>CAUJNA010003506.1:143198-180698 GCA_963377175.1 Effrenium voratum | reverse complement strand
GGCCCCGGCTCCCTTTACTTTGGGGTGCCCAAGTTGTCGGGTGAGGAGGAGTTCAAGCTCTGGCATCTGGAGCGGGAGCGCACGGACCTCGAGTCACCCAAGAAGCGGAGGAAAAAGGAGACGGCCATGAGCTTCACAGAGCAGGCGCGAGCAATTTCTTGGCCCGGGGAACGAATCGCCCTAAGCTTTTGGTGGGTCTTAATTTCATTGGTGGCTTCCAACATCAATTAAAGGGAGTTTCCCTAAGGTCTGGGGAAAGGAAAAGGGAGCCCTGTGAAATCGTCCAGAAGTCAAGGCTCCAAATTTGGAAGTATGTGACCTTGTATGTCCAGGTCCAAGTCAGTATTTGCCAGGCTGGCATTTAAACCCATACCAATTGAGCGGTTGACACGATGCCGGCCTTTTCTCGGTGCACCTCTTGCAGGGCACAAAATGCTGACGCCTCCATTTGTGTCACTCAAGCTGCAAGATGTGTGTTCACCACGCAAGCTCCAGGGCCGGCACCAGTGAGACAACAAAGCCGCGAAGGTCCTTTCGCCAAATCAGTGCACAGCTTCAAAGAATCTTGACCTCAAGTGGTGTTCCGAATCTTGCAGTATGGTCCTTCTGACGGTGACATGGTGTCTTCTTTGGGAGAACCCCCTTTTGGTCGGTTTGAAGGGGAAGCCACAAGAGCACAAGGGACACCAGGTCGGGTTCACACCAAACCAGTCGCCAGTACTCGAAGCCGAGCGGATGAATCCGATCAGGTCTCTGCCACTCTGCCCGAGGGCCTCGTGGATGCAGCCTTCATGCGGAGAGACGACAGCGATGAGACCTGGCCTCAGGGGCCGGTGCGGCCGGGGCGGCCAGGGCGTCAGGGCTCGATGCCCTAAATATTAGAGTGTGCGTGGTTGTCGTTTTTTGATGGGTGGTGAGTTTGAGACATATTTTCACTTTTGGTTGGTGGTTTTGGAGCATCTTTCATAATATGCAAGTTTCCTGGGCAGGGGTTATTGTCAGCAGAGAGATAAGGCGCTGTGGTTAGTCCGTGTTTGTTCCAGCTTTGTGTCTCCTGGCTTATGCTGTTATGCTGCAGGCAACCCCGCATACCCGACCGGAAACTCAACCGGCCATCATGTCTGGCAGCTCAACCACAAAGCAATGTGGCAACCTTGCAAGATTCAAATACGCGCAACTTCAGCCAGTATGTGGCAGCACATCATCGACTTGCTGGTGCAGCCAATGCTGCCGAAGCCAGCAAGACCGATGGTTTGCAAACCACGGAGCAACTGCCAAAGCGCTGAACTTTGTCAAAGCGGACCTCCCAAGGCTCATTTGATCAGTGTTTAGTTGGTTTTATGCAATTGGTACTAGACAGGCTGCGCACGCATGAAGCAAATCATAGCGGTGGCGCTCAACTTGTGCAAGCGCTCAATGTCAAAAGGGTTTCATGATCTTCGACGGCTGCCCAAGAGGTGCGTCGTGGCAGATGAATTTATAGCTTAGGGCGCTAGCGCACGCTTGGACAGCACTGAGCAGCTCTCCTGGGTAGGCATTCAGTCCAGTGGACTCTGTCTCAAAATGGCAACCCCTTCTCTTCTTTATCTTTGTGCAACTCAGTGCGCGGTGTTCTCTTATTAGGGGTTTTGCGGCCCCAAAAGCAGCAACAGCAAAGCTGTGTGTGTGTGTGTCTAAAGGGACACCCTAGGGAAGAAGCATGTCCTGCGCGTATTTGTAGGGCATGTCCCCGTGGCCCTGAAACAGCAGGTGGCCGCGCGACCCAGTGCTAGGCACTCCATCCTGTGCTGGACGACCTCCCAGTTGCTGTGGGAGGTGGACTTTGCGGAGTCCTCGGACGCCGGGAAGCTGCAGGAGGAGGAGCGATCGGAGCGTTCGGTCCAATTGGGGGGAGGGCACCCTCTTCAGGTTGCCTGGGGCAGTTAAAAATGAAGGCCGAAATCCGTTGTGGGGTAGCCCTCAAAGGGTTGGGTTGCGGGAAATGCAACAGGAAAATAGCTTAGGGTGTGTTGGGCTCACGTCCTGTAGATGCTCCTGCCAAACCCTTTGAACCCATCCCCAGCCGCGCCAAGCAGACACGTTCCCTCGTCCCCGAATTGGGCAAATTGGGATTTACACAGACCATTTGCCCAAGTGGCGGGCAACTTCTTCGGCCAAGGCCCACAGCTTGTGTCCGCGGCGACCAAGTTATCCCAGACATAGTGGCTAGACCATCCGCACTCTTTCCTGACGTGCACACAAAGCAGGGCCTGTAGTTGCAGATCTTCTTTCTGCTGCTTGAGCAGAGGCCCACATTGGTTTTGACATCTTCATCGCCAAAAAAACTTGTTGGCAACCTGGGAAGGTACAGAAGGAATGTGTTCAAACTCCTGTGATGCTTGAGGATGGTTGCAAATCGGCCAAAGTCTGCACCGTTTGACCTTGCTAACTCTGTCCCAGTTTGATTGCCAACAAGCGTTGATTGGTGTCCTTTGTCTGAAATGCTGGATGTGTTTACACGTGCGATGTCCTGTCAGTAGGCAGTTGCTGCAGAATGGCCGCTCTCGCCGCATGGAAGGAGACGCTTCCACAAAAAGCAGGCACGGGATGTACAAGTTCGCCTGCACTTGTCGCCTTTGGTGAGATAGCACTTGAAACTATGGTCTTGCTGGGCGATATTAATGCAGAGAGCAACTGGCAACTTCGCCCTGATTGATTGCGTGTTGGTTGGTATGGTTCTTTTTTGCTTGGCTTGTGCAGGGTGGGGTGGTGATGTTCATTCATTTGTGCACACACTACCCGTGAAGTATCACAACTGTTAACTGTAGCATCCAAATTTGGGTGTATCTCGCATGGTTATAAGCTGATCCCAACTTAAATTGACTGCAGACGAAGAATTATACGAAATCATGTGCAGCGCCTTCCGCACAATACTCAGAACAACTAGCCGCTGAACACTAACCTGCAGCATAGCAATATAAACTCAACATTGGCAAGTGTTTCAAGAAACATGCTAGTTTTGCCTAGTGTAGCTTGAGCTCATCTCAAAGACAACACATTTACCACTACACCGCTGTCGAGGCTAAATCTTTGGAATGAGAACTTGAAGAACCAATTTTATCACAGAGCTGTACAACAGCTTGATATCCTTGCGAATGCAAAACCACACGAGTCCCCACAATGCCCTACTTAGTTTAAACCCTGCGGCGGCCTGTTGCTTTCTGTTAAAAAGAAGAAGAAGCTGGTTTTATGGTTGATTTCCCTCTTAAAGCCACCAAAAAAACGGGTACCCTCAAAAAAGACAGACCCATATTGCTCCAATGGCCCCACAAAACGAGTGGCCCACCAAAAAGACAGACCCATATAAGATCATTTTGGAGACAAAACAAGTTGGACCAAATTGCTCCAATGGCCCAAAGGTTTTGCCGAGAACTGGTTGGAAACGGAAAACCTAGTCTCCCCAGTAATGTGTTTATATATATATATATATATTTGGTTGGGAGGGAACGCCCCTACTAAAATAGGCAAAACCGAAACAGAAAAAACGGGTACCAACTTATTCTAACCTAGAAACCACCGAATTGCTCCAATTCCCCCCCCCCCCCAAAGGTTTGGCAACTTAGATTAGCTGGTTAGTGTAGGAAAACTACTCGGAGAGTTGTGCCATGTCGAGCGCTGCTCCTTGAGGCGCTTTGAGCAGCTTGACCAGCGGGCGGGTGGCCGTCTTGGCCCCAGTTTTCTTGGGCCCTTCGGAGGTTTGGTGGGGTGAAGTTCTGGGCCGAGAACAGGTCTGGTGGGTGCCGCCTTTTCTTGAGGGTACCCCTTTTTGAAAGAAAACGAAGAGGAAATCCACCAATTTCGGGGGGGTCCAACTTTGAAAAAGATTCCCTGGTGAGTTCCTGCTGGGGCATGTGCACAGATATTGTTTCATTGTGATTGCCAACTGTGAAAGAGCCAAAATCCCAGACCCTGCTGGCATTTGGACTAAGCTTTTACACCGTACCTTGGGGCAGACGCCATGTTACTTCGGTGCTAGGGGGATGACAAGGATCTGTGACGCTCTCCATCAACCGCCAATCTTGCAACCTTTCACCATGCATGATGACAGTGGCCTCCACCTTCCACAATGATCTATGCAACAATCCAGCATTAAGAGCAGTTGTTGAAAGTTTGGTCACCCTGAATTGGTGATTGGGCTTGATGGTTGGGGGTTTGAAGCCCTGGCTCTTGTATGTTCTTGTGGGTAAATGGGAAGCCACAGACAGCTACTCGAGCCCTGTGAGTTTCAGGCAGGTTGCAATCGCTCGTGGTAGGCAACCCCGGAGACACTCCTTGGGCTTGTCTCTCTGTTTAAGGCTGCCGTGTTTGGTGGTTTTAAAGCAAGACCACCGGCAAAAAGCCTCGTTTTGGTTTTGTTTTCTGTTGGGGGGCGGTCCCTAAAAAGAGAGGCGACCTCTTTTTCGCACGTTTCCGAGAGACTCAGGTTGCCAAGTCGGAGAAGCAGCGGATGCAGCTGCCGTGCGAGCCCCAGATTTTTGCGCAGGGCTCTCAAGCTTTCACCGGAACTCAATTTGCTTTGCACAACTGGGTATGCTCTTCGTCTTCGGGGCACCGCGAAATAGTTGGTGATCCTTTCGGTTTTCCCTCAAACCGCTTAACCTACCTGAAAGGGGTTCCCTCCAAAGATTGCACAGGATTCATGGCGTTTCCCACTGCGGAGTTGCCATGTCGGACACCCGGTTATCATTTGCTTCCCTGTTAGGCAAATCTTATAGTAAATGCCAGCGTTGCAAACGCGACTGAATTTTGTTGCCAGCGGTGTTTTGAGGCTTCGAACCACCACTGCGCAGCAGGCTGGAAGTGGCTTGCAGGTAAGCAGCCCTGAAGAAGCAGAAACGCCCTGCAAGTTTGCCGATCACCACGGATCTGGTCTTGTAGCACTGCATTTGGTTTCATCTCATGATACAGGGGCTGTCATTGGCAAATGCGAGCAAAGAGACTCGTTGCTGTGCATGAACTGAAGTTGATCTCGCAGAAAACAACCCTTCCCCACATACAGAGGGGCTCACGAGGATGTCCCACAAAAACCAGGGGGGACTCGCTGATTTTCCCGTATTTCCCCACGTCTTGTGGCTGGGCAAGTGCAGGCGGGCTTGGTGCCCCGCTTGGTGCAGCGCGTGGTGCCACCCCATGTGCCCAGCCACATGCTGCCGGGGGCCCCGTGAGACTGAGAAGCAGCATGTGAATTGAATGTCTTGCATGGACCCTTGGGTTGTAACAAGAGTACAATGGCATAAATTCAGCATAGCGGATACTCAGTTTGGGAATGGGCGAAGGCGTGATGGTCTTGGCGGAGCCAAATTGACGTGTGGAATTAGGGGCTCCCGGTTCCGTTGCTGCTTGTTACAGCTCAGTCTGCTTGTTCGGTCTACTGAGTGCTCCCTTCCTGAACTCTCAAATGCATGTGATGCGCCTTCAAGCTCTGCCTTTCTGGAGCTGGCTAATGGGGATCCGGTCTGGGAGTGTGCAAAGGTGAGTTTGACCCCTGGTTTCTGGCAAACAGACACTTTCAAGCAGAACGGAGTTGCAGCCCAAAAAAAAAAACGAGGCACAGAGCACCATGCGGGGATCTTCGGTTTTCGCCAGGCCGCCGCCCGCAGCGCTCTGGGCGGGCTTCCTGTCCATCTTTGCCCGGGTTGCCCATTTGCGGGCGGCTGGTGAGAGGTGCTTTTTTGTTTTCCCCCCCTTTTTTTGGTGAGATGGCTGCCCGTGGCGGCTGGTGGGGTGTGTGTTTTGTTTTGTTGTCCCCCCTTTTTTTTTGTGAGATGGTTGTTTTTGGTCTTCAGTTATTCTAGGCATGTGTTTTGATTTTGGTGAGGTCTGTTCATTTAAGTTGCGGGCGCCAAGGGTTGGGAAGTTGTGAGAGAGACAGGACAAAGTCTGGCAGATGCCGGCGGGGTCGGCATGGATAGCTAGCCGTCAGCAACATGGGGAATTTGCCACTGTGGCCGAACTGCGGACATGCCGCAGTTCAAATCTAGTGTCGAACCATCAACTGCATGTGAGCCACTATCAAAATCTGGGTAGATGAAGGTTAGTGAGGGATAGTCCCCACCAGAAATGGGTGTAGTCGCCTGTTTTTTGTTTTTTAATGCCAGACGCGCAAAAAATGCTCAACTCCCCAAGCTGATCCCGTCAGGATTTTTGAGATGCCGTTTGGGTGGCAATGCTGCAGCTGTTCTGTGTGAATGGCGGCATGGACGTTTGCATGGATGAATCTACATGGGAGAAGCACAGCTGGGTGTGTCGTTGTTTTTTTCTTTTTCCCGGGTACCCTGTTTTTTTGTGTTCTTGAAAGGGACGCCAAAAGGAAACCCATACACCGCCAACCCCGTTTTGTTTGGAGGGCCATACATCTTTTTTCTGGCCAGAAGGAAGGATCCCAAAACAAAACAAGCCAAACAGATCCCAAATTAGATCTCGACCCGTTTTGTTTTCTAGAAATGGGTATGGCTCAAAAAACAGGTAGCCAAATGGAACCCTGGTAAGTGAAAACATGGACCAAAACCTGCGTAACCCCTCCTGGTTAATTTTGAGCCACAGCCAAATGAGACCGGAGCAGTGAAGCCACGGCCGATGCCGAGGCCAAGGCTCCGGAGGCCAACGAGGCGCCAGCCGAGGCTCGTACGGCGTGGCTTGAGCCCCCCCCAAAAAGTTGGGGCCCTCAAAACCAGCGAGCACCGTGCTGGGCCTGGCACTGGACATGGAGGCACCCAAGGCCACCCGAGAGCCGAGCCCAAAGGGTTTTTCTTAGGGAATCCTTGGATGGACTCAAACTTGATTGCTATTGGGCAACGGATCTTTAGACTTTAACTTTTTTGGAAATCAAGGGGGTTTCCACTAAACCCAACCCCATCAGGTCTTACCAAGGCATGTGCTTGCTTTTGATCCCAAGCTTTTGAGGGTCTTTGGCACTCATGGGGATATTGTCTTGGTTGCTGTTGACCCCTCTGCAAAAAGTTTAACTTTTTGTGGGAGGATGGTTTGCAAGCCAGGGAAAATTGGACCTGCACTGTGAGGACTTAAAAGGTTGGCGGAAAGTCAACTATGACCATGCCCACACAAAGAGTGTTGCTTGTGGCAAGACCGCTAGATGTGGTTTATGTGTGTTGGCTTCCACAAAGGAAACAACAATGTGTCCTCTGAAGATAAGAGGGTACGCATGTCCATGACCAAGCTGCCTCTCCTCAATCCTATTCGTCCAAGGCAACACAGGTATACCGCAGTAGGGCCTTCGCTCAGATGATGCCGGTTGTGAGTTGTCCAGGATGCTTGCTTGATTTCTGTGAACCCGCCACCTTGATCCTCCAGCCCTTTAAACCAAAAGCCGAGGCATACAAGGGTGATTGCCTGCGAAAGAAAAGCTCTATGCTTTCCCATTGCTGGATTCTTGGTATGTTATAGCACAGAAGAAAGAAAAGGGCCCAAGAGGCCGATATTCCCGCCGTTCTCAGCATTGGGCGTGTGTGTTTTTGTGTGTGAATCAGAGATTGCGCTTGATAAGCTGTGTCGCAGTTATAAATAAATGGCTGTGGCTCAGAAATCCCGAATTCCAAGTTGGAACCCCGGTAAGTGGAAACATGGACCAACACCTGCGTAACCCTTCCCTATGAAATTTTGAGCCACACCCAAATAGAAAGCCCCCGCTCTTCCTGCAAGCCCCCGGACTGCCAGAGGGCAAATGTTGCTTGACTCGATCCTCCAAAACGGATCTGGCATGTTTCAGCCCCTTGCCTGGTTAGTCAGGTCCCTCTTTTGTGGAACACGTGTGCATCAAGAGAGTGAGCTCCCTCTAAGTTGGGGCAAGCCATCCAACCTGCCTCTTTGCAGCCGCTTTCAGGCGCAGGCTGTGGAGGAGCCACTTTGGCAGAAGCTCGGGTGTGAGTCGCGAGGGTGAGTGATGGCAATGGCTTGCGGAGGTGCAAGTGGCTAGGGATACATGATATCCCCCGGTCTGCCCCCCCGGCCCTCCCCCCCGGTTTGCCACTGAAACGACTTAGGTGTGATGCCCTACACCCAAAAAGCCTGGACAAAAATGGACTTTCTGTTGTTGCCTGCGGCACTCGAAAGAAGCGCATCATGTGTCAGTTTTGGAGGGGTCCACTTCCAAGGGAAGATTGCTTAGGACTCTTTCCCAGGAAATCTGTGTCGCCATTGCCCAATCAAGAAGATAGAACGCGCTGAAATGGCGCTCCACACGGTCCAAGGACCATCGCTCGGGTTCCGCAGCAATTGGTCCCTGCAAATCGAGAAGCTTTGCCTCTGACTGTCCAGCGGACTAAGAGCCAAAGTGTCCAGAACTCATCTCTTCCACATTTTGTTTGGACGGGTTGATGTGAGAAAGATTCGGACTTAGTGGCGCTTGTTCAGAGCTGAAGCCCAACGCGGCTGGCATCTTCGCCTTTCACAATGGATGGGATCCACGAGCAGTTGTCGGAAGTGGCACATCAAATCAGGAAGCCAAGTCGATTGTTCCGGATTGGCCGACATTTGTTCTCTGACATGCTTGCACTTGAAAGGACAGCCACGGGAATCACCACCAATCCAGACCACTTTGCCATGTTTGAAGGGATTGCCAGCATGGGCAGGTGCCATTTGCAGGTTGTGAGACTAGGTCCCGCAGTAGTGCCCTGTTACCTTTCGTTGGGGGAGGGTTCCCCTACTAAAATAGACTACAGAAAAAGAAGTGCCCTTATTCTAACCTCTCTACTGGAGGACCTGGGAGATGTGTCTTTTGTTCCGAACAGCAGTGAGCTCTTGGGTTTCTAACTCCAGGGGGCGGGGGGCGGGAATAAGTTTGCCCCTCCGGCTCAGAGCCGGGAACTGCCTGGAACTCTGGAACCCTGTGTTGCCCGGGTGAATTTTGGATTTGCAAGGGAAAGCCAAAAGGGGATGGGTACACTCCCACCAATTACGTGGAACCTGACAAGGGGGTCTTGGAAGACCATTTTCCTTTTACGAGGGGAACCCTGTTAGGTTGGTGGGAGGGTAGTTCAAATCAGCTGGCAGCCCCCAAAGCACTGCACTTAGGTTGGCCGAAGACGTGCCGGGCGAGGAGTAAGTGTCCCACCCCAGCGCATGCGCCCAGTTGATCTTTGTAGGCGAAACAATGACTTTGGACAAGACGGCCCACCAAATGGGTATGTGCCCCAAAATCAATTGTTTTCCCTTTGGGTTTCCCTTTTCACCATCCTTGCAAAAGTGACCCTCAAGGCATAGCTCAGATGCGGCGACAGAAACGAAGCACCGTGCCTGCGGCTTTGGATGAACTGGACTTGCCAAGAAGTGAAGTGGGCACGTCGGTTGAAGGGTAGACACGGGGAAGCACCGAGTAGCAGAGCTGGAGAAGATTAGCTACAGTCACTTCTTGATTCAGAGTTCATGACCCAAGAGAATGTGTTTTTCTCAATACAGCATTTGGAACCTCCAACATTGGTGTTCCTTTGATTTCCAGTTAAAGCAAGCCCACAAAAAGCGGCCCCTCAAGACATACCCGTGTGGAGCGTTCCAGAGATGTTGGTGGAGGCGCCTCTCAGCGCCTGGCTCGGCTTGAATTGGTCCGGAGGTTCGAACCGCACAAGTGCAGAACTGGACAGCGCCCAGGCACCAAGCAACATGTCTTGGTGAAGGTTGCCAGCACTTCCAAGCAACCCTAGCAATTGAATCAAACCAAACCCAGGGGTTATTGCAGGTGTTCTCTTCTGATGTCCTAAAACTAACTCACTTACTGAGTTCATGACCTCTACACTTTTCGGAGAGACCATTGGAGTGGTAAATACAAAGTCTGGGACTTTCTTTTCCCATCCACTCAGGAAGTCAGAGGATGATCTTTACATCACCGTCTCAAAGCGCTGAAGTCAAGGGTCCCACCCGCAAGCTCACGGTGCCATGGGCCCATGGACAGCTTCAGGCACCTGGGGGTTCCACTGGGGGGGCCGGCCCCTGGGAGAAACGTGAGCCATGGACATCACAGAGGTTCCTATGTTCGCAGTAGGAATTTCGGTCGTTTAGATGGAAATAACAAATTGTTGCAGTGTTTTTTTGCTGCTGGGGCGTGAGTCCCAATTCTGGGCAGGGATTTCGGCACCTTTCTTTCTGTAGCCAGCAGATGGATGGCGTCTTGCATCATCAAGCGGGTCCTGTTGCCAGAAGTAGTGCCTTGTGTGACAGCCAAATGGTGACCCCAACTTGAATTGAAGGCTCATTATCCGTGGTCTTCCTGTAGTAGTGCCGCCTGTTCTATTTAGATTCGCTTTGAATTTCAACAAGCATGTTTGTTTTTCATACTGTATGTTTTCTAGCTCTTTGTGGTTGGATCTTCGGACTTAAAAACTGTTTGAGGAACCAGGAGATGTTTTTGTCCATTGGACCCAGACATGGTGTTCAACTGGGAGATGTTGTTTCCATTGGACCCAGAAATGGTGTTCTTAACTTTTGCGGAGTCGTTGCAGTGAGGTGGTTGATATCTGGGTATGGGTCAAAATAAACCCACCAGCAATTGGACCGCAGGTTTTAGTCTTTGGCAAGCCATTTCTCAGAAGCCATTTGGGGTTACCGCATTTTGGACCCACAAGCACCTTGTGCCTATGTTGAAACCCTCACGTAGGTTGCGCGCCCTGTGTCGCCAACGATCTAGGGCTTCGGCGTGTTTGACCCACAGCCATCTCTGGGAAGGGGACAGCGGCGCTTTGAGCCGCTGCGTTTTCGGAGGCCCGGCCTGGGAATCCAGAGCTTGCAGCAGCGGCTGGCGGAGGTGCGGGCCCAGCGGCAGGCAGGGGGCGCTGGCGCGCCCCGGGGGGGGTGGGGGGTCGCCCCCTTTAGTTGGTTTTTTAAGGGGGAAACAAAAGGAAAACCACCATGTTTGGGGGTCTCCTGAAAAAGCACACACCCATGTGTTGTTTATTTGTTGGAGTTGCGCTGGTGGGGGGGGGGCTGTTCTTTGTTTAAGCTGGCGGGGCAGGAATGTCCTGGCATAGTTTGAGGATGGGGAGAGGGCTATGGGATCTCTGTTTCCAGAGCATCTAGTGCAAGCGCACGATAGATCCCTGCGCCGAGACTGCTTGAAGTCAGCTCTGCAAGGCTTTTAGGCCGCTTGTGGGTCACAGGGTATCGGAGCAATACAGAGGTGCACGCAAGCCCCGGTTGGTTGGGGCTATGGCGCTGGCGGCGCTTTTGTCTTCATAACTCTCCAGGGATGCACAGCTGGGGGCCGTATGGCGTCGATTCGACTTGAGCTCCTTGTCAACTGTTCCCCCCAAATGGTTTTCAAAATACAAAAAAATACAAATTCTGAATTGACAAACTTCTGAATTGACAAACTTCTGAATTGACAATTCGGATGGTTCCCAATGTTTCCCAACTTCTGAATAGACAAAATACACTTTGCACCGGTTGGGATGGATGAAGCCTTATGCATGCTGGTTGATGAACCACCTGCCAACTGGAGGATTTCGACCATCAACAGTTGGTTCAAACATAGGTGTGTCTTTTTTGGAGGGTATCCTTTTCACCTTGGCTTGGAGGGAGACCAGAAGAAGAATCACCCTTTGGTGGGAGGGCCATTTTGCAGGTGGTCTTCTTCAGGGGGTAACTTGGGAAACCCCTATGCTTCAGGTGAGCCTTCATTGGTGGTTTGGATTGCTGGCTTTGGGGACTTGAACCCTGCTTCTTCTTGAGGGTCCCCACCAAACCACCAGGCTGAGCATTTGGACGCATAGTTGTTTTAAGTACTGAAGTTGAAATTGTTTGATGATAAAGAACTAGGTCCCCCAGTAGCGCCCCGTTACCGTTCTTTTTTGCGGGGAGGGTTCCCCTACTAAACTGGACTACCGAGAAAGAAAATAAAAATGAGTACCCTTATTCTAACCTCCCTACTGGAGGACCTAGACAACAAAACTACAACAAATCTTAAGAAACCATTTGTTGATTAATCAAAAACAAAAGAGAACAAATAAAGTAATACTACTACTCATAATAACAATAATAATTATAATGATGATGATAATAATAATAATAATAATATGTAAAAAAAAAATCTTTCCCGCAGGCTGGGCTGGAGGCGCGGGCGCCCTTGGGCTCCAAAGCGCCTCCCCTGCCGGAGCTGGGCGCGCCCAGAGGCTCGCTCGCTCGGCTCCGCCCGATCGTTCGATCGCTCGGCACAGGATTGGAACAGGGGGGTTTTCTCTCAGTTCCTGAGTTCATGGACTTTCTACTTTTTGGAAAGACCATTTTTGTTGTAAACGCAAAGTTTGGACTTTTTTTGGGCCATCCACTCGGGGGTGAGTTCTTGCTTAGGGCTCCAGAAAAAATATTCAGCTGGGAGATGTTTTTTTTCTCCCATTGGACCCAGACACGGTGTTCAGCTGGGAGATGCTGTTTTTTCCATTGGACCCAGACATGGTGTTCCACATTCTTTTTGCGGAGCCGTTGCAGCGGTCAGGTGTTTGATATCTGCTTTGGCAGGGCTCCTTAAGAGATCTCCATTTTGCCACCATTTGAAACATGTTGCTTTTGCAACACCAAAATAAAGGGAAACCACCATTTACAAGGCAATGTTCAGGTGTAAAGTGTAAGGATCATTGCTGGTGCGATACAGGGGTCATTATTTTGACGGTTTCTGGGGGTTAGTAATGAAAGTCAGACATGGGGTTGTTTCTCTTCAACCCACCACTTTGGGGGTGACTTTGACCATGGCAATTTAAATAAGGCCAGCGAGAGGTCGGGAGTGTGGTTGAATGTTCCCCTTAAAGGAAACCAGCAGTTGGAGGGTTTTTGTTGGGTGGCATTCCATTTCTCATTCCCGAGAACCTGCCAGCTTGGGGGTCCAATCTCATTCATTTTGACACCATAGGTGTTCCATGGGAGTACTTTTGTGGTTTCCCTCACCGTAGGTCCCGAATCTGGAGAAACACCCAGCACAAGGAGAGGCTGGATGGCATCCAAACACATCTAGGTTGAAACCGGTTTGGCAGCATGGGTTTATCGGTACATTTGTGCTTCAGTCTTTCGTCTGAAGCATGATACGCAATATTAGCTTAAGCACAGCAACGTATCTATGACTCCGGAGTTTGGAGAAAGCGAAGCCGACTTCAGTTGCTCAACCTGCGGAAACATATATTGGACTTGAAGAGGCGAGATTATGCTACTGGACTTCAAGGTTCAAAATGAGCCTTCGGACTGTTCAGCAAGGTTCAAGAGTAGGATTGACGTTTAATCACGCGCTGTGCAGGTTCCTTTGGTGCATTTTGCTTGGATGTTAGGACTTTAACTTTTTGCAAACTAATGGGTTTTCCATTAATTCACTTCAGGTTAAACTTTTAGCAGGGGAGCAGATTTCGCAACCGAGGTTCGCAGGGAGACCCGACCTACAAGATACGTATCGCAGCCTTTGCCAGCTTCAGGACCGCGAGAGCCGGAGCTCGAGGCAGGACCAGCTGCCTGCGAGTTGCTTTCGGTTGTGTTTGTGCCATTACTTTGTTTCATTATATACGGCAAATTGTGTTTTCTAATTGTTTTTCTTTACTTCAGCAAAATGCTTCAAAAAAGCAAAAAGCGCATTGATTTTCACTTAGCTTTTGAGGGGGGGCAGCTTGCGGCATGCCTCGCACAGCCACATGTCCATATGTTTACCGCGTTCTTTCCGAATCCCGTGGTCCCAGGCTAAGGCGGAACGCGGACATGAGGTGCGCTTGCGGGGTGTCGGCCTATGAGCTCAGATGTCATATCTTTGCGGGAACCTTTTTTTTTGCGGGTTGGTTACAGGGAAACCCGCAAGGGCCCAGCTTTTTTTGGGGGGGAGGGGGGGTCCCTATTTCAAGACACGCCCATATGGTGGCTATCAAGCTTCCGACAGGCGTCTCCAAGGGCTAAGGCAAGGAATCCGCTCTAGAGCGGCCACCATTCTAATGGTTTCAAGATGCAGCCCCACAGCAAATGTACGTGGCCGCACGGCAACACGCAATGTCTCAGGATTTGCAAGTGTTATTCAACTGGGCTGGAACTTCGGCTAATACCTTTAGCTTGGAACATGCAGGACTATATTTGAAGGATTCATGATGGTTTAGTATAAATGTTTGTCACATGCCGCCATATGCCGCCAACTTCCCTCATTTCCCCCAAGGCCATGAAGTTGACGAGATGCTTGTTCCGGCCTTTTCTGGGTGCATTCACCAATGTCGCACGCCGAACATCCCGACAGGAACCTTTGGACCTCTCGTTTGAGCCAGGTACAAAAGACGTCCGACGTCGAGGCCGGGCATTAGAAGCCGCACGTTTGCTTTGATGCGCACCACTGGTTAGTGGATTTGTGTATTGCTTTGTGATGTTGTTGCCTCTACCACACAGTAGTGGAAAGGAAAAACACGGGCACCCACACACACACACACACACACACCGTCCCCCGAAAGATGCATCTTTGACTGCTTTGGCTCTGCCATCATATTCGCCTCAAGGTTCGTGAAGGAGAAATGCGCATGATATTTAGGCATTCATCTTTCATCTTCTTTCCCTCCCACGTCCTTTCCTGGGAAAACGGGATGATAGGCCTCAAGCTCGTGCCATGGCTTCTTGTGACGGTGCGCGGAGACCCGCGAGCCGATCCGACCTTGAAGGGCATGCTGGCCAAGATCCAGTCCGGGGAGTTCGAGAACAACTTCTTCGACGGGGAGGTCTTGGAATCCACGCCCGGCAGCGAGAAGGAGGCCACCGCGGGCTGCTTGCTGGACAAGGTGGGGGCCATTGTGGAAGAGAGACCGGGGCTCAACATGTGCTAAACGTGTTTTTGTTTTTTTGGTTTCAAAGGAACAAATACATGTACGTACACCATATTATATATGTATATTAAATGATATATTTAGATATCGACACACCACGTATATGAATATAAACAAATCACTACAAATGATAGGTTTGCTTTTTGCACATACGACTGAGGAAGGGGGTGCAGGAGTTTGTGAATGACCTGCAGGTGGATTTGGCTGCCTGCTGCACTAAGGATGCCGCGGATTGCTTTGTGGATGTAGAGCCTGCTTACAAACTGCTGCAAGAGGTGAACTCTGGAGCAGGCGATGCGAAGCACGCCCCCAAGGTGCATGGCCAGTGAAAAAGTTTGGCCGTTTCTGGAGGGATGAGAAATCTACTGGTGTGAGTTGAGCCAATTCCCTCAGATGATTGATTTCCTTTTAGTTCACCTATGGAGGCTACCCCCTCGTTTTGAGCGACACCGAAATCGGGGAAGGATTTGCATAGACATATTGTCCAACGGAAGGCTAAATGCTTGATAGCATGTGAGTATTTGGCTGATTGTTGCTGTACCTGCAAACATATAGAGGATAGTCAGGATAGTCGCCACTTGTTTTTTGTTTTTTTTTTAGAAACGACGGGTATGTAAGATGGTCAAGTCAGCGTGGCTCAGGTGGCAGCCATTCTGATGAAGGCGATTGAGAAGCGAGTCACCGCTGGGCAGGTGAAGAAGAGCCACAAGTCGTATTTTGGCAAGTGCCCAGATATCGAGCAGTGCACCCTAGAGAAGTTCCAATACCCTAAGGAGCTGTGAGTTACGTGGGCCGGTTCGAGACAGGCGAAAACGCCAACATACCAAATGGTTTGACGCGGAAAAGTGCGGCGCAACTCTCGGGCCAAGGCCATCTAAACTGCGTGGTTTAACAAGGCTGGGGTTTCCCCTTTTGGATGGGTTCAAAGGCAAGAGGACACCACAAGCCACCAAGCAGGTCTCCGAGTTGGAGACACGCAGCAGCACTGACTGGGTCCTGCAATAGCACAAATATCATGGAGGCAAGCCCTTGGGTCTTGGATGAAATCCCGCGCGTTAGGCGCTCACAAGAGTTCCACAGAAATGCTCCCCCTTTTTTGGCTTGAGGTTGTAAATAGAGGGGTCCAAGACACCCCGAAATATACACCTTGTAGGTCCCTAGTTGAGGATCTACTCCGATGCAGAATCGATTTATTACTGGAAGAGGTCGAAGGCCAAGTATGTAAGCAGTGTTTGGTTTCCTGATCTTCTGATAGCTACAAGTGTGCACACGCCTTGAGCCAAAATATGGCAGGCGGATTGCATCATGAGTGGGATACTGTGAATCAAGCACAGAACAAAAGAGAAACACCCCCCCCCGACCCCCCCACACAGAATCAGACATCGTCACTCGACCCAAATCTTGTGCTGGTCTTGGTGTGAACTTAGCCCCCACAGACCTGTTGCAATCACGCTTTTCCGACTGAACCTTCAATAGCTTAGGTTTCCAGAAGGGGACAGCATCTACGAACACGCCTGGATGTTCGTTCCCAATCCGCCAGGGCGCCCGAAGCGCGTTGCTGGAGACAGCTCACGAGGTGCGTCTCTCGGAGGTGCGGCTCGAGAGATGCACCGCTGTAGCCAATAGCTAGCAAAGCAGATGCCCTCTTGCCAATAGATACAGTGGATGGGCGCAAAATCCGTTCGCGCGGGAAATGAAACCATGGTTGTAGCCATTTTGTGGTGGATGTGCAGGAGAATCATCAGAACCAGGGTTTGTTAGGTGGTGTGAAATGGATTTCGTCCGTCCGCAGTGTCACATCTGACAGCCGACTTCCCCAGATTACAAGTAGATGGTCGGGCATCTCTACTTGAGCTTCTTGTTTGAGTGGCTGGTGGGCAACCCTGGAAATAGCTGGACAGATTACAGCGTCCTTGAAAGGCAAAAAGGCCATTTTGAGGCTACTTTCTTGTGCAGGGGCGTGAATTTGAATGGGGGATGGACATCAGAATTCGGTCGTCATGTCCACCAACGAGCTTGGAGGTGGTTCGAAATTGCTTTCCTTGGCAACAACTGGCTGGGAGCAGTGCTTTGGGCCGACCGCTGCACATCCAAGGCAACCGGGAAGTGGAAGTGAACCCGATTTTGAGCGCAAAGCCCTGAAACCGAATACCGGCGGTTCGCTGGGATCGGCAGGCACCGTTTGACAAGGCGTCTCAGCCGGTCGACAGGCGGGAGTGTTGGAGTTTGGAATGGTTGGACTATGGGCATTTGTCGAGTTTGGGAGACATCCTGTCAGTGATGTGGACATAATCTGCCAACCACACAAGTTGTAGTTGCTCTCAGGCACGCTGACTAAGATCGTGCTGATGTACAGGCGTTGCTCATGGTGCTTCATGTGTGCTCCAGTGAGACATGTTGAGCAAATCTGAACAGGCATGGTAACAAGAGACAGAGTTGTGGATGAAAGCCACGCCTCAGCCAATACTAGTATATATTCGTGTCCAGCCAGGGTCTGAGACGAAAAAGCAATCATGCGGGTAGATATTTGCCCATGCAACACAGAACACTGCAGTAGTTGTGTCCTTTTTAGCTTGAGGAAACGGATACTCAGAGCTGAGAATTTGTTCGTTTGATGGGCCTCCCGAATGGTATGTGACTTTCTGAGGTCAACATGTAAACCACCTGGTTTCAGTTCCTCAACCATGAAAACTCAGTCTTCAAAATGTCATGTGTCTTAAAAATCGATTCGTGCTCGTTGTTGCAGAGTTCTGGTGTTGAGCATGAAAGGTCGTGCAGGTCTGGAAAAACCTCGGCGCCAATTTGGGATGGCAGCTTTGGCAACTCAGAATTGGTGTTGACAGGCCAAATCTGTTCAAGTGGACTTGTGGCGTGAACTGTACTCTGTGTGTCTTCCACATGCAGCTTGACTCTGGTTTGCTTTTGGGTCAACTGCAAGAACGGGATTTATGTCCGACCACTTTTGAGGGGGCAGAATACAATTCATCGCTTGCCGGCTAGGTCACCAAACCGCGAGGCTTCTCCTCGTGAGCCCGTCGAGGGCTCGGCGCAAATGATGTTTTCCCACATGAGAGAAGTTACCCATGTTTTGTTTTTTTTTCGCGGGCCAGGACGATTGATGAACCCCCATACACCGCCGGATTTTTAACTTCTAAGGGATCAGAATCCACACCCATTCTCCCATGCTTAGGTCAGCTGGCTTCGACGAGGCTTCCAGGGAATCTGGAGACGTCAGGGGCTCATAGGTTGGCATTAGGTGCATGATTCCTTTAACAAGTCAACGCGGGCAAGGGACAAGCGTTCAATCCCCAGCTCAACATGGAAGCCACTCATATAGGAGCCCAGTGTGTGTGTGTGTGGTTTTGCATGAGTTGCAGCCCTGATACAGCATTTGACCCTCTTGTTCCTGGTGATCAGGAGAGTGCAATCAGATATGGTTGTGAATTTCTAAGTGGGGACCCTCCGGACATCATTTAGGGATGATTTCTCCACCAACCCCTTTGCAGGGCCCCGACTTGTTTGGTTTACCGGCTGTTGAGTGAGAACTTGCTGACCAGCATATCGATTTTCACAAACCATGCAAACAAGTTTGTAAGAATGCTCCAGTCGGCTTTGTGCAAGAGAGGTGTTGCATTGGCACGGAGGTATCTTGGAATTTGTCTCAGCAACCTGTGGACCAACACTTCCAGGTTGGACCTTTTCAAACTAGCGGTTTTCTTTTTGGGTTCCTTCAGCACCTGCCAGAAAAGCCCCCCCCCCCCAAAAAAAAAAAAAAGAGAGAGAAGAAATGCAAAAACAACACCCATATGGCTGTGGTTGTCAAAACCAATGGTACCATTTTGGTTGGTAGGTAAATTCACCACCCATGTTAGAACCTATTTTAGTGGTTGGATTGAATCGGATGTTCACGTACGATTTGGATTTTGATCGGCCATAACATTGGGCCTCTGAGCCTTCTGCCAGTCGATGGCCGCGCCCCCCTAGACGAGTCTCTCGAAAACGGCTCCATAGACGAGGCGTCTCGGATCTTCGTGTTCGTCGAGTCGGTCGCGTCAAGACACGCGATGAATGGGGCCACAAATGGGGCCCGCATCTCTTTGGAGAACCTGGTTTTGGCTCAAGATGAACATTTTGAAGGGGGCGCTTCTTCGAATTGGCAAACTGGCATCTTTGTTCACGTGCCGTTGGCTTAGGGTTGCACTTCGCCACATTTTGTGACGCTCTCCAGAAGCTCCGTAGACAACTGCAGGCGCGCATGTCGGCCAGCGGCGACATGGACTCGCTGCGCAGCGAGAACCACTTGCTGACCGAGAAGCTGGCGGGGTCTGTCGGGCGATGGGGGGCATTGACGCGGACGTCCTGAAAAAAGGACGTGTTGGCTGTGAGTCAAGAATATAGGTACCCAAGATGGCACCCTGGTAAATGGAAACGATGACTAAAACCTGTGGTCCCCTGGTGGTTTAATTTTGACCCATACCCTGTTGACGAACGAGAAACGATCAACGCGACAGGAAGGGAAGTTACTTCAATGCTCACACGGGATGAGTACAAGTCATGAAACGCATGGACAGACGTCTCGCAGGATTGGCCAGGGGTGTAATGGTCATTGATCAAATGTGTTCATGGGACCTATTCTTGAACTGCTCGGCATATCCCCTCAGACATGAGTCGCCATTCCGCTCAGGAGTTGCATAGCGCATCAGAAACCGTGCTCGCATCATATCGGTATGTGAAGCATCATCAAGGCATAGTGCCTGACTCTTGCCCAGCGCCCAGTGCAACCATGCATCACGGAGCCCTGAGGCATTTCGGCGGCCCGGGATACAAAGTAAGTCACCGCAAGACCACGGTGAGGCTTGTGGTTGCCTTCGGGGAATCCTCAAGCCGGCATTCACGCGACGATCTTCAGGGAAGCAACGCAACAGGTACGGTTGAGACCTTAGGAAGCCGAGATTGAGAAAATCGAGTTGGCCGTTGGATAAAGGCAAAAACAACCCGCGAGTTGTTGGTCAAGGCTGCAAGCGTCCTTGCAAGGACAGATGATATGTGCTCACGAAGGACCCCACAAGAATGCTTCCGTGATCATGTGGAATTGCTGCTTGCGAGTTGTTTGGCTTGAACTTGAGCCTTTTACGTTGCTCACCTTTTTCCAGTTTGGAAAGGCAAACGAAAGCCATTTGGGTCCCCTATTTTGACACATACGGGTATTTAAAGTTAATGGGGGACCCGCGGATTTACGTCCACCAACCACTATTGAGGTGGGTCCGACTGTTAAAAATAATGAGCTTTTTACAGGGAACCCACAGGAACACTGAATCCATTTTTTGGCGGGTGGGGGGGTGGCAAATCCCTTTGCTGCATAGCATAAGGGGCTAAACAATCACTGATCGTTTGCTCCCATGAGTACCTCATTATTCTTACAGTTTGTTCCTTCACATTGGTCTCCACACAGGGTTTCCCCCTAAACTTGCTGATTTCCCTTTCATGTCCCTCAAGTCCAAATGGGTACCGAGCCTCACAAAAACCTTCCCCCCCCCCCCGCTCCACCGGGGACGGCAGGTGGAGGCCTCGCTGCAGTCGGCCAAACACTTCGAGGCCCTTTCCTCCAACCGCGACGAGTTGCGGCGCCAGCTGCAGGACCCGTCTGCCAGCCTAGTGCCAGCCTCGAAACAGTCATCGCGAGTCGCGAGTTTCTCGATACGGGAGGAAGGTTGGGGGACTCCTTTTCGGGGGAGTCGGTGGTGGGGATCTGTGTTTTTGTTCCTCAACACACGGGAAAACCAGTTATGCTCAGTTTGGTTACCCAAGTTTTGGAGGCTCAAAATGGTTCAAGGTGTTAAGACATGTGCCATGAACTTGCAGTGCAAACCTCGCAGAAAGTGCTGTGAGTTTCTTTGTTTCGGGACCATGGTTGGCTCCGAATCGATGCAGCTAATCACTCAACACAGCTGGCTGTTGCGGAAGCGGGTCGGGCATGCTAGAACAAGCATAATGCAAGTCCTGTGAACTCAAATTATTCTCCAAAAACTTACTAGATGTTTGCAACGAATGTAATTGGTTGATATTCAAATTGGAACACATGCCGATACACTCTTGCGCAGAATGAGATGCCAGTCACTGCTGAATGTTCAACTGTAGGTGCGGGCTGAATCAAGCAGCCAGTCATGCAGAACACCGAAAAACGTAGAACACGCATGCGCCCTTGCAGGTGTGCTTCATCAATACGGTCACACGCCCTTCCAAAACTCAGGTGATACCGTGACTCACCCCGGCAATGGTATTACCGTGCCACCAATGTTGAAGGTCTTGACGCGTGTTTCACGCATCGCATCCACGTGGAAATTGTCGGGCAACGTGCGCTAAAATGCTTGGCGTGCTCAGGTCAACTCTCGTGTCTCAGCGTTTTGGGGATGACTAGGTTCCTCAAGCGCTCATTGCAGTGCGTAGTTGTTCCGCATTGAGCCAAGACGCAAACATGATGCAACCTGCGGATTGGCGGCGACCCTGGAGTGCTTTAAGCTTGGAAGGCAGTGCACAGCTGACATGTGCCATGTACTTTGGCAGGTGCAGTTCTCCCTGTGTGTGTGTGTGACTGCCAGGCTTAAATGGAATCATGAAAAATCATCAAACTCCTCCGAGCGTGCTCCATCCAGAAAGCTCTGTGGTGTTGAGCCATGTATCAAGTCAGGCCTTAGAGTATCATGGGGTATGATACTTGCCGGTTGCAATCCGGAGATTATATTCTGACCAATGAATAACGAACCACAAAAGATGGCTATACTGCAAACACTTACAGCAGTAGATGCCATCGTTTCCTACAAGCAGCGAGGAGCTCAGAACGCAGCTTGAGACTGAGAAGGCGGGGAGTAATTCGAGCTATGGCGAATTGATTCGCAGCTGCTTTCCGTTCATTTCACTCAGCGCTACAAAGAATAGGAAGTTAGGGCCAAGGTTTCTATATAGGGGCAGTGGGTCATACGCAACCAGTGGCAGCAGCGGGTTGAAGGTATCTGGGTTCACTTATATAGACTTGCTGCATATGCAGCAAGACATTGACTTGCGCTGGCTCTTCATCATAGATCCCACACACCTGCACCGTGGTTTCCCTCCTTCTATACATGTTACAAGAAGCTTCAGCGATATGGGAGACCGTCCGTGCGAAAAAGTTCTTCAGGCTCATCGCTCCAACTGTGAAGAGCGCCTCGCCTCTGCGGAGGACAGCAAAGCAAGTCTGCTTCAGTGGAATTTGGAGCACCCGGAGCTGGGGCCAGTGTTTTGACGGTTTCTGGGAGTTGTCAAAGTCACAGATCGGGGTTGTTTCGCTTAACCCACCCCTCAGAGGGCGACTTTGATCATGGTAAAATAATGGAGGCCAGAGCCGGAAGTTCGGAAAGTCCCCAAAAAGTGGGGAGGCTTTCTCACAACAGGCCCCTTGAAGATGGGCTGCAAGCCCTGTGGCTTGGCTTTAACCACCAACCACAAGTGGTCCACTTTGGAGAATCCTCCATGGAACTGCACATTCAGCCCCTTATGGAAAGGGGTGTGTGCACTTCCATGTTTGTTGGTGGAAGGATACATCATCCAGAATCACAAGCTTGACAAGCACGTGAAGCAGTTGCATTTAGCCCTAAGACCCTTCTTGGCTAAAAGCAACATACTCTTCTATCTTCTTCTCGTTTTTGAGATGTCGCTTCCCCAGTTGCCAGCCGCCGTCAAATTGTTGGGAACCTGGGCTTTAGGCATCCGCGTTTGCCACTGACTTTTGGCACTCACTCTGAGATTGACAGTTGGGTGTGGCTCAAATTCAATTGCTGGGTACGCAGGTTTTGGTCTTCATTTCCATTTACCAGGGTGCCGGTTTGTGTACCATTTGTTGAGCCACAGCCAGTTGTCAATTTTGACAGGTCCGTAAGAATTATCCAATGTTTTTGTTTTGAATTTCCAGGCTTTCATGCTGTTGTTCTTGAGGAGATCCTGGGACAACTTGCGGAGGACTGGGGCTTGCGCGTTCCTTCTTCCCGTTTTCGAACATCACTGGGGCACAAGCGGCGACTTTGGTCCGGGCTTCTGTAGTGTTCCCTTTTGGATCGGTTTCGGCCCTGTTTGCCAAGCAGACATGATGCTGAAGCGTGGCCACGGGAACTTTCAGTTCGACGGCATGGAAGATCTCCATGTTGCGGATCAGATGCGCCCAAAGAGCTGTTTGCGCTCACTCCGCGTAAGAGGGGCATGGGATAAATGAACTAGGTCACTTGCGTGTGACTCTACGTTGTTTGCATGCGGCGGACGTAGGTGGCTGATGCCACGGACAGGTTGATTTATGCCTGACTGGGTGGCATGGCTGGGTGGTGGGGTAGCTGGGTGGATGTCTGCATTCCTTGGGCGACGGATGGTTATCTTTGGCTGGATGTCTGAAAGGCTTGCTGGGTTGCTTGATGGATGACTTGCCCGATGGAAGAACAGACAGGTTTGTTTTGATTTAGTTTGTTAGTTTGTTTGTGCGTTAGTTGTGGCTTGTCGTGTTTACTTGTTTGTTTGTTTGTGTGTGTGTGTGTGTGTTTGTTTGTTTTGTTTGTTTGTTTGTTGGTTGGTTGGTTTGCTTGTTTGATTGTTTGTTCGATTGTTTGCTTTGTTTGCTTTGTTTGCTTTGGTTGTGTTGTTTTGTTTTGTTTGTTTGTTTGTTTGTTTGTTTAACTCTTTGTTTGCTTGTATGGATGGATGGATGGATAGGTGGATCGATCCAAAAGCTCTGCGCCTGCAAGCACTGCACCCCACCTTTTCACGCTGCTCAGTCTACCGTTTACTTTTCTGGTTTTGAGGCGCTTGTCAAAGATGATGTTGAGCATTTGGGTGCTGGACGCTAAGCGTATTGTTGAGTTGCTGGATTGGTCTTTCTGCGCCTGGAATCCTCGCGGGCCAACCCACCTGCACTGCGCGGCCCGGTATCATCTCCGCTATTTGGGAGGTTAGTTCAGTGACATGAGACTTCTTTGTTTCTAGTTGATTTGGTGTTGTGAACAAGTTGCATGTGTTTGTTGTTTAGAGCACATCAATCAACTCGTGCCATATCGTCGGATGCTCACCTGTGGGCCAAAGTTCCACAAACAGCTTTGGCGAAGGACATTCCAACGCGCTATCTGAGGGCCATTGTGCTAGGACCCCTATTGAGCAAGGTGTTGGTCATGGTCGGCTTGTCTTTGGCTCATTTGCATTGGGTACTGCTTCGAGGAGAATCGGCGGCTGATGGAGCCAGCTAGGGCCCTGGATGCGCAACCCAAGATGAACCCTGGAGAGTGTTTAGAGAAATCCTGAACTTGGTGGCTCCCAGCCAGTTCAGCTTTGATTTGGGTGTGGCTCAAAAGTAAGCAGCTGAGGCTACGCACGTTTTTGTGTTTGTTCCCAAATACCAGGGGCCATTTTGGGGATCCCATTTTTTGAGCCACGGCCATGTGTGGAACAGTGTGTTTTTTAAGGTTTGGTCCTGCTTGGAGATGGGACCTTGGTCGCCGCCTCACAGGCCGTCTTGTCTGACTGATAGGTTGGTTTGACAGTTGAAAAGGGAATGTCTAGCGGAAGGCGGGTTACGCGGTTTGGCTTCAACACTGTAACTGGGGGAGTTGGTCTGCGCGCAGCGAGCGATGCCACAGAAGCGGTGCCAACATCTACTTTGGTGGCACTTGCAGCATTTCGGGCTTCCACCGCTTGGGGTTGAGCGGTCGCATGTGTGATGCCGGCTGGTTTCTGTAGGGTTTTAGGTGGGCTGAAGGTGACTCTCGGACCGCCCGACTAACCGATTGGGGATCCGCCTGCAAAACCCAGGACAAAAGCTCGCCCGTTCGGTTACCTTTAAAGGGGTGAAAAGGAAGCCACATTCAGGAGGGGTCCCCCAGTCTCGAGACCTCTCAAACATGGGAGCCCGGCCAAGGGCGTCCAACCGATCCGGGACGCGAAGGCACCGGAGTTGGAGGCGAGGCCTCGGAATGGGAAAGGCGACAAAGCCGAGCTCCGTTTGGATTTTGTTTGTTTCAAGTCGGCGTCGCCTGAGTCTTGACCGTTTGTGACGAGTCAGTCCACGGTGGAGCCTGGCGTCTTGCACCGCCTGCAAGCTGCACCTTCAGCCCGCCGCCCGGGCGGGTCTTGCAACATGGGTCCCAATATCCAGCCTGCGCGGACCTTGGTGTGAACGCCATCCTCCATCTTGCCAACCCAAAATTTGGTTCATGTCTTGACAAAATCAACAGCCCAAAAGCACCTCCATTGCCGGGCCTCTTGGGGATCCGCGCAATGACTTAGATGACTACTTCCGGCGCCGCAGCAACATTTAAATTTTGATGTTGTCAGCTTGCATTTGTTTGTTTGGCAATTACGCAGGAGGTAGAAGTCAGTGTGACGAATAGCATGGACAGTGGCTGTATGTGGCTGTGCGGTGGCCTGGATCGTGGATTGCTTGATGCTTGCTTGCGACGGGGGCGCCAATATCACACGATGGCCGCCACGATGATTGCCCATTGCGTCTGATTCGCCAGCTCCGTCGCCCACTCCTTCCCCACGCGTTCGCCGTTTGCACCGCATCTTAGTTTGGAGGCCGCCGTCCGCTTCACGCAGACGCCCCGTGTCCAGAGAGCTTCATCTGGTTAATTACACGCCCCAGCTTCTTTTCAGTGCCCTCGATTCATTTTTTGGGTGCTATGATCCATTTTGAGAATAAGGGCACTTAGTCCTAAATCAAAGAGGTCACTTAAGCCATTTAAAGGGCACTTAGACCCTCAGGGATGCCCTCCCCAGCAAATCCCTCCTCAGTCCGAGCAAATCGAGCCACAGCGACACGTGAATGCGAATGACACTCACACGGGGGCGGGACCGACGCTGGGCAAATCGAGCTGCAGCGACACGCGAATGACACTCACGCAGGGGGGACCGACACTAGCGTAAGTGACCTTTTCAAGGGGTAAGTGACCTCGATTCGCACCCCCAATGACACTCAAATGACACGCTTTGACACTCAAAACGCCATGTTCTGGCTTTCCGGGTCGGCCACAATCAAATGTGGCAGTTGTCGCACTTTGACACGGGTAGCTCTTCGATTTCAACAGAATCCCAACCCCTATCAAGCCAAAAGGGCACTTAGCAAACGAATCAAAGGGGCACTTAGGCCACCGACACTGCCTTAAGTGCCCTCGATTCAAAAACAGGCCAAGTGCCCTCCATTGGAGGGCACTAAAAATATGCTGGCCTGCTGCATTTGCTTGGATCAAATCTTTCAGTTGACACATACACACAGACACACAGACACACAGACACACAGACACACAGACACACAGACACACAGACACACAGACACACAGACACACAGACACACAGACACACACACACACACACACAGCACACGCAAAAAGCACAAACTGGCACAAACAAACAAACAAACAAAAAAAAAAAAAAAAACAAACAAACACACTTTTAGGAGCCAGGATCTTGCTTAGCTTCAGCTCAGAGACCCTGCGAGGCATTGTCCCCAGCGTCTCTATCTGACCTGCGTCAAGCAGACAGGCCGCTGATGAGGTTGCACATCCGGTTTCGGTCACGAGTGCAAATTTGTGTGCGTGAGTTTGATGGGAAGGCCCACCTACCTGGACCTTCCATGGTTACATAATTTTGTGTCACGAAACAAAAATGCTCGGGGCAACTATTTTCGCCCAAGGATCCAAAAGTGCTCGTTCCCAAGAAACGCTCGTTTCATGAACACGGGCTTCTTGCAAAATACTAATTGTTACATGTTTTGGAGTTGCGCTTGTTTTGCGGGTAGTTGCGCTCTTTTTGCGGGTATGTGCGCCCGTTTTGCGGGTATAATTTCTGCTACGAAACACCCAAGGGACACACATTTATGTAACAAATGAAGGTCCAGGTATTTGTTGGGGTCTCCCTATTGTGACTCACATACTCAAATGAAGATGGCTGTTGGGGGTTATTCGTCCAAGGCGTGCTGCCTCATGATAGGCGTGGCTTGAGCAGTTGCGGACCCATAGGCGTCGTTTTCAGGTTAGGTTGGCTAGACATAAGATTCCAATGGTTTAGATCGGCTTTCGATTTACCAGCGCCCATCTAGTTGTCCAAAAGGACGCCTATGTTCTGATCGCTGATCGCTGTGTGGCATTGACTCGCTTTTTGCCCAGGGACGTGCTTTGGAGGGCTCACGTGAGCCTGCGCCAGAAGATGCAGAAGCTGCAAGAGGACCCGCGGCAGCAAACGCCAAGACGCAGGTTGGCCCTAGCAATGAGAACGGACATATGGCTGTGGGTGAAAACCAATGGGATCCCATTTTGGGGTAGGTGAATTCACCACCCATTTTTAGAACCGCCTTACTGGGGGGTACGATTTAGATTTTGATCCATGGCCACATCAGGCTTATGGCAGAAGGCCTTCTGCTGGGACGAAAAGCGCCACATCAACGCCCATCACTCCGTGTATGTGTGAAGAGCCAAAAGACGGAATACTAATTCTTTCCTGTTGCTGGCAAAACTCCTCAGTCTTCGGGCAGATGGTTGACTTCAACGCCAATCGGATTCGTCTCCGAAGGTCTTTTCACAATTGTGCTTATGGCCTAAATGTGAAACAGGCACAATCGGACTGGACCTGCCCTCAGTCAAATCATGATTGCGCGACATGGATACATGGTTGACAGGGTTGTTCTTCAACCCCTTATGAGCGTCCTATCTTATGCGAATCAAGATCTTCATATGAGCAACTGCCATATCGCCTGTGGTGAATTTGAGTGACACAGGCAGAGCACTCGAATCATTGGTTCGTTGGAGCTTTGGCTCCACTTTCCGGCTTTGAGGTTGATGCTCCAAGTATTTCAGGTGACAAGAAGTTCAGACAGAACCCCGATAGCTTTCCCACCCAAGTGCTTGAGTCCAGGAGAATGAGCAGCTCCGAGCAGTGGCAATCCAGAGAACGGAGGAGGCCCGTGGGCGTAGCGGGTGCCTGGTTGCCCAAGGCAAATATCCCCAAACTGCGGGATCAGCAAAAGGATCTTCCCTACAAATGGGCGCTTTGGGCGAAGTGTGTGTACGTTGGGGATGGTCGGGAAGCTATTGCCCGCGAAAATACACATCACCAATGCGGGCATGTGGTGTTTCCCATGGCTCATTTGCCAGTGAGAGCCTTGCTTGGCTTTGATCACGGAACATGGAAGGGAGCGAACACCCGTGGAAAAGCAGCTCTGTTAAACGGGGGGACTCCTGTTACACATGACTGCCATGTTGGTTCGGTGTGTTTTGTGCGTTTGTGTGTTTGTGTGTTTGCGTGTTTGTTCTTGAGGGCACCACACTTTGGGGGTGGTTGAAAGGACAGCGTGGCCATTCCATGCGATTCACACCCCAGAAAAGCGCCAAAGCGCATCGCACGCCGCGAGAAAAGGCCAATGCCACGGTCCTGGAGTTGGCGCAGCGGAACAAGCTGCTGGAGGTCCGGTGGACAGACCCGCAGACCGCTGGACGCTTTGCCAGATTGGGAAGAGATGGGATGGAAATGCGGGAAATGGGTATGGGTCAAAATTAAACCTCCGGGGGACGGCAGGTTTTAGTCATTGGTTCCATTTACCAGGGGTCCATTTTGGGCACCTATTCTTGACCTACAGCCAAATGTCAGCACCCTTGCCTCAAGTTGTAGGTCTCTTTAAGCATCAGATTGCCCAATAGTCCAATGGACACGTCATGTGGCTATGTCTAAGTATTGAGGGACCCTTTTCTAGACGGTGACCAATGCGCAACCGTGGCTATCAAGGAAAGCAACATGCAGCGAAGCATTTGAGGGGTCCAGCCTTTCATAAAGCGCTTGGGGGAGTTTTAGGGGATCAGAGAAACGGGTGGTGTCCTTTTGGTTTCCCTTTCAATCGCCAAAAGTCGTCCACTTTGAGAAGCATGGGGCGAGGGCGAGGTTGACAGCCCTGCCAGGAGCGACTTGCCGCCCAAGGCGCAACGATCTGCAAAAAAGATGTCATGCCCGGTCTCACTCAAAGCGTGGAAAACGCAAATGAGTTTTCCTCTTAAGTTCAAGTTGAAAGATTTGGGCTCAGCCAGAACTACTCCTTTTCTTCTTTTGCAAGCTGTTTGTAATAGCCATCTCGAGCATGTACCTTGACCATTAAGCATTGGGTTCATCGCCTCGCCAATGCCACAAGGCCTCAAGTCGTTCCAGTCATGCAAAGAGGCACTTGACAAACTGAGAAGTCACAGCTTCTCTGGGGGGATCCCTACAAATCACATTGCCACACTGAGTGTCACTGTTGTCAGGTACCGGCACAGTCACCGTGGTTGAACCATGGGCTTTGCTCGAAACAGGTCAGGTAGCAGATCCATTCTTTGCATGGGATCGATGTCCACCCCGGTGAGGATGGAGGAAAGCTTCCGTGAGAATTTTTGGTAAACTTGTGGTGCTTTGAGAAACACAGTACACGACTTGGCCTAAATCCCACGTTATCAGTTTAGGCCATAGCTCGGTTCTTTGCTTTGCAGGCGACCGACAACTGGCCCCCACTGTGACAGACTCCTCCTCCCAAGCTTCTCTCAAATCGCTGCGAATGTTCGGCTATTGTCAAAGCACGAAGCGTTTAACTACAGTATAGTTGAGCAATGTCAATTGAGCATGGGGATGGATAGAAGAACATGTTTGTGTCCACGGGACCCAAGACCATCATGATAATTGTTGACCCTGGCACATTTGCGAAGATTGACGTCTATTAACCGTGACTTAGTCATACACATTTAGGGGACCGCCCCTCACAAGAAAGTGGCGTTTCTTCAAAAAAAAAAACGCAACAAAAGGTGCGCCCTCAATACAACACACCCCCATCTGGAGATAGTCAGCTGACGAGTCCGGCGAAGCCACCGGCAGGCCGCGGGACCACCACCCCACGCGCCGGCAACCAGGCGAATCGTTCCAGCCAAATATGGCTACTTAGTTGCCCAGTGGTGCCCTTTTTCCTTTTTTTGGGGAAGGGTGTCCCTTTAAAGTCAACCAACCAAAAAAGGATGCCCATTTTGTCCTATGGCCACTGGACATCTGAGGCTATGAATTTAGGTAGGCAACCCCCTGCAAAGTGGGTGGACACTAAAGGATGTCCACCATTTCGGGTCCCCAAGTAAGATTTACACACACATGTTGTTTGAGTCCACTCAGAAGGCAGATGAAATTGGCTCAGACGCGAAGCTTCGGCTTTGGCCAATGCCATTGGGGAGTTGATCCATATTCCTGGCACCCCAAATGACCATGAGCAACTTTTCCAGTTCAGTTGGACATATTATACATATTGTCCTTTTAGTGGTTTTCCTCAATGTTCAATCCATGTAAAGGAGCTTTTGATCAACCCCAAAATTGGTGATAGAAGCGGTTATTTCTTGGCAAAATGCGTAAGTCAGCGCTTTGCCGCACATCGAATCGCATGAACAAAGACTATGCGGGTGGTGCGAGAGATCATTCCTTGTTTGCTTCTTGAATTCCCTCTTTTGAGCTTGTCCCTGGACAGTTGCCATTGACTTGTCCGAACGCATGACCCAGCAACAAAGGGTTCCCATCATTGATGTGCACGTGTACGCATTGTATACATGCGTGTGCACACAACGCATACTTCCAACAGACATGCAGATACCATGTATGCATCATACAATACAAATATGTGTGTGTGTGGGTGGGGGTGGTGTGTTTACAAATTTATGAGCAGTTGCACTCTTGGTGCTTAGCTTGACGCTTGGGGGCACTGGAGCAGATCCGCTGCTGCAAGGCTGGACCTCGGAACTCATCTCGGTCCGTGCCCAGAAGTGGTGCCTTCACCGCTTCTTGGCAACAACTGCCAGCACAACGATGCTGACGAAGCAAAATGCTGACGATGTCGAACGTATATGTCTCAATGTAGCGTCCAGGCCGCAGATTTAGGCCGATCAAGGTTTGTGAGCTCGAAGCAATTTTGAGAAGTTGGCCAGTTTCAGCATATGCTGTGGAAGCAGCAAATGGCATAGTATCGAAACAAACATGTGTACCCCCCCCCCCATATTGTATCAACGCTTCTCAAGCACAACATGTGAAACCCGGAAGCCGTAAGCCCTTGAAGCACCGTAAAACGGTCTGCGGACCATTTAGGGCTAGCCGGGCTAGGGCATGATTGAGGGTGTGGGAAAGCAGGAAATTGCGGTGCTTACTTCACCATGGCACCAATTTGGCTACAGTCATAGGTGAATGTAGCGAGGTGGAAACCAACTGTTTTTCCAGGTGTCTTCTTCAAAATGTATGTCATATGTTTGGGTAGACAACATATGAATCAGGATCTGAACATTCAATTTTCAGTGTACCCCTTTTTCGCTTGTGCTGAGGTTCGAAGGGAGGAGCCCGAGCGCAAGCCGGAGCTGGAGCGCAAGAGTAGCGTCCAGTCGTTGCCCGACAGGCGCGAGCTGGCGCAGTGCCAGACTTGGGAGCGTGGCTCTTTTTTGAGGACGCCTTGTGTTTCGTGGCTTTAAAGGGACAACAGAAACACCCGCCATGTTGCTCATTTTGAGACCTACTCACTTCGCTTTATTTTTGTTTTTCATCATATCCCCTTTCCGCCAACAACAACTGATTATTTTTCCCAGGGAAGTTGAGCCCAGAGTTCAGAGCCAAATCACTCGACGATTTCCAGACGTAACGCCACCGGGAGCGATGGGATATAAATATGTCTTTAGTGTGTATACAGACATAACATAACACAACATGACATAACACAACATAACATAAATACATAGATACATCGTCGCATGTGTTTTTTTACATATACGGGTATTTACCCCGAATTTGCATGGGTAGTTGTTTGGGGGTGGTGAAAACCCTGATAGAGCTGCCTCATTGGACAAGTGAAGATGAGTCCCCGGTCGCACCTGAGCCTGCCTGTTGGATTGCCACGGCAGGGGTCGTGGTTCGTACAAGGCACAGGTGCTTCCTAGGTCAAAGGCGGCCTTTTTGACAGTTCGTTGAGAGTGCCACGATGCACCCTCCTCCTGCATACAACCAGGTTACCCTTTGAACCTCTCGTTCTTGTAGAGGGCAAATGAGTAACCACCCCCGAACTCCCAAACCACGAATTCAAACCACGAATTAGAAAAATCTGACAAACGTTGAGAATATCTCCAAGCATCATGGTCATTGACTGAAACCACCTTGAGACATTGTGACGACATGTGAGTCTTGTTTGTTAAGTATGCAGCCCGCTGTTGCAGTACAATAAAATGTTCTTGCCAGCGCTTGTTGTGACCTTGGCAAAGCGGAGATTTGGTTGTCAAGCTTTGAAATACCCGGGCATTCTCCAAATTAAATCTCATGCTTGAGAATGTGTAATCCAACACCTGAGAGTTTGCGCTTTGAAGGGACACCAAGAAAAAAGCACCATTTTGGTGGTCCCTAGAAAAGACAGACCATATCATGTCCCTTGAAAGGCATACGGTGCTTGATGCCAACGAGCTGTGTGAACCAATTGGCAACATCCACAGGACTTGGTCCCAGTGTTCCTTCGGTTTGACGAATGGGGGGCCATACCTGATCACAGGAACCACAGCAATGGCGAGAAGCTTTGTCACACAAATCCAGAGTGCGGTCCGTTCGTGTGCTGATGGCATGTTACCACAAAAAAGGGCCCGCAAAAAACGACCCCCCCCCCCCCCATATTTCCTCGTTTCTTCCGGCACATTTGAGACTGTATCCATGGCAGGCGTACTTGCAGACGGAGCGCCAGCCGAGAGAACCTCAGCCCACAGGTGCGAGGATCGGAAAATGTGGGGCATGGAGGGCCAGACCCCTGTAGAAAGACTACTTTCCTCTTGGAAAGGGCCGTTTTGCAATTCCATGTTAGTTGGTGGGAGGGTATCAAATTGAAAGAAGACCAGAGGTCGGCGTCTTTTGCATGATCTCACACGCCGTGCTGGTAAGTATGCGCGTAGTGTTGAGACTGTTACGCTGGGCGTGCTTTTTGGGCGGGCTTTTCAGAGCTCAAGACCCCGAATTTGAGAAGAGAAAGGAGCATCTGAGCTATGCCGCCCGATATCTCACTTGAAGGTCCATGATCCGGCGCGCCATCTCGGGTTGACCAAGAACTTAAGAGGAACATGTACAAGCTACGATACGGAGAAATACTGCCAGTCGCATCAAAGATACCGGCAGGAGCAATTGCATAAAAAGAATTGCAGGAAGGGGTAATTGATGGCGTGGGCAACTAGCTGTTGTTTGCAACAAGCCCGTGCGGATTCGATTCCTGGCTCAGGCTTGGAGATTGCTCCCAATGTGAGGGACAAAATTATCAGTAGTACATGGTCCATGAGAGTCCTTTTTACGATAGTTTGGCTTTATTCCATGCAGGGCATCTATCCGTTTTTAAAAAGCCACCAATAATACAGTCCATTGGACGGGACACGGGGGACTCACTGAATTTTCCCGCAAAAGTCCCAAGCGAAACAAGGATTCGACCTCCCAAGCCATGTGGAGCTTGGGGCAGCGTCTCGTTTCATGTGACCTTGACATTCCTCAAAATCATCCTCAACTGCATCTAGGTTCCCCAATAGTGGCCTTTCTCAACCCTTGTTCTACTGGAGGACCTAGGCATAATTCACGAGGTCTCGTGAAATCCAATACGTTTGAACAATGCAGTACCTGGTTCATCAGATGACCAGTGGCACCAAGTTGATTCGCACATGTAGTTGTGGTGTTTTTTCGTTCTCTTGATTTGTCAGACATGTCCGAGCGTCCCTGGGGTCTCTTGTGAAGTTGTTTTTGGTCACACACCTTCCGATCAAGGAAGGTGCCAGCATCACTGAACCACTGTCACATTGGCTGAAACATGAACTCTTTACTTCATGCCGCTATGATTGCTTAGGGATCTATGGGGAATGTCGCTCAACACCCGGTGCAATATGACGCAAAAGGGAGAAGGTTCTTGAGCCCCTAGATCTTGGCACTGCAGCTGCAACTGACAGCGCGTTGCGTCTCCACATGACTCCACCGGGAAATTATGTGTCGGTTTGACTGAATTCTTGTCAACTGTCCTAGAACGGACTCTGCATGCATGGATCATATTTTGCGTATGTGTCAAACTAGGTTGACCTCCACAATGGTGGGTTTCCTTGTGGTGTCCCTTTAAAACCAACCTTTTCCAGGGTACCCTCAAAAGCACACCCACAAATGCCGTCATATGCGTAAGCTCCAAGAGGCTGACTCCGATCAGTGGGCCTTCGTAGCGCTCGAGGCCTCTTTGCGCGCCCGAGCGGCGATGCTGCAGCGCACGCCGCAAGACCAGCCGGGACGACTCAGAGGAGTTGCGGAGTGGCCAACCAGGTGAATGTTTGAAACCACCAAAAAGGGGAAATGTAGGGATGTTTGGGATATGTCAATGGTTTGACACAAGACAATGGTCGAGATATGTGGCAAACTATACTGAGATGCGTCAAACCAAATGTTTCTGGTGGATGTTCTATTTGTTGTATTCTTGGCCAAATGTCACCTTAGGCCCTTCTTGGACTGTTATTTTATGGCACTTTGTGTATGTTCAGAGATGCAAGATTTGCAGTGTGGCTATTGTGGAAGCTTGACCCTGAGCAGAGCCCCAAGTGCATCTGTAACTTGGCCTCTTGCCCAGGCGCAGCAAGAGGCGGGGGATGAGCCGGCCACCAAAGTCTCTCCCTCTACCTTCTTCCTATCTTGCCCTACTGTGGATGGGCGAAATCCTGCACCACCTAGGAAACCCTGGAATGATGATTCTGAATCTGTGAATACCAACAAACAATGATTTCAACCGTGGTTCCCAAGTGGATTTCGTCCATCCACAGTATCTCTTGTCCTTCTCCGTTTCTTTTGCACCTCAACGGAAGGCCACGGACATCCATTTTGCAATATGGGCGCAGAAAAATGGCTTCACGGCTGTCAGCTGGCAAAGGGATTTTACGTGGCGGATGTGGGCATGGCAGCTGATGCATGGTTATTGCCCATGAGACTTTCACCTTTTGTTGCCATGCCGGCAGCAGCGTCGGCAGCAGTTGTTCGCTCGATGTCAAGCCAGGCCGACCAAGGATGACCTTCAGAGCAGCCTGAACAGGCAGGGGGTGCAGCAACCAGCGTGCGAACTGTCGCTGCGAGTTTGGGGTCGTTGTCTGCGCTGCATACGTGGGAAGACTGTAGACAAGTTTGACGGAATTGCTTGGAGCCTTCCCTCTTCAGACTGGGCGGGTGCAGCATAAACTCTGGCCAAAGCTTCGCAGGAAACATCTGGCAACCCATGGCCTGTTCAATGGGCCGGCCTGGCGATCCTAGATGCCACCTCACCCAATGATGGCGAACCTGCGCCACTTGCGTGACTGCACCGGCCCCAGGATCGGGACCTGTGAATCATCAAAGCAACTTGAGATACCGCCAGCTTTTTGCCCCACGTCGACGATTTGGAAAGCTACCCATTGCCCAGTCCAACCGGAGAGACTGCAATTCTCTGGGATCCGGCTACAAGCATGCAAGTTCCCTCGCGCTTCCGGCCGAAAGCTTGCAAGAGCTGCAGAATCCTGGCCCTTTTGGCCTGCAAATGCTACAGCCAAGGCCTCGCTTGATTTACAGCCCGAGCCTTTGGAACAACCAAGAAGACAGGAGCTTCAAGAGGTGCAACATTTGTTTCCCGACTGGACATGCGGTCGCCAACCATGGCCTTATCATCAGGGTGGTCCTTTTCGGGCTACCCTCTGGAAATTTTAAAAATAATTACCCAAAATCGAACTCTGGTACATGAAATCAAGGACTAAAACCTGCGGTTCCCTGGTGGTTTAATTTTGACCCATACCCATATTGGCCAGCACAAAAACGTAGAACCAATCTTAGAGGTATACCAAACTCGCCCCAAAACAGGGTCATGCAGGATCACCCTTCACTGTGGGCAGATGTTTTCCACTGTTTCGCTTGGGCCGTGCAAGCGCAGGCTGGCCGAAGAGATGCGGCGCTTCCAGGAGAAGGCCAGGATGGCCCATGGCTTTGGTTGCAGTTGTCGAGAGTCGCGTAGGTAGTACTTAGCTGCAGAACATGGGAAATGTAGCAATGCAGTTGCAACCAACGCGCAGTCTGTTTGGATTCACCCTTAGAGATAGTTGCCGTTGAGCAATGGCTGTGGCTGTGAAAGCATTGACATGCTGCCCACTGCAATTCCATTTGGCTTTGCCAGCATGGTTACAACACATGGTCTTGCTTGAGGGCTTGCTTGAAAGTGTGGAGTGAGGCCAGCCCAATGAGATGTATCACAAGCAACATACTTGACCAAGGCAGAGGCGAACCAACCACTTGGTGATTGAATCAATGAGTAAGAGCTGGTGACCTTGCCGTTCAGGTAGTTCAGTACAACGACGACTGAGCTGGCTGGAAAGCAGAGCCTTGTGCACAAGCCCTGAAGCGTTTTAAGGACCTGGCACTGGCGCGCAAAAAAATCAATGCGGGCAAGTTCATCAAAAGACATTGCTCGCAGCATCTACCTCCAAAGCGCTGTTTCGGGCCCTCCAGGATCCGATCCTGGCCCTTCCGCACTTCGCGGCCGCGAGAGACTCGGCACCCGCTTGGCCGCTCCGCTTGGCTCGCAGGGTTCAAAGGAAATCCCCGCACATGGAGAGTCAGATGCCACTGCAAATCCGCCTGAGAGAAAAAACGTCGCGCGGGACTCCATGGGCTTGGGCTGAGATCGCCTGGGTCCAGGTCTTAGCTGACGTGATGTGTTTGAGCGGACAACGGGGCCTTTGGCAGGTTTTTGGTTGGAAGGGATGATAGATATCCAAATCTGTATGTATATATATAGATAGATACATATATATATATATATACATATGTTATACACATACAATTTCCAAAAACATATGTATGGGATGAGAGGTACTTATGCGTTGGTTGATCGACAGGCGTGTTTGCGCATGAGAGCAAAACTGAGGGCCAACACGGGGCTGTCCTACTGCTTCCAAGTACCTTTGTCCCCAACAGCTGAAAGCTATGGGGTCTTTTGTCCAGATAAGCTTTGGGGTGGTTTCGGGCTTTCAGGGAGGGTTTGGGGGGGTTCTGGACTGCTAAAGCCACAAGAGAGGGACAACCCCACCCTGGGTGTGGTTTCTTCTGGGTTTTGGCCGCCGTTTCCCCAGAAAAAAACTTCAAAGGAAAATGGCCCTGGAGGACCCAACGTGTCAGGTTCCAATGGGTGGGAGTTATTGGCCCAGGGCCATGCCCTTGGCAGCGCCACAAGGGCCACAGGATCCCTTGCCGAGGCGCGGGATCCTGAAATCGTAGTACCCACCACTATGTCTTGAGGCCCTGGATGGTTTGAGCAGAAACCAAAGGGAACCACCTTTGCTTCGTTTTTTTTTTTTGATTTTTCCCCTTTGTTTTTTTTTTGGGGGGGGGTCCTGTTTTTCCAGAAGGAGCAAATTGATCGCCGCCGTTGGCTTGGAAAACCCTAGGTTCGACAAGCTCACACAAGGAACCCCCCTTCAAAGCCAGCCCCCCTGCCCCTAAGAATAAGAAACTCCCCTGCTTAATCATGGCCCCCTCCAGCGCAGTGAAAATTAAACGCGCAGTCCTTTTGCTTTCTTATTGCAGTCCGTGTGGCAAAGTCGGAGAAGACCGGAGACCGGAATTAGGGGGGACATGGGGACCCTCCCAAAACTGGTTT
>CAUJNA010003506.1:83198-135698 GCA_963377175.1 Effrenium voratum | reverse complement strand
GGCTTGATTCACTCGAATTGCACATGGGTGTGGCTTGTTTTCGGGGATTTGTGGTTTGCTTTTGTTTTCCCTTTCAAACCACTACCCTCAAGAAACGACAAACCCATGTGTCTAGCATTGCATTTAGACCTTCCTGGTCATGGATCTGGAACAACTTGCGTTGCGACCCTGAAACAACACAAGAAATGCCTTCACTTGTCATGGGACTGGCGCACAAGCCCGATTTTCCAGGAGATGTGTTATGAAATGTGTGTGTGTGTGTCAAGTGTCATCCCCCACAGGCCAATAGCATCTTTGCATCTTGGCCTTTGATCCGCAAGCTCTTGCTCTGAGTGGGAAACATATGTTTGGCCCTGCTCTGCGGTGGGCGTAAGTCTCACAACGAGAGTCCCCCACCGTTCAAATCAACGTGTTTCGGCTCACTTCCTGAGTTGCCAGGCCTGCGGGATACTATGGCCTGGAGTGCTCGGCGGCCTGGCTCGTGCAAGCATGAATTAGGCCATGAGGTGCACTGAGTCACGAAAACTTCTCCCCCCCCCTGGCTTTGTGAAGCTGCTTTACACAACCCCAACTCTTTGTTGGTAGAATAGTAGAATATCTTCTTTTGTGCAGGTTCATTCAGATCTTTCTCCCACAGTCCTTTCAGCTCGTTGCGCGGAGCTGACTGCCCTGTCATGTGGAGTGACGCTCGCCGAACGTTTAGCTTCCTCACCATAGAATTTGTGGGAAGACCCTCGGACAATAGTTTCCCTCTAGAGGGCACCACGTGGGGTCCATATTACATCAATGGTTGCGGGTGACAGTGTGCGGCCGACGGAGAAAGCGGGGAAAGTGTTGTTTTGCAACTGACAAGAACGACGTGCGGTAACTTCAGCTAACAATCCCAATGCGATCCATGAGAGAACCTTCGCCACAAATGATTGATCCCACTTTGCCTTTGAAATTACGAGACCTCTTGTCAGAGACTACATGACCAGCGACCTCGCGCTTTTCGACTCTCCAGGAGTCGCCTGCCACTTGGAGAGCTGACAGCCCATCCTCTGATTGGCCGCGACAAGCCCCCCGAGAGGAGCGCGATATGCAGATCCTTGGATGCGTTTCAACAGCTATGATGGTTGGCCTGGGGACCCAGGCACCAAGTCTAAGTGGTGCCAGAGTCTCTTTTTTGTTTTAAAACTTACTTTGCTGTTTGTTGTTTTGTTTGTTGTTGTTTTGTTGGGGGTGTCCTTACAAATTATGTTATCAAAACAGGGGGGTTTTCCCCATGGCTGGGCGGGTGTCTGGAGGAAGACACTGATGCTCGAAAAGATCCCTCATGCCTAGCAAAGCTGCCAGTCTAGCCTGGAAAGAGTGCACAGAATGTCACGCAAGGTGTGAGGGTTTGGCAGGAGACTGTCTCAAATCCTCTGAGTAGAGGACTACATTTTTCCGATACTGTTCCTTCCATGAGTCTGGGCGTCCTGCTGCTGGGTCTTTGCTGCTTGGTTACGGACTCTGACAATGCAACAGATGCTTCCTGCATGTTGATGGTGCAATCACCTCCTCTTCAAGAGGTTCACTGTGGTGATGATTTGGATTGGACGAACATGTGGGATGAAAACCTCAGGGTGCCAATGGCCTTGCAAGTTTTGCGTCGCAAGCGATTGCATTCCACGTCCAAGAGTTTCTTAAAGCGAGAATTGTCCCATCATTGGAGCTTACGCTGCAGTACTTATCCGGGCATTCTTTCCACAGGGGCCATCAATTAAGGATCAGTTAGACCACGTCACTGCGAATTTGAAGGTCATGGTGAAGGATAAATTGGCACAGAAACGGAAGAGTGGCACGCTGGCTCTCGATGATACTGCCTTCATAAGACTGCGGGACTTCCAAGATGCTCAAACGATGCGAAGGATATAGTGAAGAACGCCGAGTCAGCAAGATGATCTCAAAACCATGTAGACGCAATGTAGAATGGACCTCGGACATGCTGGAACCCCAATACTGTTGGTGATGAAGAACGTGATGCGTAGCAAATACGGGCATACAGTCATCCCTAATTACCTGATTGCCGCCTCTGTTCATTTAACATGCTGGAAAGAAGAGTATGAGGCCATGAAGCATATGAAGAGGCCACCAGGCACCAGCAAAGCCGCCCGATCCCTTTTTCCTCCCAGATTCCCACCAGCACTAAAGGAAAGGGCCACCAAGGAAAAGTGGCATTATTTTTGCTTGGCATTCGTTCAGTCTGTGCTTTCACCCACCAATTACGAAGCCACTATAAAACCCCTGAAGTTGTCCGAAAATTATTATTAAAGTTTGCTTAAAATCAAAAAGTGTTCACAGCTCACAAGGGGGACCCGTGGAGGCCACCCCATTAAGAGAAACCCCCCGGCGATGAATCAAAGGTTGGGCTCCAAGCAAAAGTCCGCTGTTGCCATTTAAAGTCCTATCGCGAAGGGGCCAAGAGGGCAAGGACCGAAGTGAATCTCCATGTTCCTGTTTCCAGTTCAACTGGCTGGGAAGGGGCCAGAAGAAAAGGACGACCAAGGGGCTGAGTCTCAGGTTTGGAGGCTTCTTCCGGCATTTCTGCAGGAAGTTTTTGCCAAATACCCACCAAAAACAAGGAATCTCGGGCTGAAGTGAGCCCTGAACCGTGACCCCATTTGGTTCGTGGCGCGAGATCCAAGGCTCTGCATCGAGTCGCAAGAGAAGCTTTGCAGAGCTGCACACTGGGACCGGAGCTCAGACACGAACAGTCTGTTTCTGCGGGTTCCAATTTGAGTTCATGTATGTTGAAGAAACACACATGGAAAGCCGTAATTTTGGAGGTCCCAAAATTTGTGAGACAAACCCAAGAAGGCTTTGGAAGTGTGCTTTCGTTTGGGGAATCCGCCAGAAATCCAATTCCATGATTCTGGAGGGGTACTTCCCAGGCATGGTTCTATCACGTTGCATGAACATGAACCAGCAAGAGCTCTCTGAATGTCGCCAAATGCAGCCTTCCATCTTTTGGCTACCATGCCAGCGGGCAAGGAGTGAAGACCCAAACTTCCCTGATACAAGAAGATTCGGCATGAACATGTGCGATCACGTACAACACGTTGAACTCAGGTTCTCCACATTTTGCAGACACACCCGCCTGGTGTTTTGCGAGTAAGACATTTCATTGTTGGCACGGACACGAATTCCGTGAATGGCTCAGACTTCTGTAGGCTTAATGATGAAGCCAATGGAGAACCAGTTAGGACCAGTTGGAAATTTACAAAGCTTGGAGCTTTGGAACATGAAAACGTCCAGCAAAAGGCGACTCCCCTGAAAAAAGGGAATGTTTTTTTGGGTTCCAGCAGACGTGTACCTGCTCAAGCTCCTTCTGACCGATGAAAAAACCTTGCCTTTGGACTTGGGGGCCCATATTGCGGTTCTTTTTTGGTTATTGTCGTGTTCAATACAACTCAACACCCAATTTCAGCAAAAGCCCAAGCTCCTTTGAATCAAAAGCTCCTTTGGAGTGGCAGAAACTCACTTGCTTGTGAAAGTTTGTTTGAACCAAAAGCCCAAGCTCCTGACCCATTCGCCTCCCAATGGTCGTAACTTTTTTGTCCGAGGCAGCGGCGAGGATCGGCCCCGGGCACAAGGCTGTGGAGGCCGAAGTGCCGAGCGTTTCTGGGGCCAAGTCCTGTTGGTACCCCTTGTGGTTTGGGTTGGTGGGTTTGGGTTGGTGGTTTGGTGGGTTGGATTGGTGGGTTGGATTGGGATTGGTGGTTTTGTGGTTTGGATTGGTGGTTTTGTGGTTTGGGTTGGTGGGATTGGGATTGGTGGTTTTGTGGTTTGGATTGGTGGTTTTGTGGTTTGGATTGGTGGTTTTGTGGTTTGGATTGGTGGTTTTGTGGTTTGGATTGGTGGTTTTGTGGTTTGGGTTGGTGGTTTTGTGGTTTGGGTTGGTGGTTTTGTGGTTTGGGTTGGTGGTTTTGTGGATTGGGATTGGTGGTTTTGTGGTTTGGATTGGTGGTTTTGTGGTTTGGATTGGTGGTTTTGTGGTTTGGATTGGTGGTTTTGGTGGATTGGGATTGGTGGTTTTGTGGTTTGGATTGGTGGTTTTGTGGTTTGGATTGGTGGTTTTGTGGTTTGGATTGGTGGTTTTGTGGTTTGGGATTGGTGGTTTTGTGGTTTGGATTGGTGGTTTTGTGGTTTGGATTGGTGGTTTTGTGGTTGGATTGGTGGTTTTGATTGGGGTGGTTTTGTGGTTTGGATTGGTGGTTTTGTGGTTTGGATTGGTGGTTTTGTGGTTTGGATTGGTGGTTTGGTGGTTTGGATTGGTGGTTTGGTGGTTTGGATTGGTGGTTTGGATTGGGATTGGTGGTTTTGTGGTTTTGTGGTTTGGATTGGTGGTTTTGTGGTTTGGATTGGTGGTTTGGTGGTTTGGATTGGTGGTTTTGTGGTTTGGATTGGTGGTTTTGTGGTTTGGATTGGTGGTTTTGTGCTTTGGATTGGTGGTTTGGATTGGTGGTTTTGTGGTTTGGATTGGTGGTTTTGATTGGGATTGGTGGTTTTGTGGTTTGGATTGGTGGTTTTGTGGTTTGGATTGGTGGTTTTGATTGGGATTGGTGGTTTTGTGGTTTGGATTGGTGGTTTTGTGGTTTGGATTGGTGGTTTTGTGGTTTGGATTGGTGGTTTGGTGGTTTGGATTGGTGGTTTGGATTGGGATTGGTGGTTTTGTGGTTTTGTGGTTTGGATTGGTGGTTTTGTGGTTTGGATTGGTGGTTTGGTGGTTTGGATTGGTGGTTTTGTGGTTTGGATTGGTGGTTTTGTGCTTTGTGGTTTTGTGGTTTGGATTGGTGGTTTTGTGGTTTGGATTGGTGGTTTTGTGGTTGTGGGATTGGTGGTGGTTTTTGGTGGGTTTGGGTTGGTGGTTTTGTGGTTTGGATTGGTGGTTTTGTGGTTTGGATTGGTGGTTTTGTGGTTTGGATTGGTGGTTTGGTGGTTTGGATGGTGGTGGTTTGGATTGGGATTGGTGGTTTTGTGGTTTTGTGGTTTGGATTGGTGGTTTTGTGGTTTGGATTGGTGGTTTGGTGGTTTGGATTGGTGGTTTTGTGGTTTGGATTGGTGGTTTTGTGGTTTGGATTGGTGGTTTTGTGCTTTGGATTGGTGGTTTGGATTGGTGGTTTTGTGGTTTGGATTGGTGGTTTTGATTGGGATTGGTGGTTTTGTGGTTTGGATTGGTGGTTTTGTGGTTTGGATTGGTGGTTTGGTGGTTTGGATTGGTGGTTTTGTGGTTTGGATTGGTGGTTTTGATTGGGATTGGTGATTTTGTGGTTTGGATTGGTGGTTTTGTGGATTGGGATTGGTGGTTTTGTGGTTTGGATTGGTGGTTTTGATTGGGATTGGTGGGTTTGTGGTTTGGATTGGTGGTTTTGTGGTTTGGATTGGTGGTTTTGTGGTTTGGATTGGTGGTTTTGTGGATTGGGATTGGTGGTTTTGTGGTTTGGATTGGTGGTTTGGATTGGGATTGGTGGTTTTGTGGTTTGGATTGGTGGTTTGAATTGGGATTGGTGGTTTTGTGGTTTGGATTGGTGGTTTTGTGGTTTGGATTGGTGGTTTGGTGGTGGTGGTTTGGTGCTTTGTTGTTTTGGGTTTGGTTGTCAGGTTCTTGTCGAGGGCAATGGGAACCCACACCACCGATTGGGAGAAAACCGAGGATGTGTGTTTTCTGTTTTTTGAGAAACCTATATTTGATGGCTTTCAAGCCCAGACTTCGGCCATGCTTGCGGGACTCTGTGATTTGCCAGGCTGGTTGCCCAAGTTGATTTGGGTCTGGGTCAAGAATAGGGCAACCTGCGGTCCCCTGGTGATCTAATTTTGACCCACACCCATTTGGAGAGTTCTTTGGGCGCGTGTTGATGGTCATGACATGTGTTGACTGATCTTGAAGCGGTGTGTTTTTTGGAACCAGTCTACGGACGTGTCCGGACCGGCATTGACCATCCCACAGCGCAGGCGGCCAAACGCCAGATCCAAGATCTCCGGGCGCGCAAGGACCGGCTTTGCCGCCCGGACGTAAAGCAGCTCAGGAAAAGTTTGGTGGATTGAATTGGGGATTTGCACCCCTGGTTCTTGCAGAGAGTAAATGGAAAACCACCCCGGAACACCTCTAAACCACCAATAAAAGGAAAGCTACAGGTATTCCCAGCTGTGAAATGGGAGGTCCTCAACTGGAGTAAATTGATGGTTGCCCTTAGAAACCGGCGGATTGCTGGCCGCTACATTCATAGAAACCAGCTACAGGAAATTCTACAGGAAGTTCGACCAATTCCCAGCAAAATCAATGAGGGATTTCCTGTAGACTTTCCGGTCGTTGGTTTCTTAGAATGTGTTTGCCTCGGAGGGTCCCTGACCATCCAACACCTCGGGCGTTTGCAGCCCAGGCTTCACATCCACCTTGCGCTGGCACAAGGCAACCGATGCAGGGCTCCGGGGGCTTCATATTCCCAGACCCCTGCCAGATCCCATGGATTTGGGTGGCTCGCCTTTTTTTCTCCGAAGTTGTGAAGGGTACCCCCTGTTTCCACCTAAATACTTGACTGCTATTGAATCCTTTAGACTTTAACTTCTTGGTTGAAATCAAGTTGGGTTTTCCACTAAACCCACAAAAAGTTAATATTTTTGCAGAGAGGTCAACAACAACCAAGAAGATATAGGATACCGTAGCCAGCAATTGGCCATTTGGTTTTTCAGGGTTTCCGTGGATACCTACACAGGCAAATGGAATTACTAGATATATGATACTTCTATATACATACATATATATATAGTAATATACATATACATATATGTATATATGTATACACCTTCTGGGCCCGACAGTGCTGTGTTTTGCCAATCGCGAGGTGATTCAAAGAAGTTCTTGCTTGGATGCTGGTGCCCTCTTTGGCTCGCAGGGGGTCCAGCGGCAGAAGGAAGGTGCCGTTGCACCGGTGAAGATCCCTTCAGTTGCCCGAACCTGGGATGTGGTTTTGCCCCAAGCCCCAAGCACTGCAGCGTTCAATCGCCTTTCCTTTAGAGTATGGAAGCTCGCAAAACGAAATGGCGGAGAATGCGCCAGTTTGTTCAAGAAAATGTTTGGCAAACACAAACAGTTGGGTCTGGCTGTTTAGCATTGGCTCGACACCAGGATTGACTTCAACGTGCATGCGTTTTTGAGATCCGTGCAAAGTTGAGAACGTGTTTCCTGCAAAGGGGAATCTACGAGGGTTGGGGGAATGCTCAGTTGCTCGGTCGAGAAATCGACAGGCGAACCTCGCCTTTGATCTGCGGCGGATGGCAGGGCACTTGGGCTGATGTGTGTTTTGGGAGCGCTCCAAAACCGAACGGAGAACCAACCATACCTATATAGTAAGGCGGTGACCCATACAAGCACATGGAAATTACTACCAGGACCCCCCCCATCTGTTTCTTCCCATGTCCAAATTCCCAATTGTCCAGAAGGCAGTGGTGGGGGGGTGCTACCGAGTCACTGTCAACATCTGACGTGCCTGGCAACAATCCCGTTGAAGGACTTGGGCGGTCTGGCGATCAACGATGGGGAACACAGCCCTGTGCCAAGCCGAAAGATGCGCACGTTTCCTGGCCGTCCCAGCGTGAACAGGCTATGTGTGGTCAGCAAAGTGGGAGAGAGAAACGATGCTACTCACCAAATGGTAGGAAGCACTGCGCATTTCCCCAATAAAATTCCAACAATAATGTTTGTACACATTGGAACTGCCATTTTGCGCGGGTATGTTTGTGTGACTGGTGCGATGTATCTCGACAAAGTAGGATGGGCATCCAGACAAACCCCATAACAAAGCATATGGGTATGGGTCAAAAATGGGGGCCCAAAGTAGAGCCCTGGTAAATGGACTAGGCTAAAACCTGCAGTTTCCTGGTGGTTTAATTTTGACCCATATGTTTCAGGGCTGCTTTTCATGGGCTCAGGCAGCGCCGCCTCTCGCGCCAAGGAACAGGGCGAGGACATTGGGCAGTTTCAGGCACGCTGACACGGGGGGCCGAGCACGACAAAGGGGGGCCATCATACTCGCCCGTTTCAAAGTTTCCTGTTTGGGACTATTGCTGGATCAGTGTCAGCTTGAGGTGGGGTCCTGCATCTTCCTTTTTGGGAATGTGCACTATTTGTTTGCAACAAAGAGCTCGGCAACAGCATGGAAGTACCTGGCATTGCGTTGATACTGGAGAGGCCAAAATTGTATGCATCTCACATAGCTTAGGACCAATGTAAGTACTGTGCGTCAATAAGTTCGCTCAAGCTGGCTTCACAAACTGTCAGATCACTGACATCGTGGATTGGTGGCTGACCATGTGTGCTCGGACCCTTGCGAGAGCAATTCGGGACAGTCCCAGTATCAGAAGGACACCAGCAACCTTGGCGTTGACACATTGCATAATTAGTGAGCTGACAGCGATAACGTGTAGAGAATGATCTGAAGGTTTCTGGAACTGAACTACGCATCCTATGGTTGTAGCTGGGAGATTCCTTGGGGCCCTTTGATAACCAGAACACCTGGGGAGGTTTGACCGTGCATGTGATTTGCTCCCTTGGAGAGAGGCACCATGGCCATTCTGGCTTTGGAGCGAATTGCCCAAGCTGTAATTACCATCCCAAGTCGAAACAAATGGAAACTGCGATACATAGCTAGCGGATTGGAGCACGATCATTGCCATTTTGTGTGTGTGTGTCTTGGGAACACCCGACCCCCCACCCCCCGGTACCGGGCCCCTGAATAGGACAAGACTACTGTGCACTGGGATTTATCTCAAAAATGGTGCTTGGATGACGAATGTTGAGAGATGATATCCAGAGGCAGAAGGTTCCTCAGGTGAAGCGCTCGGAAGATCCTTCTCTAGGGTGTACGGCACTGCGCCTTGAATGTGTCTTTTGCTGCGGTGATATGATTGGATGATTGTTTGTAGCGGGGCCCCATCAAAAGTTTGGTCTTCCTTGTGGTTTCCCTTTGTTCCAATCCCCAGAAAGACATTCCAAACTCCACGCCCAACACTGCATCCCGCACTCCACACTCCCCCACTCCCCACACTCCCCGGATCTCCACACGCTCCTCACACTCTACTCCCACCCTCTCAAAGGGCTAGGCCAGCTCCAAGTCAACCATATATGAACCATCAGAGTCATCAAACACATATCAATCCTCAAAATGTCAATCATCAAAATCAAGCACTTGTCACTTGGCAAAATCCAACATATGGGTATGGGCCAAAATTAAACCACCAGGGGACAGGGTTTTAGTCATTGTTTCCATTTACCAGGGTGCTATCTTGGGGTTACCCGATTTTTGACCCACTGCCAATTGTCAACACATCAATCATCAGGTGGCTCAAAATCCAACATAAGAATTAAGAGGCTCAAAGAAGTGCGGCAAAACGGCACCTTGGTAAATGGAACCAGCGACTAGAACAATGCGTAACCAGGTCCCAAAAGCGATCCCCGGCCTCGGCCTCGTAGGCGCTGCGGGACGCCGAGGCGGACCTGGGCCCGGCGCACGAGGCGGAAACCCGCCGATGGATTGGGGTTGTCCGTCCCTCCTCCACTTATTTGGCTGCAGTGGGAACACCGGCGCCAGCAAAGAAGAAGAAGAAGAAGAAGTTAGTGGTGCCCAAGCAGAGGAAGTCATAGGTGTCCTGTTGAAAGGGTAGTTTGGATAGAATTGGATGGGTTGCACTCGTTTAGATTGGTGTTCTAAACCGATTAACAGGGAGATCCGTCCATTTTTCCAGAAGAAGTACATAAAGTTGGGTGAAGGCACGACTCCCGCAGTTCAGGTTAGTCATCCCCAAAGGTGTAGTAGCGAGTAGCTAATAGAAGAAGGAGCGTTGTCAACAGGGCTACACTTTTGGGGGCTCCCATTGTTCGTGAAATACGGGACATCTCTGAAGGGGCAGAATGTTGAGTGTTGCGCCACACCCCGCTGATTCCGACCTAGCTGCCTCCTTTTGGGTAAATTGGCAAACACTCATGCACCAGCGGGGATGTTTCCTGTGCATGTTTCGGGCTTTTTGGGCAGCCTCATCAGTGGCAATGTGTCAGAGCTTCTGCGTCATTGGATGTTGTGCGACCGGTGTTGGAATGTGGAAAGAGCATTCTCTAGCCAAGTGTCAAGCACAGACAAACCTTACAACTGGCGCGATTTGGAGAGTTGTGCAAAAGAATTCAAAAACGCATAGATAGGTCATGATCATAAAAGACGCGTTCCGAGTTGCCAGCAGATATGGCCCCCTCACACCTTGGGCATGTGTGTGATGTTTAGCCGGAGTAATGGAAAAAGAAGCCAGGGCAAGCACTCGTTTGGCCCAACACTACGGTACTGCTGGCTCCACAAAACGGTTCGAACCGGGGAGCAGCCCCAGATCGTGGCCAGCGCGCGGCGCGCGGCTCAGATGCCGGAGCCCCAGATCGTTGGCGAGACAGGGCGCGCGACCTACGTGAGGGTTTCAACATAGGCACAAGATGCTTGTGGGTCAAAAATAGGCACCCAAAATGGATCCCTGGTAAATGGAACTAAAGACTAAAACCTGCGGTCCAATTCCTGGTGGCCTAATTTTGACCCACACCCAGATGGCTATGGGTCTGTCATTTTTGGACGGCACCCCTTTTGGTTGCTTTGAAAGGGAAAGCAAACTGAAAATCACCACATCGGGGATCCCCTAAAACCGAGAAACCTCTATGAGTTTCAAGCCACTTCCAAAGTGGACATGAATCCCAACCTAAAGGGTGCACAGAGTTCCTTACAATGCTGGGTTTTTGAAGGGAAAGGGAAACCAACCAAGGACCCCTATGAGACAAACCATTCACTCAGACCCACTTCAATTAGCTCCATGTCACAGTCCCAGGGAGAGTAAGTAGAGGCTACTGGACTTGGAGTGTTCCACCAAGCATGACCATAAGCTCAACGCGGCTTCTTGACCTCTCCTATGAGGCGATCAGGTATTTTGGAAGAGGGAGCTGGGTTAACGCAACACCTTCGAATTGTTCGGAGTCTTGAATGGACACACGAGGCTGAGAACCCGCAAGAAGGTCAGAGCTCAAAAAGAGCTCGAGGCTGGCGAAGTGGGCAATCGGCTGTGCTTTCAGTCAGTTTCGTGCGCGGAGCTCCCTTGTGGTTTGAACTGAGGCACTGACCGTTTAGGAGGGGCACTATTCAGCCAGCAAATTGAATGTTTGCGATACTCTGGAAATATGTTTTGGTCAGGTGGTGGCTTGTACTGGACAGCCTCGGAGGCAAAGCACTTCCATGACCTGAATGTCACAGCAGAGAGCAATGACCTGCGCATGCTGGCGGACAGAATCCAGGCCGGTTGCGTCAACAGCTCCTCAAACAGCTTCATATGATATTCCTGTTGTCAAAGTCAGTGCAGGTCAGACGCGCCATGTCCTACTACCTTCCTCAGGCCAACATGTGCCATGGTAAAAGTACCTCACGTGTCGTTCACTGGCGCGAATCACCTTACGAAGGGCTTTATGGAATGCTGGTCACCTTGTTGCTAGTTAGGACATGGAAGCTTCCCATGACTTCTTTCAGGGGGACGGGCGTATAAGGTTAGTTGCTGTCCGTCTTCGGCTTGAGTGAGTTTGATTTATGTCCAAGACCTGTAGTAATGCTTTTGCAATGGGCGTGTGGCTTTGCAAGTGTTGCGGTGTTCACTGGTACTGTGGATGGACGAAATCCTGCACCAGTTTGAGACCATAGTTGAAACCATGGATGAAACCATTGTTTGTGAATCGAATCCTTCCGTTGGGTTTCTGAACGGTGTTGCGAACGGATTTCGTCCATCCACAGTATCACTGGCTCCCGAGATAGATGTGGTTGCCATAAATGCATACGGGTATTTTAATTGGGAACACGTTGGTGGGCATGTCGTCCATCCACAGTATGATTTGTGTTTGGTGAGGAATGCAAACCATCGCTTGGAATACATATATATATATACATATGATCCAGTCTTCCTGTTCCCGCCCCGTGGTTCAATATATGTGATATGAACGTTGATTGACATGTTTATGCACGTATACATTACAGTATTTGTACGTACACATAGCTACAGCTGTGTTTCGCATGTGTGTGCAGGTATTCATTCATTTAGTGGAGCCATGATACGGTCCCCACCCACCTACCCCTTCCCCATTTTCTGGTGGCACGCGAGGCCGCTGCGCGCTGTTTGGGCCCAGCTCACCCTGTGGTGGAGAGCGGTCGTCAGGCCGGGCCGGCTTCGGATTTGTCGAGTTTCCCCTACTGTGGATGAACAAAATCCTGCACCACTTGGAAGCCATGGGAAACCATGGTTTGTTGTATTTAGAGAGGAATCATCATTCCAGGGTTTCTTAGGTGGTGCAGGATTTCGTCCATCCACAGTATGGGTGTGGTCAAGAATCAGGTAGCCCCAATATGGGGTCCCCTGGTAAATGGAAACCAGGACTAAAACCGGCGGTTTTGCTGGTCTAATTTTCACCCGTATCAAATTGACCAAGTGGATGGAAGGGATCAAAAAGGCATTCTTATCGAAACTATGTGGCTACTTGGTTTTGGTTTGCCTTCCTGCAATGCCATTGGATGCCGATACGGATGTTTTGGTATTGTCCAATTGCGTATCACAATCGGACCATGGGTGGGCATGAACGTTGGATTAGATGCTCTGTTTTCATTCATGAAAGAAGCCCAAAAAGGTTTGTTCTGCGGTGGGCCCTGCACTAATCCAGGTGGATCCTTGCAGCTGTGTTCAAAATTGACCACCAGTTGCTTCTGTCATTTGGCTGAAGGGTCGCCATCCTCTCAACAGAGCTGCAGGTGCGTTTCTCAAAACCGAGATGTGAACCTTTTGCTACAGGCCAAGCATTGAAGGCACCTGTCTCAGGAAAGAAGTCAATGGAACTGAGCTCATGTTAAAAGAGTAGCTTCCCAAACGGGTGCTTTTGCGAGTAGTGGTCCCAAGAATGCTTGCCTTCCTTTTTGGTGGTCCTTTAAATACCAACGAAAAGCAACGGAAAGCGGGTTTTCCCACCATTTTCAGGAAGGCTCAAGTGCATCTGACAGCTTCCGTCGATCAGGAGTTTCTGCAGCAGAGGCGGACAGTGCAGCGCCGGCAGTGTGGAGGCCAAGAGGTGATGACATCCAGCGAAGTCAGGTGATCTGAGCTCAGACTGTGCTGAATCAAGCCGTGTTTTCGCTTGTTCCCTCCCTCCCCCCCCAAAAAAAAACAACAACCCGAGCCTCCCCCCTTCAATGATCTGCAGAGGTGCTTGTCTTTGTTGAGACAAGCCAAATGCTCTGTTCATGAGAAAGAGAAAGTAGGGTGCCTGTGTCGCTCGTTGGTTTGGATGGGGTCTTCCTGATCTGAGACACGGCCACATCATGTTGAACCTCCAGCCCTGCTGATCTGCTGCCCTCCTGTATATGTGGTCGATGATTGTTTATTATATCGGGTCTCCCGATCAAGCGGGGAGCGCACTTTCGAGCTCTTGCATCCAAGTATCCTTCCATGGCAGCCGCTGTGAATCGACAGCGAGCTTGTGCCTTTTCCCAGAGTGAACATGTTGATGGGTCTGAGAAAACAACAGCAAGCGTTTGTGGCGTTGGGTGTCATGTCCCAACAAGTAAACACAACACGGGGCCCAGGGGTATCAAAAGCACAGGCCGTTTTTGGCATCACCTTTGAAAGGCGAAAGGCCGCACCAGGGTCCACAAAGAGGCGTGACTTTCGAGAATCTCCCAACAGTGACCTTACAATTTGTCCCATGTGGCAACTCAACTGATCTTGCGCACATTACATCATGTTGCAGCAATGAAACATAATGTTGCCTTCATCTGAGAAGGTCTAGGGGCTCCTTGCGCGGGGATACTGTCAAGCAACCCCAAACGCGTGCTGGTTATTTTGTTTGGGGCCTCCTTGCCATGGAGTCACATAGGTGGGAGGATTGCGTGATCCTCCAGCAAGCGCTCATGGTCAGCGGCTGAGCTTCCGCGGAAGTAAGTTGGGTCACGGCGCACATGGAAAACATGTACAGCTTTGCCTGTGTGTGATGCCGGTTGGATTCCTGCTTTGGAACTCAAACCAGTTTGCCCCAACAAAAGCACTGCAGAGTTCTCGACTGAGCGATTTGTCCTGAAAGTATTGGCCCTTTCCAAGAAATCCGTTTGCCATGCGAAGCTAGAGTCTTGGTTGGGCCGTCTGCCAGCCTCGCTGCCTGCTGGTTGGCCTGCCACAGCTGCTGTTGCAGAGACAATACTGTTCAACCTGCCGATACTTTGAGCACGCGACCATGCGCGAAATTCAAGCAGCATTGGAGGCCCGCGCCTCGAAAAAAAAAAAAGGCAACGTGCCAGCAGATCCTGAGATGACCCCCGTTTGGAACAAAACGCTATGTGGCAAAGCCGGTGAAGCCACGTCAGATTGGAGAAATGAACTTTGCTCATGAAAGCTACATTTTTTTTTGCAGAGTGCTTGGATGGTGTGGGTTTGGCACCATTTGGCTGCATGCAATTTCTGCAGATGGCTGGCTTGCTCCGTCAAACATGCCAAACAAGGTCTCCAGTTTCAATACAAGGAAAATGCGCAGACTCCCCAGTTTCAAGACAACGGACCGCTATGCTTTGGTTCTCCAAACGGATTCCAACTGCTCACTTGCCCCAAGGCCGACCTGACATGACCTTTGAGTTTCCACGTGTTGATCAGGTTTGAGCGGCTCCAAAAGGTTAACCTGCTATTTCTGGGTTCGAACTGGGCAACTGGGAGGGCCCGATGCTTTTTTTGGCGGCCTCCCTGTTTTGCTGGATGGGTTGCTTAGGTGGAAGCCTGCGAGTCGCAGGATCCAGAGTCCCGGCGCCCAGTCTTTTTGACCACCAAAATGGTGCTTGCCCTTTTGGTTTCCGAAAAGAGAGACACACACACACACAAGGGGTACACGCAGGAACAACACAAATCAGGGTCCTTAGAATGCTCAGTTTGCTTGTGGTGTCCTGAAAACTTGGAGAAACTCGGCGCTGTCGCGGCCTCGGTGCTGCTTCCAGTCTTTGGATATGTCAATTCTTGGACGGATTCGGCACAGTTTTCTGGGATGTCTTTCGTGCCACAAACCTGAACTTCCGAAATCCATCCAGGCATATCGTGTTTATACCAGCTTTCGCATCGGGATCTTGTGTCTGCCTCATGCTCGAAGCCTCGTAGACTCCGCCCCGCTCCCCTTCCTGATGAGGCAAATTGAGGCGCGGATCCTAGCAGCCGCCCACAGCTTGGGTTCAGGCAGGGAGCGCGCCCCGTCTTGATTGCTATTGGGTTGGATCTTTGGACTTTAGCTTTTCTATCACCTCCAGTAATGCAATGTATGTATGTATGCATGTAATGTAATGCAATGTATGTATGTGATGTAATGCAATGTAATGCAATGTAATGCAATGTAATGCAATGTAATGCAATGTAATGCAATGAAATGCAATGAAATGCAATGCAATGCAATGTAATGTAATGTAATGTAATGTATTATATGCATGTAATGTATGTATGTAATGTAATGTGATGTAATGTGATGTGATGTAATGTAACGTAATGTAATGTATGTATGCAAGCATGCATGCTTGCATGCATGTATGTATGTGTGTAATGTAATGTATGTATGCATGCAAGTATGTATGTATGTACGTATGCATGTATGTAAGTAATGGAATGTAATGTAAGGGAATGGAGTGGAATGGAATGCATTGTATTGCAATGTAATGTATGTATGCTATGAAACGTAATTTAGTTATGTATGTTTGTATGAATGTATGGTATGGTATTATGGTAAGGTAAGGTAAGATAAGGGAATGTAATGTAATGCACGTATGTATGTATGTATGTATATATACACCTGGATTTCTGTGTGTATATCTATTTACATATGTACGTACATGCATACTTGCATAGATGCATGATAGATGCACGCATCCGTCCGTCCATCCATCCATCCACGCACGCCTGCACGCATGCATACATACATATATATATATATATATATACATATATATATATATATGTACATATGCATATCACATATGTGCGCATGTGTACATGTTTGTGTAACGTATATAAATAGAAATGCATCCGTGCGCATTTGTCTACACTACATGTAGGGAAGCCATCTACGCTCATCAGTTTATCTACTTGCATATTAGTTATACCGTTTCGCCTAGCACTTGACATTTGCCATAATTCGCTTGAGTGCCCAGTATAGCTTAGCTTGAGTTGGAGGAGAGCTGCAGCAAGGTCCTTCAGGCTTGAAGGGCGAAGTTGCCACATGCCTGCCACTTTAGAAATGAAAGTCGGAGGAGGTTCTCGCATCGCAAAAAAAGTCATAGGAAACTTGGGAAACGAGAGGTGGGCCTGAGGTCGAGGTCCGTTTTGCCTGGTTTTGTTTAACCCATATGCCGTTTCGATGGCTGGTTTGATTAAAGAATGATAGCAGCGCCAAAACCGCTAAAACAGGATATTTGTACGTTCGCAGTTGACTCATTCGTGCATACATACCCCAATTTGGACAGTTTGGGATGGTTTAGCTTGGCTTTGGCTTCCTCGAGCATTCGGAGACCCGATTCCATTTGCTTGTGCCGGTGCAGGCCACGAGATTGTCGTCTATGGAAAGCGGTTCCTTCAGTGCCTGCGCAGGGCCAGGCCTCCAGGTAACTTCACAGAAATTTGTTGATGTCATCGTCGGGGATGGAAGTCTTTGGGATGATTTCGTCCTTTTCCTCAAAGACTGAGGGGTGTTTCATGCCGGTCCAGCTGGTGATTTTAGTGCTCTTCCTGAAGCCTGGGCATGAGGGGTTGGCTCATGTTTCTGGGCAACCCGTTGCCCCCTCTAAATGCATTCGTCACGCTGTGAAAAGGCTCCGACAGCTTGTCAAGGGGCAGAAGGGGGGCAAGTGGGACACGCCAGAAACAGGCCTGAACGTAAGCCTCGAGCTTTTGCACGCCGTGCTTCGAACAGGACCCCCCCTGCCTTTCAAAGCGTGCTGGCTTCACGATTGAGATTCCTTTGGTCAACAAGCACAGCAAGGAGGATTGGTGTTGCCAAGGATGCAACGCTTCGCTGTAGCATGCTCGCTCCAAAGCACACCGAACCGCTGACTCGACATGTGGGTCTGGTCATTCGAGGCGACCACAAACCCAAGCACCAGCGCTTGTGATGCATCCTCATGAACAAACAGCGAGCAACGTGTTAGCGACCGTGGGATTCCCCAATCAACGCAACTCCGATCACAGAGATGGTTTCTGCGAGAAGGCGCTGCCTTTCGCTCCACTTCCACGACAGAAAGGGCCCCATGGAGCTGGCCCCATGATTTTACCAAAGTCAACTGAGAAGTGGCTCCCAGAGCCCCATTTTCTGACAGAACGCCCCAGAAACAGTATGACCCCCTGATAAGTTAAAGTTAAAGGGAAACAGTGCCCCATTTTCTGACTTTGATACTCCCCAAACTATTGGTCCCGGAGAAAACTCCAGCCATTCGACCCGCCCCGCTGCCATTCGATCCAACACCCGGGGGTCACCTTGAGGCCACGCAGCGGAGTGCGGTGGAAGCTCGCCAAAGGCATTGCGCCCGACGCCCAAGTGGTTGAGTGGTATTCAATACCCTGTTCACCTCAAAACATACCTTCCCACCAGCTAACATGGAAGTGCATGGACGCCTGTAGAAAGACAACTTTCCCTTGGAAAGTGCCTTTTTGCACTTCCATTTTAGTTGGTGGGTGGGTACATTTTGCAGACTTTTCGTTTGGGTACAAGTTCGCGTTTCCCCCCCCCCCCCCCCGAATTGAGGACTTTGAGGGGGTGGCTGTACCCCTTTCAAGCACCGCGCAAACGCGATCCTGCAATCAGCAAGCTTTCCAACTAACAAGCCCTGAAAACTCCCTCGCTGATACCAGCTGATACTGTATCCTGCACCGCTTTCGCTACGGTTCACACAAACCCTCGCGCTCTCATTCCTTACATGAGACGTTTCAGGGCCAGTTGTTGCAAACATGTTTGGAATGGCCGAAATCCTGCGGGACCCTCCGCTGCGCAGCCTATGGCAAAATGCGGTTGGGAGTGGTGCCAGAATGTCGTCCGTCAACATGCTCGGAGCCTGTAAGCTCAAGTTCGACTCTTTGGATCCTCTTGAGTTGAAGCCGTGAGCTAGCATACGCAACCCAAAGCTCAGAAAGCTGCATGAGAATCGCGAAAAACCATCCCGGCAATCGGCGATGCGGGAAACCTTGAAGCATAGCCCGGTACCTTACCACAAAGGTCCCCAAATCATATTGCCCAATATATATATATATATGAATTTATATGTGTATGTTTATGCATATGTATTTATGTATGTATCTATTCGCCCGTTGGCCAGGTTTGGAATGTCCCCGCCAAAGGTCCTTGCTTTTCGTATCCCTGAGGCGCAGGTCCTGCAGGACTCCTTTTCGGAGGCGGACAGGCAGCTTCGGAGCCTGGAGGCGAGGCCGGTTCGTGGCCTTTGGGTCGGGGCGGGCCATTGGTTCAGGCAGGGCGTGGCCGAAATTTTAGTTGGCGGATGTGGGTTTCTGGCAGGGCTTGCTCTTCCTCCCGCGAGGGCTCGCTTGCGAGGGGCGCGAAGCTCGTGGCGGGTCACTTCGGGTCGGCGTTCTGCGAGCTCCTCTTGAGACCATTAGGAGGCTTTCTAAAGTGACCAAAAGGGTTATTTGCATTGCCAGAGGCCGGCGATTGGATCCCGGGGCTGAACACGCGAGGATCGAGCGACGAATGCTCGAGCATGAGCTTCTTGACCATGCGTTGCTCTCGCGAGGAGCATGAGAACCGCGAAAGGACTGCATTGTGTGAACATTTCCCATTGAGTGGCATCGAAGTTGGTGAAGTTCAATATAAAGTCTGTCAAGTTCAAAGATTTCGACAAGGTGAACAGCACCAGTAGACGGCCGCCGACTCGGAACGGGGATAGGGCTGCACGAGCGGAAAGCCGGAAACCCTGTGTCATTCGTGAAACTTGATTGCAAGAACGCTAGCTTATGCAGGCGTGGGTCTCTACTCTCCAACAGCGAAGCTTTAAGATTTCTTCACTTTAAGCTACCTATGTTGGACACTAAGACTAGCAATCGGGATGTTGTCAAGTGCTTCACTTCAGCTTCCTGCCTTCTCAAGTTTCCTTGAATTGACAAACTCCGGCCCACTCCCGTCTTGAGACCTTTGGTGCCAGTTGTGCGCAGCGCAATGCGCTGCCATGCAGAGAGTTTCTGGGACGGACGGAGTTGTGACGCCAGGCTTCAATGTGCTGAGGGGGATTCGGGTGCAAGCAGAAAGAAGTCAAAGGCTACAAAGCAGTTTGGAGAAGCAGCAAGATGATTCTCTGACTTTGCTTGCATCATGCAGGAAGCCAATGTTCACACCGCGAGCCGTGCTGCTGTGCTCACCTGCGTTGGATCTCTTTTACAAAGCATGCGTCCAAAGTTGATTCTTTGGAGCTGGACCCATTATTTTACCATGATCAAAGTCACCCCCTAGTGGTGGGTTAAAGGGAAAGAGCCCCATTGTCTGACTTTGATAACCCCCACAAGCTGTCAAATTCATGACCCCTCTTCTAAGAAGTACATGGCTTGCCCGTTGACCCGGTTTGCTGGGAGGTGTGCGTGTGCGTTCAACCGCGGGTGGCATGGCAACAACTTTCCGACAGACAGCCAAGCTGTCCTGGACCCACGGCAAGAAAAAGCGTGAGCGACAGCCGAAGCATTGGCACACAGCTCGCACTATCCTTGGGCATGCTATGGTCTTGTTAGAGTTGGATCCTCAGCTTGGGTTGAACACTGACTGCTTTGTCATGTGCGGTTGACTGCAAATGGGTATGAGTCAAAATTAAACCACCAGGGGACCTCAGGTTGTAGTCCGTGTGTCCATTTACCAGGTTCTATTTTGGGTACCTATTTTTGACCCATACCCAAATGAGGCAAATATCAGGGCTTTGGCATGTTCGTTCGGCCGCGCTTGATGCTCAGTGAGGGAGAAGTAGCTCTGGACCACGGTCTCAGACTTATGGACACCTCCGATGTCGATGCGAGAAGGACAAGCCCTCTGCTAGGCAGCAGCTCACCTTCTATGAAGTCGGTCATCTCCAATAGATCCAACAAAGGTGCCGGTGATGAGATGGTGCGAAGGCTCAGCGAGATCTCCACCTCCTCCATTAGCTTTGACGCCAGCAAGCTGGCGATGTACAAGAACTTCTCCGGCAGATCCTCCTACTCCCGGGACTTGGATGGCGAGGCTGTTGGAAGGAGCTCAAGAAGAAGCCGGACCACCGGGTACACGCCTTCCCGAGCAGCTCCCATCGCAGAGGACGACTTCGTGTCGAAGCTCGAGAATCACAAGACCTTCATCGAGAAGATAGATGAAGCTCCCGCGCCGAAGTCTAGAAGAGCCAAGACCACCGTGGTGTCGCTCTGAGACGCGTTGCAATTTGAAAGCCTGGTCTCCCCGGTCTTCGATCCTGAGCCATCGCTTGACGCGGAAATCCATAGGTTATGGCCGAGTGACTCCCTTAAAGTGGATCTACACTCCCATGCTCCCAGCGCTTCTATGAAGAAAGTGACCAAGAACATGAGCACTGCCCAGTCGAGGCTTGTTGATGCTGTGTCAAAGTTCACCCAAAAACAACAACAATATGTGTCACTTCATGGGGCGTTGGGGGTTGCCACAAAGGATTGCTCTTTCCAAGCTAATGGTCCAATCTGGGGATTTTCGAGCATCCCCAAGAGGTTGTCCCGTCCCGTCCACTCGGAGCAAGCCTAAGCACCCAAAGAAGTTCCATCCTTCGGGCCAGGAGCTTTTGAGATGGCAGGATGGTCTGGCTTACATCTTGTAGCCGGGTTTCTGGACTATGGGAGTTTACTCTTGCATATCGTGTTTTTTTTGTTGTTATTTTTTTTAGTTGTTTATTTTTTGGCTGCCTACGGTTGAACAACTGTTCATAGCTGCGTGAATAGTGTTTCAAAGAAATAATCATGGAGTATTTAGGAGCCATGCGACCTGCCATTGCTTCCATGGAGCTTTGTCGCATAGCTTTGCGCTGCGCCATCTGGTGCATGCGAGCAGCCAGAGCAGAACTACTAGAGCGAATGTGTCACCCAAGATTGTGTATGGGCATCAGCCCCAAAGGAAAGTTGCGAACCAAGAGACGTCCAGGATCTTGGCTGCTCACGCGAGGACTTCCCATGTTTCACCAGGAGACCCCGAAATCGTGGAAGAAAGGGCGAAGGCGTGCGGCGAGTCGAGCGAATGCAGCGGAGGTTTCCCAGGTATACCCTAGGGTTCAGCCCCATTAAAAGAAAGACTGCCCCTTTTTTAACGTGATGAGAATCCCTAGGTAATCAGTGGTTATGTGAACCCCCATGGTTTCCATGGTGGTTTGAACCCAAGGGCATGTTTAATCTCAACCTTTGCAGCCTGAGTATGCACAAGTACATGCCTCACAGACCTGCACCGGGTACCTGGTCATTTCTTGATTGCTATGGGTTGGATCTGTAGACTTTAACTGTTTGGGAGTTTTTGTGGGTTTTCCAGTAAACCCACAACAGTTAAGCTTTCTGCAGAGGAGTCAACAGCAGCCAAGATGAGAGGGGTCAACAGCGACCAAGATTTCAGCGGGCAAATAACATGGACAAGTCCTATGCTGACATGTGAGCTTCACTTTTCAAGCGGCTAGGCGTGGGTTTCTTTGATGTTACTTGTTCGTGTGGTTGTTTCTTCATTTGTGTCTTTGTTTCTTTGTTTCTTTGGTTGTTGTTTGTTTGTTTGTTTCTTCGTTTCCTTGTTTCTTGTTTGCCTGTTTGGTTGGTTGGTCGGTTGGTTGGTAGGTTCGCCGGTTGGTGGGCGGGCGGGCGGGCGGGCGGGCGGGCGCGTGCGGGCTTGCTGGCTGGCTGGCTGGCTGGCTGGCTGGCTGGCTGGCTGGCTGGCGTGCTGGCGTGCTGGCGTGCTGGCGTGCTTGCGTGCTCGCTCACTTTCTTGCTCGCTTGCTCGCTTGCTTCCTTGCTTGTTTTGATTGCTTGCTTGTTTTTGCTTGCTTTCTTGTTTTTGCTTACTTGCTTGTTTGCTGGTTTTGTTTGTTTGTTTATGTGACTCTGTGTGTTTGTGTGTGTGTGTCTCTGTGTTTGTGTCTGTGTCTGGGGCTGTTTCCGTGTGTGTGTGTGTGGTGTGTGTGGTGTGTGTGTGTGTGTGTGGTGTGTGTGGTGTGTGTGGTGTGTGTGGTGTGTGTGGTGTGTGTGGTGTGTGTGGTGTGTGTGGTGTGTGTGTGTGTGTGTGGTGTGTGTGGTGTGTGTGGTGTGTGTGGTGTGTGTGGTGTGTGTGGTGTGTGTGGTGTGTGTGTGTGTGTGTGTGTGTGTGTGGTGTGTGTGGTGTGTGTGGTGTGTGTGGTGTGTGTGGTGTGTGTGGTGTGTGTGGTGTGTGTGGTGTGTGTGGTGTGTGTGGTGTGTGTGGTGTGTGTGGTGTGTGTGGTGTGTGTGGTGTGTGTGGTGTGTGTGTGTGTGGTGTGTGTGGTGTGTGTGGTGTGTGTGGTGTGTGTGGTGTGTGTGGTGTGTGTGGTGTGTGTGTGTGTGTGTGTGTGTGTGTGTGTGTGTGTGTGTGTGTGTGTGTGTGTGTGTGTGTGTGTGTGTGGTGTGTGTGGTGTGTGTGGTGTGTGTGGTGTGTGTGGTGTGTGTGGTGTGTGTGGTGTGTGTGTGTGTGTGGTGTGTGTGTGTGTGTGTGTGTGGTGTGTGTGTGTGTGTGGTGTGTGTGGTGTGTGTGGTGTGTGTGGTGTGTGTGTGTGTGTGGTGTGTGTGGTGTGTGTGGTGTGTGTGGTGTGTGTGGTGTGTGTGTGTGTGTGTGTGTGTGGTGTGTGTGGTGTGTGTGTGTGTGTGTGTGTGTGTGTGTGTGGTGTGTGTGTGTGTGTGTGTGTGTGTGTGTGTGTGTGTGTGTGTGTGTGTGTGTGTGTGTGTGTGTGTGTGTGTGTGTGTGTGTTGTGTGTTGTGTGTTGTGTGTTGTGTGTTGTGTGTTGTGTGTTGTGTGTTGTGTGTTGTGTGTTGTGTGTTGTGTGTTGTGTGTGTGTGTGTTGTGTGTTGTGTGTTGTGTGTTGTGTGTTGTGTGTGTGTGTGTGTTGTGTGTTGTGTGTTGTGTGTTGTGTGTTGTGTGTTGTGTGTTGTGTGTTGTGTGTTGTGTGTTGTGTGTTGTGTGTTGTGTGTTGTGTGTTGTGTGTTGTGTGTTGTGTGTTGTGTGTTGTGTGTTGTGTGTTGTGTGTTGTGTGTTGTGTGTTGTGTGTTGTGTGTTGTGTGTTGTGTGTTGTGTGTTGTGTGTTGTGTGTTGTGTGTTGTGTGTTGTGTGTTGTGTGTTGTGTGTTGTGTGTTGTGTGTTGTGTGTTGTGTGTTGTGTGTTGTGTGTTGTGTGTTGTGTGTTGTGTGTTGTGTGTTGTGTGTTGTGTGTTGTGTGTGTGTGTGTTGTGTGTTGTGTGTTGTGTGTTGTGTGTTGTGTGTTGTGTGTTGTGTGTTGTGTGTTGTGTGTTATGTTGTGTGTTGTGTGTTGTGTGTTGTGTGTTGTGTGTTGTGTGTTGTGTGTTGTGTGTTGTGTGTTGTGTGTTGTGTGTTGTGTGTTGTGTGTTGTGTGTTGTGTGTGTGTGTGTGTGTGTGTGTGTGTGTGTGTGTGTGTGTGTGGTGTGTGTGTGTGTGTGGGGCTGTTTCTCTTTGTCTCTCTGTCTCTCTGTCTCTCTGTCTCTCTGTCTCTCTGTCTCTCTGTCTCTCTGTCTCTCTGTCTCTCTGTCTCTCTGCGTCTGTGTGTCTGTGTCGTGTCTCTGTGTCTCTCGCTGTGTCTGTGTCTGTGTTTGTGTCTGAGTCTTCGTGTGTCTTGGTGTGTGTTTCTGTGTGTGTCTCTGTGTGTGTGTGTCTCTGTGCGTGTCTCTGTGTGTGTGTGTCTCTGTGTGTGCCTCTGTGTTTGTGTGTGTTTGTGAGAAATACGCTGCTTGGTTTTGTACTCGCGCTGCCCTCATGAGCTCGCTTGGCACCCGCGCACAACCGCGAATACTTCAGCGGCATTGCCATCATCGGTACAGGTTTGCAAGAGATTGAAATCAATGCAGCCCTGTTGGGCATTGCAATTATCAAGGCGTTCAAATGCAGCCATCAAGTTCAATTCCCTTTGGGGCAGTCTTGAAGATATGGCTTTTTGTTGCTCGGGTTGAAAGTATGTCCACCAACCTTGCAAAAGGGTTCCAACAACTCGGACACCCCCTTAAACGGAAGGAAACCAACATGTTGCAAATGATTTGGAGAGGCCCCTCATTTGCGTGGTATTTTCAAGTCGTACAGCTCCCTTCAGTCATTCATCAGGCAGCTGGCACACGTTCATGACGTTAGGCCATGCAGCGGGATGAACTCATCATCCCTACGCTGCTTGCAACGGAAATCCTGGAACTTCGATTAGGACTGCGCAATGAGTGCTTGATGATGGCACTGGGATCTGGTGAACCTGACATTGATCCCCAGGCTACCTCCCTGTACAGTTTTGCTTTTTGGGCTGGAGGCATGTCCATCCACACACCAGTTTCGCCTGGTACCTAAGCCAAAGCTTTGTGAGACTGGTGCTCAAGGAGCCAGTTCGGGCTGTCAGCGTTTTTCTATCCTAAACCGGACAAACCTCAGACCCATTCCCAAACCAAAGAACTGCAGTTGCGCTGCTTGGACGATGACAAATCTTGACGCCAGTGAAGAAGTCACCACCCAATGGGTCTGTCAGAGATTGGACACGAGAGCGCTCCGCCGAAGTGTTGCTGGGTTGATTTTTTGCTGGCGTGAGTTTGCGCGTGCTTTGCACCATCCAGCCAGCGCGAGGTTGCCTCGTACAACCATCTAAGCTCAGCAATGGAATTCTTCGAGGTAGAACATTCACCCTCGCGCGAGTACCGAGCTGGCAATTGTGCTTGGGAATGATCCCATGCGTTGCGCATGATGGACCTTGAATTCGGCAGTGAACACGAGGCGATCCAGACAAGCGGATAGGCAACCTAAGAGTTTTAGAACCAGCTGTGCCCGCGGCGGCAGGTCTTCAGCTCCATCCTGTTGCTGTAGGCCCTCGGAAAGCCAGCGAGAATGGTAGTGTGAGGCTTTGCGCCCAAACATCGCAAAGTGTAGAGTCGCCACCGAAGGACCGCAGAATGACATCCCCAGCTTGTGCTGAGATGTTGTGATCTCAAGCGGTGTATCATAGCAATTGGCAGGCGTGTTTTTTCGGACGCGGGAATCAGTGTTGGCATGCTTCGCGCGGCAATCAAGAGTTTCAATCCAGTGGACACACGGCGAAGTTGTCTCCGAAATGTTTGAGCCCAGCGCTGTCGAGGGCCCACTCTCACCGCTCCAGTGAGCAGCAATGTTTCTTGCTTAGGGAACCCGTCGTCGAACGTGCGCAGGTGAACATAATTCCAAGCGTGTGATTGACGCCCACCAAAGAATCCAGCCGATTTTCAGACTTCCGAGAGAGACGCAGGGGCCACGAGCAAGCCACTTGAAAATTTAGACTGGCGCCTGTCTCTGGATACCTGTGGATTCCTACCTAAAAAAGCGCCCAGCAAAATCCAACGCCCCAAGGCATACCCGAATAGAAAGCGGGCACACCCACTTTCGCGCCCGCTTTCGATGCAAAAAATACCAGCCTTGAGGCTGGGTATCGGCAAACTGGCTAAGGGGCGTTTGGCGCGCGAATCCATCCCCAAACAAAGCGCATGCACTTGATGCCTGGTTTGTTCGCGAGATGGGAGTCGAGCGTCTCAAAGACGAGAGGGCAGCGTGCCAGACTGGCTCACTTATACCGGAGCCTAGAAGATTGCGACAATCCGGCTTTGGATTGGCCCAAGTGAGCCCTGCAACATCTGAGCACAAGCAGAAAATGGTGCTAACCCAAGGTGTCAGGCGGACACACTAGTTTCAGAACCATTTCCGACCAGCTCGTCCACACGGGTTGGTCGCAAAATGGGCCCGCCAAGCGGTTTTACGTGGGCAGCCTAAGAAAGAGACACACCCATATCTTGATTCTGGACACAGTCCAAAACGTGAGTCCTTGCTATTCTCATCTTCACGTCATAGTGGTTGCAATTGTCGATTGATGCATCTCGATCCGAGTGCTCGAATCCTTCCTTCATGGGAAAGCGATCTTGAATTTGTCAGTGATGCGCTGCTTGTGGCTTCGAAGCGCAGGCCGCGGTTGGGCCTGCTTGAAACGCCACCTGGTTTTTGCAGCAGATAGTGGTGCCAGAAAACTGGCCAGGAAACTGGCCTGCACAGCTGGTCCGCTTTCCATTGTGCATCTTGTGGCAGGATTTGGCACCCATGCTGCTGCTAGGTGCTTGCTGATTGAACGCGAAGCATGGCGTGCGGCGTGGTCGTGTCTCCGTCAGCATGATCCAAAGCTGCGGAATGAGCCGGTAGGGCACACTTCAGCCCACCTTCTGAAGAAGCCCTCAGTTCCCCAACTGCACCTGCAGAGTCATTGCGGAGGCTGTGTGGATTGAGAGGACAAGCAGACTGATGCCCTTTCAAGCCATGTGAGCATACTCCAAACAGAAGGTCGAGCTGTGTGTCATCCTGGGCCGTATTTGAGTGTCGGCTGCTTGTGTCTGAGCCAGGAGGCAGCTTGTGACCAAACGACTTTTCTGGTGGCCGCAGCCAGATATCATGTTCCTAGGTAGATTCAGAAAAGAATGAATTGGAGTGACAGATGCTGCGCAGGAGAAGCACCAGATGCTCAAGCTGGCTGTTGAAGGGAGCGAAGAGTGCTTTTGAAGCGTTGTCACTGTTTGGAGATATTCAAGTTGTTTTGCCCCTTTCTGAGAGGGCAAAGCATGTCCTTGTGGCTGCCCATTTGGCGATTGAACTATGTTAATCAAACCTGGCTCATTGCACATTGATGTTGCAGCGCTTGCGCTGTGAATCTATTAACGCAGTTGCTGCATCAGAGGCACGTGTTGCTGGCTGAGGGCAATGAAGCCAGGAGGATTTGTGGGCAATGTGCGAAAGGCTTGTTAGGACAAGCAGTTTTGGTGACCCGGTGAGCCATCGTGCCGGCCACCACTTTGCCCTTATACGCTACTAATTGGGGCTTGGCCATGCTGTTCAACACACATTTGGACTCGGACCATGGCTTGACGAGGAAAAGGGCTTCAACAAACAACAGCCCTTGGGTATGCTCAAGTGCAAACGGAAGTGGTCGAGCAGCCATCCGCTCCCCAGTGATTGCACTGTGCAGTAGCGTGCATGTTGGGAAGCAGCCAGAGTGCAGAATGCCTTTGCGGATATCCCCGGGCACATGTTTAGCATGTTCTGAATGCACGCCAGCGTGTTGCCCGTGGTTCCTGATGACGACATGTTTGTGGTCGGCACGTCACAGTCCCACACCTTGTGTTGCATCCCATCGATCTCCAGTGAAGGCAGTTCGGCGCGTGCTGTTGGGCTGCAAGGGCAGATGGGACCGTGCAAATGCACGGGCGACAAATTTAATTGACCTTCTCGGAAGATCAAGTTGAAACAAGCAAACATGTGCGCTATTCCGGCTCGAACACAGTCTCAGTACGTGGATGGTGGTGGACGAAAGTCAACTCGCCTTTGGGTTTAGCTCGATGGATCAAGTGGTAAATCAGGGCCTTTAGGGAACTCCAGAAGGCAAGATCGTTTCGGAAGGGCGTGGAGGGAGTTGTGGCAGGGACTTGTAGATCTGATCAGTGGAAGGCAGCAACACAGTTCCCGCAAGCTGCCGGAAGGCATCCGGCAGAAGCTGCGTACGTCCTTTGCCGGAACTAGGCTGAGGTATCCCTGTTCGGTCTCGATGGAGACATTCAGAAATCTTCTCGACACATCTTTACTGTATCCCTTGCGCCGGTTGATACGCACCCGAGTGTTCGCGCTCGAAACTATGCCTCTCCCTTTCCTGACAGCATTAGGGCCAAGGGCCAAAACGCTTAAAGGTATGACATGGCATGGTAGAAAATGAAGACTCGTGGGCCATTATCTTCGGCTGCGCCCTCGTTCCCTTGCACTGCCGCGGGCCAAACGTGGCATGGCCATGGCAGATCGTTTGTTGCGTTTTGCGCATGGGGTTCATCATCCACAGCCAATCTTTGCATCACGCCCGCATGGGATGTTGTCCGCCGAAGCGAAACACCAACCGTGGCGCGGGCGCTGCTGGGAACTGTTGGAACTGGTCGGGTGCCTTCTGCGTTCGAGGTGTGATCCAAGAAAGTGGCGCAGGTGTGGCAAGATGTGGGTGTTTGAGGCGCGTTGATTGTCCAGCTCATATGCCTGGAAGTTTTGATCCTTGACTACGAGGAGTGGGGGAACCTAAACACCAAAAGAAAAGTTTGACTTCTCATGGGGCAGGCTTCCGGTGGAGCCTGTTGATCAAGCCTGAGCACTTGAGCAGAATTGCTTCGGCAGAACTTGGGCGCAAGTGGATTTTCTGCCGTCTCCAGAGCCTCGCGGTGGTGCCGGGAATCTCTTGCTTTGTTGCCTCACATGGACGATGTTCTGTGACTTGCCCGTGGCACTCAAGCTGAGAGATGGATGGCCTGCACCCGTTTTTCGTGTGGGGACGCCCATGGCCGATTTCAACAATTGCTGGCTGTGTCAGGGATAGATCTTCGCGGCCCTTGGTTTACCAGCTGGTTTCCTACAGTTCTGCCACGGTTGGGTTGGAGCTCGGTGTGGAAGCCGCGAAGCGACCTTCAAATGGGTCAGCTCCGAGAGCTGGGCGCCAGAAAGCGAGCTGAGCCGCGTCGCCGGAGAGGAAAGACCTCGCTCTTCTCTTCGACCAGCGGCCTGCAAACGGGGGTCGTAAAACCCATCTACTCGGCTTAGTGTTCCAAATCTCCCGGCTAGCATGGCAAGAGCTTCCCACCATGTGCGCGGAAGAGATGTGGAAGGCTCAAGGGCAAGTGGCGCGCATCGAAAAAATGGTCCCCAGGGCCAACACAGAAACACAGACACACGAGAGAGGCGCGGAAGTCGCGCGGAAGTAATGCAGCTGTGCGAAAGACGAGCTTGCTCAAACCCCCTGCCCCTGCAAGCCTACAAAGTGCTGAAATCGTCCAGTCTGGTCAGTTCTAGTTCCGTCCGGAAAAAGCTCAGTAGGTGTTGGAAATGCATGGATTTATAATCCGTCGAGAAGAATTCACCCAAGTTCCATCCCCTCTTGATTGGGGCACCCCTCCAAAGGCTTGGATTCAAAACCGGCAAAAAATGCGATTTGAAAAGCATCATAGGCTTCTGATTTGAGTGCCTTTGCTGATTCCTTATCAGATTCTTGAGGCTTGGAAGGCATAAAATGAAGCTAGCCACTGTTCTCCAAGCTGCGGTCTTTGCGAATCGTGTTTTATGCAAACGCCTAAAATCGCGGGCGCGCGGACCTTCACGACTTGCAATAGCAGCGCCTGACTTTGACTGATCAGGGTTCCACGCCAGAATTCCAAATTGCATTGCCAGGGGTTTTTGCGTGCTTTGGGCGCTGGTGCCCAGATTGCATCCTCACAACGAGAGGATTGACAAGGAGATGCGAGGCACCCCTTGCTCTACACCAAGCATGCTTCCAGAGACGCCCCTTTGGTTGCCTTGCCAAAAAGTAGCTCATGGCCTACTTTATGCTATATCAAGCTGCGCAAGTGCGCCTGCCTTGAGCAGAGGTCTTGGCTGTGTGATGTTTCTGGCAAAGCCCTTGGTTGCACCTTCAGTGACCCGTGGGCAAAGGGCACTGATGTGCATTAGCGCTCTGAGCCTTCAGGTACGCACGTTCTCTTTTTGCATCTTCCGCAATGCAGTTGCGAATCTGAATATCAAAGCAACGCGGAGCTTGCATCGCGCGCGTATGTGTCCAAAGAGTTATATTATTGGATTGAAGAAGCAAGATTTATTATAGCATTAGCTTGTTTAAAATTTGATTAATACATTTCTAGTATTAGCAATATGTCTATTAAAAAAAAGAAAAAAGATTATGTTGAAAACGATGTGTTACATTATGTTTCTGGAATGGTTGAGGTGGTGTTTTTTTTATATATATATATATATATATATATATATATTTGTATATGTTCCTAGTTTTGGATATGTGATTTTGCATGTGTTTAATGTATTTGTTGTGTATTTTGTGTGTATATATGATTTTGATATGGTTATATTTATTTGTTATTTGCTTTGATATTTATATGTTTATGGTTGTTATTTTGAATTTATTATATGTATATTCGATATTTGGTGTTAATATTATAGATGTTTTATAATATTTATGGTATATGAAATTAATGTTTATTGAATTTTGATTATTAAATATGTAATATTAAATGTGTTATTAGATATATAAGCCAGTATTAAAAAAATTGGTATAAGGAATATACTTTAGAGCCTCCGGCTCAGTCCGCCGACATTGTCCTCTCCCTTTTCTCCTTCTTCCTCTCTTCCTTGTCTCCCTTGTGTGTTCTGTCGTCCTCTCTCCCTCCCTCTGCTCCCATCCTCCCCATCCCCCCAAGCCTCTCTCTCCCCACTCTCCCTCTCTCGTATGTATGCATGCATGTACATGTATGTATGTATGTATGTATGTATGTATGTATGTATGTATGTATGTATGTATGTATGTATGTATGTATGTATGTATGTATGTATGTATGTATGTATGTATGTATGTATGTATGTATGTATGTATGTATGTATGTATGTATGTATGTATGTATGTATGTATGTATGTATGTATGTATGTATGTATGTATGTATGTATGTATGTATGTATGTATGTATGTATGTATGTATGTATGTATGTATGTATGTAATGTATGTATGTATGTATGTATGTAATGTATGTATGTATGTATGTATGTATGTATGTATGTATGTATGTATGTATGTATGTATGTATGTATGTATGTATGTATGTATGTATGTATGTATGTATGTATGTATGTATGTATGTATGTATGTATGTATGTATGTATGTATGTATGTATGTATGTATGTATGTAATGTATGTATGTATGTATGTATGTATGTATGTATGTATGTATGTATGTATGTATGTATGTATGTATGTATGTATGTATGTATGTATGTATGTATGTATGTATGTATGTATGTATGTATGTATGTATGTATGTATGTATGTATGTATGTATGTATGTATGTATGTATGTATGTATGTATGTATGTATGTATGTATGTATGTATGTATGTATGTATGTATGTATGTATGTATGTATGTATGTATGTATGTATGTATGTATGTATGTATGTATGTATGTATGTATGTATGTATGTATGTATGTATGTATGTATGTATGTATGTATGTATGTATGTATGTATGTATGTATGTATGTATGTATGTATGTATGTATGTATGTATGTATGTATGTATGTATGTATGTATGTATGTATGTATGTATGTATGTATGTATGTATGTATGTATGTATGTATGTATGTATGTATGTATGTATGTAATGTATGTATGTATGTATGTATGTATGTAATGTATGTATGTATGTATGTATGTATGTATGTATGTATGTATGTATGTATGTAATGTATGTATGTATGTATGTAATGTATGTATGTATGTATGTATGTATGTATGTATGTATGTATGTATGTATGTATGTATGTATGTATGTATGTATGTATGTATGTAATGTAAGCAAGTAAGTAAGCAAGTAAGTAAGTATGTATGTATGAGTTAGACTAGACCTTGCCCATCTTTTTTCTATAAAAAATCCTGGGACCCCCCCCACACCTTTAGCAACATTTTAAAACAGCACCTCAAAAGGCACATTTTCAAAAATCAACATTTTAAAGCAGGTAATTTCCTAGTAAGTTCATCCATATTTTAAAAAAAATAAATTTTACAAAATTTCAAAATATAAATTTCAAAATATAAATTTCGAAATATAAATTTCAAAATATAAATTTCAAAATATAAATTTCAAAATATAAATTTCAAAAAATAATTTTAAAAAATATTTTAAAAAAAATATAAATTTTCAAAAAAAAAATAATTTTAAAAAATAATTTTAAAAAAAAAAATAAATTTTCAAAAAAAATAATTTTAAAAAATAAATTTCAAAAAATAGAAATTTTAAAATAATAATAATATAATTTTACAAAATATAATTTTACAAAATTTTCAATAAATATTATTCCAAAAATTATGATAAATTATTTTACAATAAATTTTATCACAATTTTTGTAGACATATTATGGGCAAGGTCTGGTTCATTCGTTTTTTACGGGCACCATTCTTCCTTAATTCTTTCTATCATTTTATCACACGTTGTTTCATTATAAATATTACTTCCTATTTGTTTTCTAAACATTCCCATTATTCCAATTGCACGTGTTATTGTATATCTAAGTTCGTGAGTTTTATACTCATCATTTAAAAACTCATTTAAAAAATCAAACAATATAACATATTTTAAACGTTTAATATTAAAAGAAACGTTATATAATTTTTTTACCATACTATAATACTTAAAAATAAAATCATTATTATATCCTTCGTCATCACACTCAGTTAGTAAATTATCAAACCCTTCTATAGTTAAGAAATTATTCATTACAATAAACACAAATATTTCTAAATCATCATCAATAGTTTCATTATTTATAATATCAATATCTTTGTTATTCATATCATCAATTTTGTTTATAATTCTATTGCAATTATTGCATATAATGTATTGACAAATATTATTACAAACGCCATTTGTAAAACCGCGTTCAATTGGTAATTTTAGCATTTCACAGTCTTTGCATTTATAACTCATAAACCTTTTTTTCAATATATTTTTAGCATCGTGGACTGTATCACTCATCAAACTATATAATAGTATTATAAAATATTTCTTTAAATACTTTTTACAAGAATTTTAATTTAAAATTAAATTTCATAAATAAATTAAAATTAAATTAGGTTTTGTAGATAAAATTTCATAATTTAAGTTCAGGATAATAATTTAATTGATGACTACTAAGTTGTATATATAACTTATGTCTTTCATGCATTATTTTTAAAATAATATTAATATCTCTCACTGTATTTTTAACATTAAACTTTTTACTTTCAATATATGTTTTAATGTCTTCTTTTACATCAAACCCTTCCCTAAAATGACAAGTCAACATCCACAATATACCTTTAATCATTTCATATTTTTTCTTACTGATTTTTAGAAATATTCTAACATAACTATAAGGTGGTCTTCCGTACACAGTTAAAAATATTAAAATGTCATCTTCAACATTTCTTTTATCTATTTTTTTAATCTCCAAAATATTTTCTATTATATTTTGATATCGTCGCCATCTTCTGCAAGTTCTACATACATCTTCTTCGTCCAATGCATAATCAATAATATTACTCACTATTCCATTATGTAAATTCAATTTATACAATTCCATATTTTCCTTTTTGAAGTGGCAACAATCATAGCATTTTTTTATTGATATAACTATTGATTTTGGTTTTCATCATCTCGCTATATAATATATATAGGTAATATTTCTTTAAATACTTTTTACAAGAAATTTAATTTTAAATTAAAATTAAATTAAAATTAAAATTATATTATCATAATTAAAGTAAAAATTATCATCATTTACAACTACAATTGCATAATTTACAAAATGGGATGATATTTTCTATTGTATGAGTTAATTCATTATCTTTTCGTTGTGCTGTTAGATTTGTAATGATATTACCATTTTTCATATCAATAGTAAAACCACATCCGCAGTAATTACATTGATTATTTATATTATCTAGAAACCATTGAGTATTTACATAACCTTCTCTAGGTATGCTTCTTTTTGCTTTCCTGTCTTGTTCCTTATAATTCAAAATTTTCCTTTCAAAATAACTCATAATACATTTTTGATTAAATACATCATCAACATCCTTTGTATATTTATAAAATTTGACTTTGTTTAAATCACGAGCACGTGTTACCGCTGTAAAAATCCATTCTGGATAATTCTTTACCAAAAAATGATTATAATCAAAAATTGTTATGGTGTCATCAATGCTACTACCTTGAGTAGAATGACATGTAGAGCAAGAAGAAAATATAAAATTGCTTCTTATTTTAGCAATTTCTACGGATTGTAAAATTTCGGTTTTTACATTTTTTAATGTAAATATTCCATCACTTCCAATATGAACTATTTTATATTTGAAATTTACATTAAAAACTGATGTTTTAGTTTTAGTATATTCTCTACAAATTAAAAATTCTCCTACTTCATATTCATCTTTTCTATTTTCTAATTTTCTAATTTCATTTGATACATTTTTACAAGTTGTATTTAAAAATGCTATGTTGTTTTTGGAACTACTTATGTCTGTGGTGTATTCAAAATATTTTTCAATAATAGTTTTAATTGGTAATTTATTAATAAAAATATCATATTTTATATTATTGAGTTTATCCTTATCTTCCTGTGTGTTAAGTCTCTTACATTCTTTCAATATTATATTATGTGTAAAAATATTATCTATAATATTGTCAGTGTATAATTCATAGTCTTGAGTATTTGTTATTTCTTGCACTGGTTTTAATTGCTTGGTGTCTCCTGTTGCTATTATAATTTTGTTGTGCTTATTTTGCTCTACAAATTGTTTTATTCTCCAGTATATATTTAAATTACTAAAATAGATTTCATCAAATACTATTACATCAAATTCTGTAAAATCAAATGGTTCTAATTTAGCATCTCCATAATTAATACCAAAGAATTTATTTATCGTCATTGCTTCTCCTTCAAATGCCTGTAATAGTTTATTAGTAGGACAAATAAAAATTACCTTATAATTTTTATCAACCATTTTTTGACATATATATGATTTTCCTGTGCCCGGTAGTTCACCTCTGATCATAATAGGATTATTCTGTTTAACAATCTCTATAATGTTATCAGTGTCGTATTCATCTTTAATATCAATAGTTTTACTTTCATAAGCTGGTATTTTTATTAATTCATTATTTACAACGTTAAATTTTACTGTAGGTAAATTAATTTCATCTCTCTGCTTTGAAACTTTCCAACCTCCTATATCATCATGAAATTCTAATAATTGCTTTGTTTTTTCTTCATTGCATGTATCAATTACAAAAGCATCTGTTTTTACACTATATATATTAATATTATTAGTTATTAGTGTCTTAAAGTCTTGGTTCATTTTAAAATTGTGATGTTGTAAAAGTAATTCTTTAATATATCGATATCCGTTTCTTAGTACTGCCTTATCCTTCAAATTCAATATATAATATGATGCCTTTACATCCCATTCATCCTCATCAAATCCATAATATGTTGTAGTTGCGCCTCCTTCGTCGTCATATTCGGTTATCATTTCGGGATATTCGCTTATAATATGCGATAACTTATTAATTTTACCTCCGTATTCTGTTTGATAATGGACTGCTTCATCAATACTTTTAAATAAAATACTTTGATGTGCTGTAGCGCCTCCTTTTTCTAATAATCCAAAATTTACATTTGCTATTAACTTTTTAATTAGTTTATCTAATGCTTCGTCATGTTCATCTATATTTGTTTGTAAAAGTTCATTAATAATATTTGTATATTCAACCTTATGAATAAATGAAGGTTGTTTATAATATAAAATATTGATTTTGTGTGTCTTATTCTCATTGATGAATTCCTTTAAAAACTTGCCATATACTAGATTATATTTTTTGTTGAAAAATAAGTTGTGATTACCACTGATTACAATGTTTCTAATTGCTTGTTTTAATTCATCAGGATTTAAAAACAAACTTAAATCATGTGTTTTACGAAATTCTATATAAGTAGCAACGTCAATACCTTTACTATATGCAATAGAATATATCATCTGCTTGGTGTGTTGATTTTTCTCTATTAGTTCCTTAATGCTGTCCATTGTTGTTTTTAACGGTCTTACATTTGTGTCTACAGTTTCAACATAATATAAAGTTAATTCATGGAGTTCATCTATTTTAATTTCATCGTTGTATTTTTTCCAATGGTCAAACTGGTTAAATACTGGTATTTCCCTAATATTTAAAAAACCTTTAGTAAATGCTTTATTTACATCTATTTCTGTTTTATAAACTAAATTAATATTACTCGATAATAATCCCGAAGGTGCTATACTTCTTGTTTCATTTAATATTTTAATATCAATGTCGTTATAAAAGGATTTATGCGATGACATGAATAAGGATTTATTGAAATTAAACATTGCTTTGTTCATATTGTTGTATGTAGTTTCATTGCTAACTGCAATCCATCCATCACCGGAAGATTTAATTAAATTTTGAGTTTTTATGATATATGTTATCTTGTTCAATCTTAATCTTATTTCATCAATAATACCTGTGTATTTAATTCTGGGTTCATATCCAATATTCAACAACTGGAATAATAATTCTGCCAAATTATTATTTTCAGGCACTAAATATATTTCCTTTGTTTTATCATCAGTTTCAATTTTAAGTGTATCATCTATACATTTAATCATTTTGTATTGTGGCGGTTCTTCTCTTTCATTTATATAATAATCAGTGTGTGCCTTTATAGTGGGTAGTTTTGTTATTAATTGCTTCTGTTGTATCTTACTTAAATCATGGTTTAATGTGTAAATATGGCTATTCTTCACCATTGCGTAAAAGGTTTTTATATGGTGGTTTCTTTTTTCTGGTTCATATTTATAAATAATTTCATTTACAAAATTGAAAATTCTAACTTGAATATTAAACTTTTTGAATACTGCTTCCATTTCCCTAATTGTCGCTCCGGTTTCACTAAAGTTTTCCCTACCTATGATTTCAATAATTTTGTCTCTTGTTAATCTATTGCGAGTTTTTTCATTCATGATTGTATCACTGTAAAAATCAGTTAATGAATTTATCCAACATTCATTCTCTATATAATTACCTTTCTTGATTGCCTTTTGTATAGTGCCTTCGCTTATTTTAATAGGCGTGTGTATATATTTATGATAAATTGATACGTTTGTAGCATCCCTTAAGTTTTCGGTTAATATATTAAACTTTTCGCCGTTTTTATTCATCACTTCCACTGATAATATTTTGACACATTCAATATCATTATAAAATTCTGTCATTTCTCTATATATTTCATTAAAATCTTCATCTGTTGTTAATAGATTTATTGTGTCAGTAAATTCGTCATTTGGTGTATCATTATTGCTTCCATATCGTATATCCGAGTTGCCTAAGTATTTAAATATCCTTTTTTTTATAATATCTGTTGAAATTGTTCGTGCTTGAATTGTAACATTAAGATTATCAAAAGTTTTTGTGTAAAAATTCATTAGTCTGTGTTTAAAAGCGGGTTTAGATTTTATCTTTGTATCTCTTATCTTTGTATCTTTGCTTTCCTCACTTGCTGTATACAACATAAACTGAATAAAATAAGTCTTTTTCGCCCTTACTCCTCTTGGTTTATATACCCTGCCTTCTTCTTCCTTCTTCGCTCTTGTTTCTGTCATTCTTTGATTTAAGGGTTTTGTATCCTTGATTTTCTTGATATTATCCTTGTATTTTTGAAATGCTTTGTCATAAACCTTTTTATCAGTAGAAGTTAAACCTTTGATTAAATTTTCTGCCGTTGCTACATTTGATAACTTTCTTTCAGTATAAAGTTTAATAATCTCATCAATCCTTTTTTTAGTTGCATTATTTGCGCTCTGTGTTGAATTTCTTTTGAGTTTGTTTAACTCGTTTATATTACGCTGTAAAAACTTACTCATAATATAATCTATATATTTATATTATAAAATATTTCTTTAAATAACTTTTTTACAAGAAATTTTTTTATAATAAAAATTCTATATATTTTTTAAACTTTCAAAATTTCAAATCTTAAGAATGGTCGTGTGTTATGTTCCAAATAAAAATAAGATTGTCCTAGTTTTTTTCAATCCTTTCAACCTTATATTTTGTAGGTAACCAGTTGCTACTCCTTTCCTTTTCAGTTATTGCTTTCTTTCTGTAAATCTTCACTTCGTCACCTATGTTAATTTCAGGATATTTACGGGTTCTAGTTGCTTCGGTTGCCATTTTCATTTTTACTTTATAATTGTTTTTCTCCTTCAATGCTTCCGCTGGTGTCATTCCTATGCTTGAATGTTCCATTTTATTATTATAAGTTAGTAATATTTCAAAATTATAATCTATCCATTGTATATTTTCCTTTCCTTCTTTTTCATCTTTTTCAACCCTTTTATATAACATATCTTTGTAGGTGCGTATAAAACGCTCTGCAAAATTAGGGTGTCCTCTTGTGCGGTATAATTCTATTCCTTCTTCTTTGAAATAATCTTCAACTGTTTTATTATATAAACTGCCTTCCTCGTCGCTATAAATAATTTCTGGTTTGCCTTTCATTTTCTGCATCCCTTCCATTACTCCCGCTAATATGTCAGGCGGTTGTTTTGATTTAATAGGTATTACTGTAGAATATCTGGTAAATATATCAATTAAAACCATCCCTGCTTTAAATTTTTGATTGGGTATGTCATTAATAAAAAATAAATCTAATTGAAATTCAAAGTATGGATGTGGAGAAATAAATGAATTTTTGCCTCTTAATTGCTTCTTCTGTTCTATGTTCTTTTGAAACCATTCTTTAACATCATTTAAGGTTATGCTTTGTTCCTTTTGTTTAGCATCCTTATAGGTTGTTGTGATACTTCCGTATCCTGATCTATCATAATAGGTTTTACTAATTATATCATTTTTATTAATATTTGCCATATTAATAAAGGTGATATTTTTTTAACATTTTATTCAAAATCTTCAGCACTATTTAAATATGCTTCGTACTGTTGTTGTTTTTGGTTACTCCTATTAGTCTGCGGTTTGATATCTTTGATACTTGGGTATGAACTAAATATCATATTTTGTATTCTCTCGCTTATTTCTATTTCTTTTGTATAGTGCTTATAAATATTTTGTCCTACATCATTAAAAAGGATATTAGAAAGTGCATTATCCAGCTTATTGAAAATATGTGATAATATTATCTTGAATATGTTTAACGTGTTCGAAATATTATTTTCAATATATCTAAAACAATCCCGTCTATTCTTTTGGTTTTTTGGTATGTCATCATCATTCTTATACTCATCAAAAAATCTATCTACTAGACCATTTTTATATGTTTCTATGTATTTTATTTCAACTGTTTTATAAATTGGTGTATCGCCTAAATCTACTCCAGCGCTTTCAGTTTTAATATTTCCTTTGTAGTATAATTCATAACAGTCCTTTATTCTGTCGTGTATGTCCCTTGTGTAGTTGTGCCTTCCTTTAACATCCTTTAATAAATTGGATTTGATAAATTTGAATGTCGGAAATTTATATAATTTTGTAAAATAATAATCTCTGATGTTGTTTGTTGTAACAGTTGTGTCTTCTTCCTTTTCATTTTCAATTATTTCAGTTAGTTTGATGAATTCTTTTGACTTATTACAAGTGTCAATATTTACAAATGTGTTCAACTGTTTTAATCTTTTGCATTTATAACATTCTTTATAACTATATTTGCATATGTGTTTAATAATATTTTCTGATAATTTAGTTTTATATAATTGAATATTATTATAATTAAATTTACATTCTTTACACATTCCAATTTTTTTTATTTATCATTCTTATAGTGTCATTCATGTTGATTTTATTTAAGAACTCGTTAATTATTTCTTCCTGCTCAATCTCACTGAACATTTTCACCATATAATTATAATACATAATATTTCTTTAAATACTTTTTTACAAGAAATATTTTATAGTAAAATTTCTATATATTTTTTATATTTTTCCTGAATTTATGGTTTCAAATCCCCTACACAGGGGGGAATGAACCCCCCACACAGGGGGGAATGAACCCCCCACACAGGGGGGAATGAACCCCCCACACAGGGGGGAATGAACCCCCCACACAGGGGGGAATGAACCCCCCGCTCTGGGGGGAACAGCAAAACAGCACCTAATTTCAAGATTTTCAGGCAAATCCCCCGCTCTGGGGGGAATGAACCCCCCGCTCTGGGGGGAATGAACCCCCCGCTCTGGGGGTTTCAAAACCTAAAACCCCAAAAATGCACCAAATATTTATTAAAATATATAAATTTTAATAAATATTACTTAAAATATTGAAATTTTAATAAATATTATTTATTCAACTGTTATAATTTTATATGTTTGCGCCTTATATTTTCTGGGTTTTGTATTCTGTAAATCTTCTGGTTTATTTTCATAATCAATATCTTTTAAATTAATTTCTCCATTTTCTGCCATCTTGTCTAATTTCTTTCTTCTGTGAAATCTTATAGCACTTGCCCTTTTGGTGTCCATAAAGTCCTTTTCGTGTCTCCTTCTTTGATAATATAATCTGTTATATAGCGCCAGTTGTTCCTTTATTTGTTCCAGTGTCATATCTTCAGGTTTAATACTCATTATAATATATATTATATTATATTATATATTTCTTTAAATACATTTTACAAGATTGTTAAACTAAATATTTTTAGTTTTATTTTTCTCTTTAAAGACTTTGTTTTCCAAATATTCTACACGAGCAATAAGTTTTGTTAAAGCATCCCAACTAATACAGGCCATTCTGTCATAACACATTGTTAAGTATTCTCCTGTGTCATTTACAATATTATATTTAGGATTTGTGTATTGTTGAACATCTTGAGCAATCCATCCTAATTCAGTTTTTTTAGTTTTTTGATTTTTAACAAATGTTTTAATCTTAATGTTTTTTTACCATATTTATAGTATCATCGTCTACATCTTCTATATTATCTTTCAGTCTCTTATCACTACTTAAATTAAATCCGTTATATGATGAAAATTGAGTATCATCCAATTGTAAATATTTAGTGCCATCGATATAACTATCAATAGTTGTTGATGCTTCCAGTCTTAATACGGCATCGCTATTCAAATGTCTCAAATTGATTTTATGAGCAATTCCAAAAGTCATGTCACCGTCAATAGTCCAGTCGCCTCGTAATTCGCTATTACTTCCACTATTCAAAATAATTTTATTATCAGCATATGTTGAAGATAATCCAACAACCAAATTAATAGAGTTTGAAGTGTTGCTATTCCTAATTATTAAATCATTTGTATCGACATACATTTCAGCATTATCAATTATTAGTTTTGATGTGTTGCCAAATTGAACATTGCCACTCGGTGAATTTTGTAATAATAAAGTATTTCCTGATACAGATTGAACCTGATTGACTTCAACTTTCTTACCAGAAACCATTGTTAAATCGCCATTTGTATATACATCACCTAATACGTCAACTGGTTTACTGAAAATGGTTTTAGATACAGCACCATCGCACATAAAATATTGATTAGAAGAATTTGTAATATCGCCAATACTACAAGCAACAAAATTAGGATGATGAATATAAAAACCTTCTGTTGCCGCGGGTGTGTGTGTTTCTAAATATGGAGTTAATGCATTGTCTAAATTATCAATTTTAGTTTTAATATCTGTTGAAAAATCATTATTTGTAAATAAATTTCCTTTCATATATACAGCACCTTCAAAATATGATGTTCCATGTGCTTGAGCAAAATTGTATGAAGTATGAACATTACCGTTAATCGTAATTCTTGAAGCATTATTAGGTCTTCCAATAATGACATCGCCAGTGTTCCATCCTAACCATAATCTATAAGGTGTGGCACCTGTTAAACCTTGATAAGAGTCTAACTGACATCCTCGTTTGAACTCGAGTCTTTGGTTACTTACAGCATCTTGAATTCTAAAAATTGGATTAGTGTTATCTGTTAAACTAATAATTAGTGGCGAGTTCATTGTTTGGGCAGTTGTGATTGTTTTATCTAACTTTTGTAAATCTGCTGATATTAAACTATTTATTGTGTTTGAATTTTGAGTTATTAATACATCTTGTATATTATTATCTGATATAATTGAAGCAAATGTATTACTGTATGCGGTATTTGTATTGAATAAATTAGTATCATTTGCATATAATGTTGATACATCCGCTTGAATAGTTGTTTTTTCAGTTGTAGTCCACGAAGCACCGCCACCTGCTTGTAAATTTGCTATATCTGTTAAAATCGTTGTTATTGTGTTTCCGTGTCCTGTTATGTTATTAATGTTTGTGTCAATTAATGATATATGCGATGTTATTGTAGCATTTAAATTACTGATTAAATGTGTATTTGAACTAATGTTATTAAAATTAGAATCAAGTTTAATTGTATTTGCTGATATAGTCGGTAGTATTGAAGTTATGGTTAATCCGTGTGCTGTTATATTATTAAAGTTGCTTGTAATTGTTGCGTTTTGATTTACTTGTTCATTAAACATAGTTGTTGATGTTGCGTTTAATTCAGTAATATCTAAAATATTGGCATCTATCTTATTTTTCTGTGCTAAAATAAGAACATCAACTTCTTCAATTGTATAACCTCCACCTAATGATCCTGCTGTGTCTGCTAATTCTTGTTTTGTAGCATAAACACTGCTTAATGTTGATGGTTCTGTTGAATTTATTAATACTAATTCACTTGCTACAATTCTGTTTGAGCCGTCCAGTGATAATGTTGAAAACATAATTATTATATAGTAGGTTATATAATAATTATATTTTATCTTTTCTTTCCTCTTGAACCAAATATATTCTTATTTAATGCATTATATTTTTCTTGCTTCTGTCTTAAATATTCATTTTGCAATAATTGGTAATGTTGCGCTATATTTTGTAGCGGGTTTGGAGGCGGTTGTTGTTGCGATCTTCTTGGGGGCGGTGTGTTCGCTATTATATTATTTTGTTGCGGTTGTGGTTGTTGATTTTCTTCGTTGTACGCTACTTCATGATCTATCCTTTGAGGTTTTGCTATTGGAACTGCTTTTGGTTTAGGTTTTATAGGCTTTGTTTCTAATGGTCCTTGGCAATTGCGTTCATGACTGTATCTGTAAGATTTTAATGTTAAAGTTTTGGCACATTTTGGACAGGTTATTTTCTTTTCATTACGCGCTTGAGTTTTTGAGTTGTTTATAAGAGGTTCTACAGGTTTTATTTCTTGTGTTGGTTCTGTTATTGGTTCTGCCTGTGGTGCTTCTCCTTCTTCTTCAATTGGTGGTAATTCACTTACTGGTACGTCTGCTTCAATTGTATTAGTAATTCCAGGTTCGACTTCTGACATATATAATATATTATATATTTTGTCTATATTATTTATATATTTTGTCTATATGGACAAATTGAGAAATATTAATATTAATAATTTGATATAAATATTAATATTTAGGTTGTTTATTCAATTGTCTAATTGAAAAAGCAAGGAGAACTGTATGGGTACGCCGTGAAAATCAATAACTTCGTTTCTTGAAGTTGTAATTTTAAAGTGTAGTCTCTTAATATTTTTACCGCCTACATCAATAAAATCTGCATATATAGGTGAGGTGTAGTCGCTAATGACTCCGCCTAGTTGTTGGTTAATTTGAACTTTTTTTTATTACTGAACTACTAAAATTATTAGGTGCTGAATATTTGTAGTCGCTTAGTTGAGGTGAGTTAATATATACATTCTGAAAAGGAACTAAATTAAAGTATCCACTTAACCAAGATGACGCAGGATCATAGGCAATATAATTACTTAATAAATAATTAATAGATTTTGGTCTTAAATTGTCATATTCAAACTGTCCTCTGTTCCATTCGCCATTTACATAAGTTTCTAATTCTTCATCTGTAGGTATTTTGATTTTGTAAGTTAGAGGGTCATTTAATTTAAGCTCCATCTTTCTCTCGCTTTGTCCATATACTGTTAAGAATAAGTCAGGTACAATATCATTAAATGCCGCGTTTAATTCTGATTGTATTTTAAATGATAATTGATTGGCATAATAAATTTCACCGGATACATCAACGGCAGTGCTTCTCAATAATACATTGGAACTATTATACAACATAATATAGAATCTTTCATAAAAACCTTTCTCTGTTGTATAAAACGGAGTGCTGAATGAACACTCAGTCACGAACATTTTTGTTCTTGGTGGAATTTCAAAGTTTTGGTCAAGTTCTATAATAAAGTCGCTGGTAGAATTGCTTTCTTGCAATCTGTAGGCACTATCAACATAGATTTTTTTATATGTTAATCTATCACTCATAAATATAATATACAATAGAAATTATAATATAATTATTATTGATAATTACTTTGTAATTATTGTTATTAATAGATAATTTAAAAAATATCTATTAATAATATATGATTGGACGACAATTATTATTAGGTGCTATTGAAGGCAGGACGCCTACACAAATGATGGCAGGTGTAGCAAGTGATAAGGCATATACGGCAGGTAAGGATTTAATAGAAGATGTATTTTTTAACCATAAAAAGAAATTGGAAGACAAAGTAGGAGGTTTCAATAAACATTTTGATAAGCAAATAATGAAACATAAAACACGTTATGCCGAAGAAATCAATGTTCAAAATAAAAATAAGATTGATGATGTTAAGGGTTTAGACGCCGCGTATTCAAATGTAAATGGAATAACAAGAATAGGCAACACTTTATATATTGGTGGCACTGGTGCTAAAACGGGACTAAATCACAAAGTCAATGATGTAATCGCAGATCTGTTTTTTATTCCTACTCATAATGTTCAATTAAGCGAAAGGTATAAAGACGCAATGGAAGAATTAAGGAAAAATCCAGATGTTATAGATTGTGCCATTCCCTCGGCTCGGCTGTTGCACAAGAAATCAACAACAGACACGGAAACAAATATGCTACTACTGTTTATTCATCACCTTTTGTATCAGGAAGTAATCAACAGAAAAACCCGCGACACTTACGATTTAGAAATCGTGGAGATCCTATAGCAATGTTCGATGACGCGGCAATAACTGGAGAAATAGAAAGCAATAATTTATTAGATAAACACAGTTTCAATAATTGGACAGGACAAGGTATGACTGAAATTAATCCTACTACTGATATTTCTAATGGGTTCAACCCGAATGATAATTCGGGTTAAATGCTTCGCGTTTCAATCCTAATTCAACACCAGAACAATAAAATATCAATAATATTAATAATAATATGTATAGAAACAAAGACAAGCAAAACAAAATTCCATTAGAGAAGAAACTGACAAAAGAACCGTCAAAATACGATAAACAATATAAGAATTTAGATTATGATACTATAAAAGATATAGTTGATACAAAAAACAATTATTTAATAAATACTATAAAAAATACAACTTCAAATAATTCTACTGCAATGCTTCCACATAAGAAAAATATAAATAATAAAAAATAAAATCTAAGTTTATCATATATAAGTAATGGATAATATAATTGCAGAAAGTGAAACTACAATGATTAACTCATTAAATTTTGGACTTCCAGAAACAGCACAATACATCACAGACAGAAGGCACGTTAATTATTTTCCATCGGGTAGTAATGTTTATAACCCGAAAGCGGGTAATAAACAAATTAGATTTCATATATCAGGAGAAGACAACACATATATTGATTTATCAAGTATTCGTTTATTTGCAAATCTTCAAAACACTGACGGAACACGAAGTCATTTTTTACGACCCTTAGGTAATTTGTCATCCTTCTTCAGTCGTTATAGATGCACTGTAGGCGGACAACAAGTTCAAGATATTATTGAATACAATAGGCACTGTGAATTGTATAATTCTTTTAAAAGTCAAGATGCCAGAGATATGGACGATTTAGAAGGTGGCGCTAATCCTCGTTGGGATGATGACTGGCGACACACATATGCTACTGGACTGGCAGAATTTATTGATGTCAATACAAGAACTGATCCTACAGCAGACCCCGAGGCAGTTACAATTTCAACTACACGAGACCACAACAACTGGGGAGACTTAACAGCGCGATATACTCGCCATTCAGTAGCAGGAATCCCCGGCGCTAATGGTTATATGCGATTAGGACATAAACCAGTATGCGGACTGTTAGAAAGCAATTGTTATTTACCTCTTCGTTATGCTCCCCTTGAATTGGAATTTACAATTGTATCAGACGAACACGCACCAGTTATTGCACCCTTTACCGTTACTGATGCCAATACTCAAAATGATGCCAAAGGTTATTATTTCACAACTGGAGACACCTCAACACTGTGGGAATTGAATAACGTAATCATTAGAGCTGAGGTAATTCAATTGGACAATACGGTCAACAATAATATAGTGAAACATTTGTTAGAGGGTCAAAGTTTGAAATTAGTATTTCCAATGTATCACACTATGACGCAATCATTCAACGCGGCAGGAACTGAAATTAATATGAATATTGTTAAATCCGCTTCTAAATTAAATGGTTGTTTCATTACATTGTATCGCCCACCAAGAGCAGGTGCAGATGCTGATAATAATAATTACTACAGACACGATAATTATATTTATAAGAGATGGAACTTTTTTTACAATCCTATGATCAATTCAAGAATCTTTGACGGTTTTAACCCAGATGCTGTTGATGGCGATGGTAATCTTACCCGTGCGCAATTCCGCGGCAAAGGCTTTCAAAATTCAGATTTAAATTTATCTTGGCAATTACAAATTAATAATAAGAAATATCCAGAGTTTGAATGCCAGAGCCTCGCCGAGAGTGCCTACTACCTCCGAAGAACATTACACTATTTGAACCCTGACCAAGACGCCTTTAGCATTTCATATAAACGCTACAGAGAAGACAAGTTCGTTATTGGGATTTCATTTGAGAAAATGGCAGACACTAATTTTACTGGACAGAATACTAAAATGGGAGGTTTACTCGTTTTTAAATTGAAAGGGACTAACAGAGCACTGACAGATAATGAAGATGTGCGAGAATTATTTGTGCATATGATTTCGGAGTCTGTTCTGGAATTACGCGAAAGTGGGAGCGTGCTTTACGATTAAAATTAAAATCTATGATAAATATATAATGTATAAATTCCACAAAAGAAATAATAAGAAAAATAAAGGTAAAGTATTTTTACAATCCTCACAAATTAAATACTCGCCATTTGATATGAACGATACAAAATATTTAGAACACCTACACGAACAAATGAAGTTAAGAAACTCACAAGAAGCATCAGTAGCATTAAGGAAAAAGATTGACGAAGGAAACAAGAGAGCAAACTATGTAAATGAGCTGGATAGAATGATGGGCGAATTATATCGTCCTAACTTACCACATGCAACAAAAGAACATTTAAATAAATGGTATGAAGATACAAAAAAGTTAATATTTACTTAAGATTTATTATAATAATATTAATAATCTAACTATTATTATAATAAATATGGCAACTACAGCAAGTTTAGAATTAATAAATCCATATGCAAAATTTGGATTGAAACGACGACCTACTTATGAAGAAATCGCTAACCTAATAGGCGAGAACGAACAATTAACAGGAAAACTGCCTAACCGAGATGCTACATTCTTCAAAGCAAGTCCTCAAGGAAGTTTTTTTGATGGAAGCGACCACTTAGAATTATTGAAAGACCAACAGATGAGAATATTAGACAGGCAGATGAGAGAGATAATGATGAAACAGGAAGCGCGCAGAAACGGGCACACTTATGCAGTGCATAGGATGAATGCTGACACACCATTAACCAGAAACGCAGAAGCAATAGAAGATGAATATGATTTTTCAACACCACAACAAACGGCAAGGCAACACGAAGGGATGGTAGATACAAGACTGCAAGAACTAGCAACAGCAACAAAAGAAAGAGTAAATGAAGTGAGTCAAGCAATGGCATCAAATTTAAGAGATATGGGCGGAACAATTTTTCAAAGAATGCTAGGCAATAGACAATCAGCACCATCAGCAACAACAAGAACAGTACCAGATAATCTCCCAGTATTAGAATACGAAGGTTCGCCAATTTCAGGCGGAGATGATGCCCAAGTAGAATATCAAGCAACAGGAGCATCAAGTTCAGCAGCCCAACAACCACCACCATTGCCAATGACGCCATTATTTAAAACAACAATAGATAATACTATTAGTCCCGCTTACTGGAAAGACAACCCTAATTTAACAGTAAATGATATTAAATTTCAATTTTATTTAAGAGGAATTCAAGTGCCAGAAGAAAGCGAAATACAAGAAGAATTGAAACACAAAGGCAGAGGCAAGGCGAGAACATACAAAGAATATTTAACAGATATGATTTTAGACACTATTGATAATGGCGGGTGGATAGTAAATTTAGGCAAAGGTAGAATAGAAGAACTCAAGGCAAGTTTTAAAGGTAAAGGAAAGAAATAATATATAAATAATTATAATGATAATATTAACTAAAAACATACTGAAAAGAAAGAAGCAAAAGTTCAATGATAAATATGATCACGACAGTTTTACAATACATAACCTAACAAAACCAAACACTTCAACAACAATACAACCACCGAAATTGATGAAAAAGGGCACGCCGAGAGAGTTTATTGACATTGCAACCAACACAGATACAATCGCCACAGAAACCAGAGAGACTCAAGAAAAGTTATACAATGATGCAAATCAACAATTAAATATGACATTTGAAGCGTTTAAGGTAAAGGAAAACCAAGACAATATGTTTAAAATAATGCTTAAAAACTTTTGGCACAACACATACAAAAGAAATGAACCAACAAGAACACAAGCAACACAAACACTGAAAAACCAACGCGACGCAATGGTGTCAGCCTTTACTAAAATGCTCGACAACAACAAACCGCCAGAACCACCGCCAAAGAAACCACCAGATGAGGATGACAGCGATGAAGAAGAAAAGAAGTTCAAACTGACAAAAATGATAGAAATAATGCTACACAACGGCGCTACAGTAGCAGATATCATATTAAACTTATCGCACAGCGCAATTGCAACAACTATAAATATCGCAGATTTAGTCAATCAAATAACAGCAGGAAATGCACAAGCTAGCAGTAGTTCTTCTAATGAAATTATTAGTGTTCATAGTTCTCCACCTGTTACTGTCCATAGTTCTTCATCTGAAAGTCCAACAGAAATACCAGCACCAACTGAAGACGAAGAAGAAGAAGAAAACCAACATTTCAATTTTGAAAAATTAAAATCTAAATAATATTATATATAATGGGTATTGGTCAAAGTAAAGATAATGAAAATAATAGTTTGGAAGACATTAAGAATTTAAGTATAGATGAAAAAACACGAGCAGACACTTTAATTATTAAATCTCTTCAAGAATGTGTGGCACGAATTGAGAAACTGGAGAAAGAAAAATCTGACAAATTAATATATAAACTTCCTGCTTTACAATTTTGCAATGCTTCGTTAATTTAAATTAATAATATTAACATATAATAATATTATTAATTGCTATCATAATCTGTCATTTTATCCTCTGGTATTGTTGTTGAAGTAGTACTACTTATATCATCTATTAAATCTTCTTCATCAACAAAATTATTTTGAAATCTTAATAATTCCTCGTCTGTTGGTCGTCTTTTTAACACTTTATAAAGTTTATGTATCCAAGAATTAGTATGAAAGTTATAATTACCTCTACGATAAAATCCACCACTTCTACATAGTTTCATTGACATATTATTATATTATATTAAATTAGAATATCTTTATTCATCATTCGTAATTTGAAACGCCTGTTCAAATCTGATATGAAACATTTTGTTAATGTCTTTAGCATTCATATTCACGTAGAAGAAACTATAAGGTGCGTCATTAACGGCTTGATGATACATATCTAATAATTGCTGTTTATCAACAATGGCGCTATTTTCTTCAATAAAACTCATTAACTCACTTGCATTTTTCAACCTAAAAATATATATGAACTGGCATTTAAACGAATGATAGGCGCTAAAACATTATATTTTTGTGTTGAACAAATTACACTTACTGCATCGTGCCTACCTCTTGTAAATAATCCATGTAATAATTTACTATATCTAACAAATTTAGGATCGTCTGCGTGGTCATCTATAACGATTAATATTGAATGCAGTTTCTTTATCTTTTTAGATTTCATATAATTAATTATTTTCTTCTGTCTTTCAATTACATTTTCTAAATCACTTGGATTATAATTATCAAAATATATTTGTTCTTTTTCATCATCTACGTGCAATTCATCCCTGATGTATTTTTTAACTTCTGTAAAAGTTGGGTCATTATGAACGCTGGGGGAAAATATAAATATTCTTGCAAATGAATTTCTATAAACATTTAAAATAAGATTCTGAACTAAAACTGTTTTGCCTCCCGTCGAACTCGCAACTATAATACTTCTAAATGGTAATTTTGGCACGTGCTCATATTTGGATTGTTTGAATTCATATTCAGTTATGTTTATTGGTTTTATTATTGGGACATCTGTCATAGTTGATATTAAAGAAATATAGAAAATTATATTTAAAAATTAACTTGTAATTAATATTAAATGGAACATCATTATGTTATGAGTGCGGTGAATAACATAATGGAACAGGTTTTCCATTGCTTCAATCAATAAGCATTGAAGATAATTAGTTTTGTGTCTTGCTCGCGTGTGCAATGAAAACCCCAAGTGCTGTGCCCCACCAATATTCTATTATGCATGAAAATAATAAGATTAATTGTAAATAATTTATCTTATTATTTATATGACCATTATCCATTGCAATTGTGGTAAAACGTATGATGACAAATATTTATTTAAACATCTAAATTCAAAACATCATCAGAAATTTGTAGAATATAGATGGAATAAAGACGATACAATGAAAAAACTTTACAAGAAGAGAAAGGCAGAAATGAAAAATAATTTATCTTATTATTTAATATGAAAAGGAGTTATTCAGATTATATTAATATAATAGATGAAGTAGAGAAAATAGAACAAGTAATAATAACTGACAATAAAATTAAGAAATGCTGTTATTATACATTAGAATTAATAAAATTAGGAATACAATATATCAAAAATAAAAATGTAAATATTAATATAAATGGGAAAAAAGAAAAAGAGTAAAAGCAAAGAAAGACCAATGCCAGATATTGAAGCTCGGAAAAAAACAACGGAAAGTGTTAAATCACTGGGCGAAAATAAAGCTGTAAAATGCGATAAATGTAATCATGTTATGAATTTTAAGAATGAATTGACGGTAGATAAAAAAGATGGTGTTAAGGTTAGTTGTGTTCCATGTATGTTTTCTTTTAAAAAAACAGATAAAGATTTTAATATTCAGAAAAAATCAGGAGGCGATATGGTTATTGAAACTAACGAACATTTGATTAATGTTAGTTTCAACAGGGACATAAGTTAGTACTTAAAGAGTAGATTTTACATTAAATCAATTTTATAAATAAATATTTAAATAATTAATTATATAAATAAATATATATAGAAATGTCTGAAGTTGAGAATAATGTTATTGTTGAACTATCAAAGAAGATAATGACAGTTAGTAAAAATGTTAAACTGTTGTACGAGATGATAAAAACTATTGACCAGAAACTTGATGCAAAGGCAAACGAACCAAAAAATAGCAATGAAGAGAAGGAAAAGATTGACAAAATCTTTGAAAAGAAAGGGATAGGCAGACCCAGCGGTGATTATGACACGAAGCGTAAAAAATATTGCGATATGTTAAATAAGGGACAAATCAAAAGTCCAAAAGAACAAACATTAGAATACTATAAGATTATTAAGGGCGATGATGGTAAATATGTAATTGTTGAAAATTAAAATATAAATAATTCTTGTAACAAAGTATTTAAATAAATACTAATTATATATATTAATAGAAATAATGCTATTCAATTATAACAACTGTAAAAACTGTAAAATCAATAAAAAAACGAATGAACCAGACCTTGCCCATAATATGTCTACAAAAATTGTGATAAAATTTATTGTAAAATCATTTATCATAATTTTTGGAATAATATTTATTGAAAATTTTGTAAAATTATATTTTGTAAAATTATATTATTATTATTTTAAAATTTCTATTTTTTGAAATTTATTTTTTAAAATTATTTTTTTTGAAAATTTATTTTTTTTAAAATTATTTTTTAAAATTATTTTTTTTTGAAAATTTATTTTTTTTAAAAATTATTTTTTAAAATTATTTTTTGAAATTTATATTTTGAAATTTATATTTTGAAATTTATATTTTGAAATTTATATTTTGAAATTTATATTTTGAAATTTATATTTTGAAATTTTGTAAAATTTATTTTTTTAAAATATGGATGAACTTACTAGGAAATTACCTGCTTTAAAATGTTGATTTTTGAAAATGTGCCTTTTGAGGTGCTGTTTTAAAATGTTGCTAAAGGTGTGGGGGGGGTCCCAGGATTTTTTATAGAAAAAAGATGGGC
>CAUJNA010003506.1:55000-83098 GCA_963377175.1 Effrenium voratum | reverse complement strand
GCCGAGGATGGCGAAGTAAGGCCTCGACTTCAAGAGGGACGGATTGTTGGAGGGCCCGTACTTTAGTTGGGAGGTGGAGGGAGGCCGGGCAAACACAACACGATCACATGGGAAGAAAGAGAACGACAGCAACTTCATCCAAGCCGCAACTGCAAACGCAAACAAAACACAAGCCTACCAACCTCAAGTAAAGAACCGGTCTGTTGCCCGTGGCACATGTGGCCTACGCGCAGCCTTTGGGTCCCGACCCGCCCTCATGGTCCGGCCGCTCGTGGATGGTTACTCTCGCCCCTGTCTCCTGTACACATGGGATGCGCGCGCAGGAACCTACGGGATCAGTTTGGAAACACTCGAAACAGCAACCTGCTCATGCGTTAGGAGTGTTGGCGTGTGTTTATGTTTATGTGGATGTGTGTGCGTGTTGTGTGTTGTGTGTTGTGGTGTTGTGTGTTGCGCGCGCGTGTTGTGTGTTGTGTTCTGTGTTGCACGCTGCGTGTTGTGTGTTTGTGTTGTGTGCTGTGTGTTGCGTGTGTGTGTGTGTGGTGTGTGTGTGTTGTGCTGTGCGCTGCGTTGTGTTGTGTCACAATCCCACAACGTTGGAAGAAAAGCCCAATGTGTTGTGTGTTGTGTTTTGTGTGTTGTGTGTTGTGTGTTGTGTGTTGTGTGTTGTGTGTTGTGTGTTGTGTGTTGTGTGTTGTGTGTTGTGTGTTGTGTGTTGTGTGTTGTGTGTTGTGTGTTGTGTGTTGTGTGTTGTGTCTTGTGTGTTGTGTGTTGTGTGTTGTGTGTTGTGTGTTGTGTGTTGTGTGTTGTGTGTTGTGTGTTGTGTGTTGTGTGTTGTGTGTTGTGTTGTGGTGTGGTGTGGTGTGTTGTGTTGCGTTGTGTTGTGTTGTGTTGTGTTGTGTTGTGTTGTGTTGTGGTGCGGTGCGGTGCGGTGCGGTGCGGTGCGGTGTGGTGTGGTGTGTTGTGTTGTGTTGTGTTGTGTTGTGTTGTGTTGTGTTGTGTTGTGTTGGGTTGGGTCGGGTTGCGTTGCGTTGCGTTGCGTTGCGTTGCGTTGCGTTGTGTTGTGTTGTGTTGTGTTGTGAGCAGAACACTGGAAGGGGGGTAGAAGTGGTGGGCTGGGGCAGCAAGGGGAATCATCCCAGAAATCCTCATTTGGACCTGGCACTCGGTCTTCGTCGAAAGTTAGCTTGGGCTTGGCTATTCGGCGGTGCGGTGCGGTGCGGTGCGGTGCGGTGTGGTGTGGTGTGTTGTGTTGTGTTGTGTTGTGTTGTGTTGTGTTGTGTTGTGTTGTGTTGGGTTGGGTCGGGTTGCGTTGCGTTGCGTTGCGTTGCGTTGCGTTGCGTTGTGTTGTGTTGTGTTGTGTTGTGAGCAGAACACTGGAAGGGGGGTAGAAGTGGTGGGCTGGGGCAGCAAGGGGAATCATCCCAGAAATCCTCATTTGGACCTGGCACTCGGTCTTCGTCGAAAGTTAGCTTGGGCTTGGCTATTCGGAGTTGCAACAGCCCTCTCAACCGCTGAACGCAAGTAAGCTCTAAGCCAGGCTCAAAAAACACCGAGGGAAAACACAGCTCGTCTCATGGACCCTGGGGGAAGAAAGTCAAAAAGGCGTTCTAAGAACCACACCTGCCCAGAGGTCTCTCTCAACGCGCCTGCCTGGCCCATCTCCTGCAGCACTCGGAACCTGGGAATAGCGGCTGCCCCAAAGGTTTGGAGCTCAGTCGACCCCTTGGTTTTTGGTGGGCATGGCGAAAACGCCCTGCCCTCCGAATTCAACATGCTAGGGCTACCAATGTGGGGTCTTACAGGTATTCAACCGCAAGCAAGTCGTGTAACAGCGTCTTGCTTGACGCGTCAAGCAACACCTATTCCGCAACCACATCACTGCAAAGCGCTCAGCACAACCACATAGCACCGATTACTTCATAGAGTCTTTTGTCTTCTGATCTGTTGATTCCTGGAGCCCCCATCGGGTTCGTAGGCTTTCTCAGCTTTCCATGAAAACGCGGACAGGCAGCCCGCTAGAGAAGAGCTGCTGCGCAAGCATGCGCGGGCAGCCGATGGAGACGTCGGCGTCTGGCTTCGCATGCCAAGCACCACGCGTCATGCAGCTGATCAAAGAGGGCCAAACGTCTGCGTCGCTTTCAGTGGTCTGCCGGAGTGACTGGCTTCAAATGGCCATGGGTCAGAAACCCGTACCCCCAGTGAACATCCCAGTCCCCACTAAAATAGACTAAAATGAGTGGTGCACCCACCCCAAAATGGTACCGTTGGTTTTGACCCACAGCCAAATCTCCTGTCTCAAAGCGCTCGGCACAGGCATCCCACTTGTCGCTTGCCTGAGCCTGGAGCCTGTGTCCATAGTGACTCCCACAGCCCCCGCCTCTGGGCGGCTGTGCTGGCACCTGAAGGCGCTGAAGGCAACTGGCCGCTCTGAAACCAAACCCAAGCCAGAAAAGGCCCCTCCACCAGCTGTTTCGCAGTGTGAAAACAAGTCAAGCCGTTTTGAGGTTGAAGGGGCTCCAGGCCCTCGTCAGCTGCCGTCAAAAGGGCTGCAAAACAGAACGGCTTGGACCGCGCCCTTTCCAGGCACGGCTGAGATAGAATTCGAAGGCCAAACGCTCTAAGACGTCTTGCCGGAAATTCCGGCATGCATCTTAGGCAGCCACCATCCGCGGACGAGGTGGCCGCTTGCCCTTGGATGTTTGCGATGCATTGAGTACATTCAAAGATTTGAAGTTATGGGATTTGGTCCGCTGGCTACACTCTTGCGCTCAAGTGGGAACACAAACAACCCGTTTCCTTAAGAGCTGCTCAGGAGCTTGTGTGCGCAAGAGCTACTTCACAAGGTCGTCAAATTGACCAAGGGCAAAAGAGGAGTGAAGGGTAAGTACAAACACAAACTCTGAAGGGTAAGTACAAACACAAACTCTGCTGGCACTGCAAATAGCCTCTTGACAAGCTTGGAGCCAAGTCGAAACACTGGAACTGGAGGCAGATGCTGGACGTGTCACTCGAGCGGAGTTGCTGCTGTTCGAGCCTGGAGGACTCCGAGAAACGTCCAAGGCCTGTCTTCTGTTGCACCGACCGATCCATTTTTCCCAAACCGAGGCCAAGAGAATCAACGGGTTGCGGAATTGACCTGGCAGTGGGTCCCAAATGGCACCCAACATGGAACCCCGGAAAATGGAACCAGGGACTGAAAAATCTGCGGTCCTCTGATGGTTTTATTTTGACCCATACCCACCTGAGACCTCAGACCTCCATCGATACGGATCACAGCCCGGCCCTGCGCACCCAGAGACGCTCTGGGTCTCCGCGCCCAGGATTTGCCTCCGCTCCCCGGCTTTATGTATATTAGTATTTATTTTTATTTGTTGAATCTATTTATTTATTTGTTCATTTATATATTTCTAAATTTATTATTTGATTTTATGAAATTAGTTTATGTTGCGAAAAAATATTTATTTACCACGAATTTCATATTTGTGTTTAATTTTGTATGGCTGTAAAATGCTATATTTACTACGAATCTGCTGTTTAGGTTATCACATTGTTGCGCCTACTACTTCCGAAATAATTTGAGCGGCTATATCCTGGGGGAAATTTCCGAGGCTATAACGAAAGCCCGTACACAAAATAGGGGCAAACTCCGGGTTCTCCGAGAGACCGCATCACACCCAAGTGATCTCGGCTCCAGCAATCACAACAGCTTAAGCTGTGCTGGGGGGGGGTGGGGTGGGGCAATATGATAACGTTCAGTGACATTAAATGTCAACAAACGATTACTCAAGTCCCCACATGCGTTGCGACCTATTATTTACAGTGTTTTGAACGCATAACATTCTAACAGACCCTTATGCCACTTCATGGAACGCATGCGGACTTACACCACGGAAGTCCGTGTGAATTAGCATGAACACAAGTAACCGGGATCTGCTGTAATATTCATCATTTATTCAAAGTGTGCTGGTTGCATTAAAAATGCGCCGCCAACAATGTATAGGACTGGTTTGCCCCACGACGGCTTTTAATCAGCCGCTATGGAAAGTATAGAAGTTGTTAATGTGTGATTTTGATACGGAACTATGGCAAATCTGCACATTTTTGCTGCTTATGATATGGTCAGACATTTCTTCAATCTTACAATTACATTGGGATTTAAATGAGGTTTAAACATAGGATAAATTTTCGATTATTTGAATTCATGTTAATTTATACGAACTTCCATCGTGTTGGTCCGCGCGCGTTCTATGTAATGGCATAAGGTCTATTAGTATGTTATGAATTTAAAATATTGCAAATAATGAATCAAAACACATATGGGGACTTGTTTGCTTGTTTCTTGATGTTGATTCTTCGGAGAACCCGGGGTTTGGGCTACAAAATAGAATTACCCTTTATATATTTCGTTTATGAATAATTCCATTTTTTATATTATAGAAATTTAATATACTGAAAAATCAAAAAAGCAATATCTATATATATATATTATTTAAATATAATTAGATAAATTTATTCCAATTATATATAATTTCTAAAATAGAAAAATCCAAAATAATAAGATATTAATTCTGAATATATTCCAATAGGGCTGGAGAGAAAGCATATAAGGCTAAAGTAGAAAATAGATATTCCTTATTCCATAAACACCATTTTTTGTTCCGAATTAATAGGGAGTATACCCTTTATACCTTTATTTTTATATTTCTTTCATGTTCCTTATTCTATTTTTTTGATTTAATTACCTATTTATATATATATATATATAATATTACCTAACCTTGCAAAATTTGTATGCCTGTTACAAAATCTGCTCCATTTTAGGAATTTTATGCAAAAATTATGATTTCTACGAAATCTAAATTTGACCTTGTAGACTTATAGAATTCTATGCCTATAACGAAATATATACCTTAGATTGCCGATATGTTATGTTTAATTTGCACTTTCGGAATAATTTGTATAATAAATTACATTAAACTAATATATATATATATATAATCTATAAAATTATTAAATATAGATCGCGACGGGTTTTTTTTTCCTAGGAGTAGTTTTTTTTCCTAGGAGTGACTTACTGGTGGATAGTGGCCAAGTGTGTAATTGTGGCAGTGGAAGACAAGCTCGCTGCTAGGAGTGGCTTACGGGTCGAGATTTTATTTGGATTTTTTATTTTATTTTTGGTTTTTTTTGCGTTTTCCATCCTAATTACTAAAATGCTATAATTTACAGCATGTTCTCATGAAATATACCTATTTTGCACCAGGTCATTAACATCATCAATAATATTTTCATCCCCAGCATCACCATCAAAGCCTTAGTTTCCTGCTATGGAGGATTCAAATAATAATTGAAAAAAAAATAATTCAATTATGGGTGTATTTTAATCTCTGCCCAAAATCCAAAAAGTAGCGGGGGGGGGGGGTGGTAGCCCTCATGGGTGTTAAAAATAAATAATAAATCAATTAAGAGAAAAAATCCAAAAAGTAGTGGGGGCAAAAAAAATTAAAAAGTAGCGGGGGGGTTTGGGGGAGGATAAACCCCCCATGGTAATTGAAAAAATGATAATTCAATTAAAGACGCTGGGGGATTGGGAAGGCCCCCATCATGATCGAAAAAGTGACGATTCAATTAGGGGCAAAAAGTGTAAAAAAATGCCGGGGGGTTAGGAGGGAGGGTTGGGGGCGGCAGCCCCCCCATGATAATCGAAAAAGTGACGATTAAGTATTTGTTTAATCATAATTGAAGAAGTGATGATTCAAATAAAAGGCGTGGGGGGGTTGGGGGGGACGGCAACCCCCCCCATAATAATAGTAAAAAATCAAAAAAATAGCGGGGGGGTTTGGGGGGGGGGAGGGGGGGACGGCAGAAAAAAGAGGAACTATGAATGCAGAGTATACGAAATGAAAAGCCACAAAAACCTATATAAAAGCCACAAAAGCCAAAAAAGCGGAAGAACTACCCATCTTGGGGGAAAAAACAACCTTTAAAATAACGAATAAAAATTCTAAAATGATTGGACCTCCGTAATTTGCTAGTAAATAGTGGGCGCCAAGTATACAATTAACCAACCGACCGACCGACCGACTCACCAACCAACCAACCAACCAACCAGCCAACCAGCCAACCAACCAACCAACCAACTAACCAACTGGTACTGAAGGCCTTGCTAAACTGCGAGCTATTCCTAAGAAACAAACACATTGGTACCTTAAAGATTTTTTTAAATAATAATTAAATATATATATTATATAATCAATATATTTTTATTTATTTATATTAAATTAGGTATACTATTAATTAGTTTATTATCTTAATATTTTTTTAAAACAATTTAGATATATAATTATATATCTATATTAATTTTATCGAATTAAATATTATTAATTTATAGAAATATTTAATACATTTATTCAATTCATTATGTATTTAAAATAAACAACATATATTCAATATATATATATATATATTTAAAAAACATATATAATATTAGAGAGAACCCGTTATTTCCAATAATGGCCCATAGCAAGCAGCAAGACTAAACAGCAAGGCAGCCAGAGGCAAGCAAAGGCAAGCAAAGGCAAACAAACGCAGGCAAACGCAGGCAAACGCAGGTAAACACAGGCAAACGCAGGCAAACGCAGGCAAAGGCAAGCAAAGGCAGATAGAGGCAGATAGAGGCAAGCAAAAAAGCAGGCAGAGGTAAACAGAGGCAAATAGAAACAAACAGAGACAAATAGAGATAGACAGAGGCAGGCAGAGGCAAACAGAGGAAAGGCAGAGATAGGCAAAGATAAGTGGAGGTAGGCAGAGGCAGATAGAAGCAAGTAAAGAATAGTAGAAGCAGGCAGAAGTAGGTAAGTAGAAATAGAAAAGGTAGAGGTAAATAGAGGTAAGTAAGTAGAAACAAGTAGAGGTAAATAGAGGCAAAACAAATAGAGGCAAATAAATAGAGGCAAATGGACAAGTAGAGATAAGAGGCAGATAAGCAAATATGTAGGCAGCTAGAGGCAAACGAATAAGCAAACAAAGGCATACAGAAATAAACAAATAAATAAGTAGAGGTATATGAAGCAAACAAAAATAGATCGAAAGAAATAGAGGTAAATAGTCAGGTAAAGGCAAGCAGAAGCAGGCAGAAGTAGATAGAGGCAAGTAGAGGCAAGCAAAGACAAGCAAGCAAAAACAAATCAAAAGAGGCAAGCAAATAGAAATAAATAAGCAAAAGAAAGTAACTAATAACAAGCAAAAATAAATAATGATAAGTAGAATCAAAAGAATAAGTATAAATAAATAAGCAAGCACAAGCAAAAGCAAACAAAAATAATCATATATAAACAATAATAAAAAAAACAATATATAAATAATAACATATATATTATAATAAACAAATAATAATAATCAATTTCGTAAAAAACAAACAATAATATGTAAACTAAAATAAATAAATAATAATAATAGCAAATACCAACAAACAACCAATAACCCACAAAAATGGCAGAGAACAACAAATAAACAAACCATTAATAAAAATCAACCAACAACAAATAACAACAAACAAAAACATAAACAAACAAAGAAAAGCAAACAAGAAGCAAACCCAAACACAACAAACAACAAATAGAATCATAAATAAATAAATAAATATCAATAAAACAAACAAAGGAATAAAACATAAACAAAGATAATTAAAACTAAATAAAAACAAACAAACACAACGACAAATAAATATAAATAAACACAAACAAACAAACAAAAACAAACAAACAAAATTAAACAAACAATCAAAAACACACAAACAAACAAAAACACACAAACAAACAAACACACACAAAAAGGCAAACAAACAAACAAACAAATAGAAACACCGAACAACAGAGAGACAAAAACAAAGACACAAAGAGACAGAGAAACAAAGAGACAGAGAAACAAAGAGACAGAGAGACAAAGAGATACGGAAGCAGAGAAACAGAGAGACAAAGAGACAGAGAGACAAAGAGATACGGAGGCAGAGAGGCAGAGAGGCAGAGAGGCAGAGAGGCAGAGAGGCAGAGAGGCAGAGAGGCAGAGAGGCAGAGAGGCAGAGAGGCAGAGAGGCAGAGAGGCAGAGAGATAGAGAGACAGAGAGACAAAGAGACAGATACAAAAACACAACAAACACAGAAGACACAGAAAACCACACACAGAAACACACAAAGACACAGACACGCACAGAGGCAGAGAGACAGAGAAATAGAGGGAAAGCAAAACAGAGAGACAGAGAAACAAAGAGACAAAGAGACAGAGTAACAGAGAGACATAGCAATAAAGAGACAGAAAGAAAGACAAAAAGAAAAAAAAAACAAGAAAGCAAGAAAGAAAGAAAGAAAGGAAAAAAGGAAGAGAGAAAGAAAGAAAGCAAGGAAATAAAGAAGGAAGGAAAGAAGGAAAGAAGGAAGGAAGGCAGGGAGGGAGGGAGGGAGGGAGGGAAGGAAGGACGAAGGGAAGGAAGGAGGGAGGGAGGGAAAGAAAGAAAGAAGGAAAGAAAAGAAAGAAAGGAAAGAAAGGAAAGAAAGGAAAGAAAGGAAAGCAAACAAAAAGAAAAGAAAGAAAAGAAGAAGAAAAACACACAAAAAAGCAAAAAAAGAAAGAAAGAAAGAAAGAAGGAAACAAATAAAGAAAGAAAAAAAAATAGAAAGACAGAAAGACAGAAAGACAGAAAGACAGAAAGACAGACAGACAGAAAGACAGACAGACAGACAGACAGACAGACAGACAGACAGACAGACAGACAGACAGACAGCCAGCCAGCAAGCAAGCAAGCAAGCAAGCAAGCAAGCAAGAAAGCAGGCCATGGAGAAAGGACCGGGACGGGCTCAGTCGCTTGCCGCAAGCACGGCGGCACGACGATTCGGCCGAAGTGCCGCTACAACGGCTCTACGAGGCACGCGAAATGCGACCCCGAGGGGCCGCCTACGCGGCGGCATGGCAAAGAAAGCCGAGCCCAGCAGAGCCACTGGAGCTTACGGGCACGGTAGTTTAGGCAAGGGCATGCGACAAAGCTGAGAGCCAAACAGCAGACAAGAACAGCCGGGTTTTAGCAGACCTGGGAACGAACCCTCATGCACGTGGACTCCTTCCCGGGCGTCGCGAAGCGAACCAAGGTGCTCGCGACCTGAGCTGGATGCAGGCAACAGAGCAAATCGATTGGATATATTCAAAAAAATAAAAATAAAAATAAAACGCCCGGCACGAAATTTGCCGGACATTTCGCCTCGGATACATCCCCAAATTTCCCGAATATTTGGCCCGTTATTTTTTTCGGAAGGCCGCCAAATTGTGAAGACATTTACGGGGGTTACGTTCGGAGATCTGAGAGCCGGGCCGCCGGAAGAAACCCAAAATTCAGGAAAATTTGGCCGGGTTATGCCGCGAGAGCTTGAGGGAAGATCCGCAGAACCCCTCCAAAATTTTGGCAAAATTTTGGGGATTTCCGGGCCGCGCGAAGAGGCAGGAGCTTGCGCCGCGGAGAAAGGACCGGGACGGGCACAGCCGCAAGCGCGACGATTCAGCCGGGGTACCGCTGCAGCGGAGCATGGGAAATGCGATCCCGAGGCTGCACCGGTTTATAGGAGAAGAATTATTATATTCCAATAGTTTTAATTATTTTAATTAACATTTATATATTATTATAATTAGATTATTATAAATTCATAAAAAAACTACCTTTTTGCATAATTTGTATATAAAGAACATTATATTTCATATTATAAAAAAGAAAAATATTTAAATACACAATAGCTATTTATAATTAAATATGAATTTCTTCGAGTATAAATTTAATATATTATTCAAATAATTATATATATATATATATTATTGCATTATCTATATATATATATATATATATATTTAATTCAAAATAATATAACATATAATTTCAAAAATATATTATAATATATGTATATATATATATATATTATTAAACATATCGAACACATTATTTTACATATCATATAACTATAAATAATTCGAAATCTTATAATTTACATATATCAATCGAAATTCAAAAAATATATAAATTAAACCTAAACATATTATTGTGTTAAAATTGTTTTTCAAAAAATATTAAAAAATATATAAATTAATTATAAAGAAAGAAAGGGAAAACACAACAAATATTGTTTTCAATTAAAAAAGAAAGAAAGAAAGGAAAAAAAAAAAACAATCCCCCCCCCCTTCGTAAATTCGATTCCAATATAAAAGCTAAAAAAAATTTATCACAAAACACAACATATCCTAAATATTTATTTTTATAACAACACATCAATCTTAAATAAACCCCATCGATTATCAACAAATATTAGTAAATTTCGGAAATATCCTGCCAAATATAATCGTAATCATTCATATTATAGAATAATTATACAACCCAATAATTACAAGTCATCGAAACATTTGTTCAGCGTCGCAGAGACGTAGAGACGCAGAGACGCAGAGACGCAGACACGCAGAGATACAGAGACACAGAGACACAGAGACACAATGACACAGACACACAGCGACACAGAGACAACGAGAACTTCATGACCGACTACGAAGAACATTGCGGCGCACAAATTCGCACGCTCGGCTAATTCAGCCCCCTTCCTGGTCATCGCGCGCTAGGGAAGAATCGATCCCAGGATCACCGGATTTCACGACGTGCGGCAAGGCCAGGCGCGGAGAACGAGCCAGCAGACCGCGCAAAATTTCCGCCCAGCCGGGGCCAGGATGGATTTCCACCACGTTTCTGACTCTTTTCGATATTTTCTGGATTCCCGGGAACAAGTTCCTTCCCGGATTTTCCGGAAAGTCCTGAATTCTTCCCACATTTTGCGGATGTTCCTTCCCGTATTTTTCGGATATTTGGGAAAAGCGAGACCGGCGAGCTTGTTCCCAGATTTCCGCAAATCCGAGAACGAGATTCTTCTGGCTTTTCCCAAATTGTCCGAAAAACCGGCAAGACTTTGAAGGACGGCTTCCCCCCACAAAATGCGCATCTCCCGGCCTGCCAAACTATTGAGCGAGCGCACACCCGCCACACACACACACACGCCGCCCATATATGTGATATCAGATGGAATTTAGTAAGATTGGATGTTACATGGTTTTCTTTTTGCATCGGTCATTTGGATTGTAGTGTCATTCCAATTCCCCGCACTCGATGTCGGCGGTGGATTGCCGTCCATATCCGGAAGTTCCCTGGCGTGTCAAATGGGCAAGGTGGACTGCTTTCTGACTCAGGTGTTGTGCTGCACACCAACTTTGTGTTCAATGCCACACGCATCTCCAAAAAGGGCTGTATGGGAAGGCCCAAAGAAAGGAAGCCTCCCTCGACTAACATAGCACCTGTGAGAGGGCACCTGGAAGATCATTGTCCCACGTGGAGTGAAGGTACCCTTCAGACCTCAAGAACCCCGCACCTCTGGAAAAGGCTTGGCATCGAGGTCATACGAGCTCAAATTTGCCCAGGAGGTCAAGTCGTTAGATCCTTGGTTGCAGTTACTGCACTGTCCTGAGTGAACGATTGTGACTGCACAGACAAATCCAGCCCGAACCGAGAACTCAGCCACTCCAGAAAAACTATCCAGCCAACATCGTCCCGCTACAGAAGAGACAAATGTGCTCTCCAATATCTTCCGCCCATCAGTCGACCTCCATATTGTTTCGGCTCAAAAAACCGGTACCAAAATGGAACCCTGGTAAGTGGAAAGATGGACCAAAACCTGCGGGTTGCCACCCACATGGCTCCAATGCGGAGCGGAACTCTTTATCTGAGCTCTCCACCTCTCAACGTCCATTTCCTGGGGTGGGTCTCATCGTGCCCATCGCGGCGGGAGGTGATGGAGAAGGAGGCGACCTGTTTCGGCACCTGGCATCAAAGCCAATGCGCTTCCGCTTTTTGTTTTTGCGGGTATCGAGATTGGTTTCAAGTGAAACGAAAGAACCATCAAAATCAATCTTGGGGGTTCCACTGTGATAGAGACCCAAACTTTTTGCGTAACCTCTCCGGTCCGGCGCCTGAATGAGCAATGGGCTGAGATACGCAAGTCGGCGCAGATTTACGGAAACCCCACGAAGTTTCCCCAACTGCGTTGCGTAAAATTCCAACTTAGCTCCGGCCATGGTGCCAAACGCAACGCTTGGATCCCGCAAACTCTTTCGGGGGAGGGTCATTGACCGTCCCGAGAAGGGCTGCGTCTCATGGTGTTCAGCCACCTTTTGGAGATGACGCTGATGCTGGTGATGATGATTGTGATGATCAAGCCCGGTGGCATTGCCATTGAGAAAACAAGCAGCTCCACACCAAACGCTCAGCGATGCTGGTGTGAAAGGGTCGGCCTGAAAGTCGATGATCAGCTTCGCCGCCAGCGTAGGCCTGTCCAATACAACCAGTTGGAGCCCTCATGGTGTGTGCTGGCAAGAGAACCCCTTCACAGGAAACCTATCCATCATGAGAGAATGTGTCAAAATTAGTGTCTGTCCTAAATAGATACCTGCAGTAGATTCAGCAGATGGACAAACTATTCAACACCCAGACTTAGAGAATGCTGCGTGCACCCTGCACCCAAGATCTCAACTTTCTACGGTAGGTTGAACACACAGCCATAAGGTTCAAGGCGACACAATATATATATATATATATAGGTATATATTTATACACATGCCCTGTTGTGTCATGTTCCTGCCCACGAGGGTGTGAAGGCCTTGATGTAGCCACTATGGCAATGTGCAAAAAGGATTAACTTCCTCCGAGCCTCTAAACCCCTAGCCGAGGCGGGCAGCAGTGAAGCGTTCAGAATAAACTTCAAAATACTCCCCCGAATGAACAATCTGAGAAACACTGGCCACAACCTGAACGGATTCTTACCCAGCCTCCGGGCTGTACTTTTAGACACGAGTGCATGGCGACCATAAACTGCCTTCAACTTAACACCTTGCCCAACCCCCGCGAAAAGTTGAAGACCTTCCAGCCGCTTACATGTTTTTTTCGTCGGATCCCGCCTGTGCAGGTCCCGGCCGTTGGCCACCTCGCCTTCCAGGGAATAGGTGTCGTCCACCTGGCCAGTTGCGCGACCGGGTCCCGTTGGCCCGGACGCTGGACGCTCAGCTCAAAGAGACAAGTGGTCAGGAGAGCCAACACTTCCTCTAGATCCCTAGAAGCTCCCCACGAACCTCTCTTTGAGCACTGCACGCCCCTTTTCGGGTGTCTGAAGAACAAAAATCGGGTCCCGACCCAAAGGCCGCCGCCAGACACGCCCCGATCCCCCCTCGCGACCCCTCGCCCGCCTGGGCCACGGTGAAGGGGTTGCCGTCCAGGGCGTTCCAGGGCTCGCTCCCCTGGAACCCGAAGCTGGCGGGGACCTTGGCCCGGCCTTGGTGGAGGAAGGCGCTGCCCCGCGCGGCCGGCACCTTGGAAGGCAGGCCAAAGGCGAAATGGCTGGCGAGAAAACACGAGGACAGCCATCGACTATATATATATATATATATATATTGTTTTTCATGTGTATATATATGTATGTACATATATATATATATATGTATGCAAATGTATTCATTCATTTGTATATCCATTCATTGAATGTTTTATGTTTTACTCGTGCAGAAAGGCCGGTCTCATGCGGGCAGGTCTTCAAGAGCAACAGACTGGGATCTCAAGGATGCATCAAAGAGACTCCCAGGGAATCTAACAAAGCAACAGGGGTTTCCCTGTTGGGCAAGCTGCCGCCCGGGTTGAAATCTAGCATGGAAGCCTGACCCTTGTTGAGGACATTGGGGGGAGAACCCCAAAAATGGCCCACGAAACCCATACGCCAAGTTCTTAGCCGGTCATTCCCAATGCGATTTGAGGCGCCAGGATGTTCTTGCCCGTCTCATCCTTGAAGGCCAGGCCCGCCAGGCTCCAGGCCGCCTCAGTCTCCCCGTTGCAGGCGTGGACCTGCAGCATCATGTAGCGATACGGACAGGGCTGTTGCCAGCTCCTGCCCTGGGCCGAAGCCAAGAAGAGCAGCAAACATCTCAAGGTTTGGTACCTGGCGCGGGAGGATAGGGAGGAGAGGTACCAGCAAGAGATGGCGCCGAATCTCGCAAACGGCCAAAGAGGTTTTGGTTGGCCAGCTATGACCAGGTGGAACAAGGGCCCACGAGAAGAGCTGGGCCACCTGTTTGTCACTCTGGGCGCCACAGGCACTACATGACCCATGGTGGAACTCAGCCATTGGAGCGATTGGTGCTACGCAGGCGCTCAGATTCCTTGCAGCCAATTTGAGTGCTCCAAACACCCCAAGAAGAGTTTGATGCTTGAATCCTCGGAGAAAAAAAAGGGAAGGTATAGTTGAAGCCCCAAACGGGGAAATCCGCCGGCATTTGCGGTCAAGGTGCCCCATGGCATCACCAAGAAATCAAGACTCACCAGGCGACATGGACTGGCTCCTATCCGAGCTGTGGGACGGAGCCAACTGGCCACGGGCGTTGGCAGATAAAATCGCCAGACATGCACCACCGCCACCGCCACACGAAAGGGCGGGAAGCTTCAACTTTGGCACGTCAGTGCAAATCCATCCCCTGTCAAGTGAAGCAACTGGGTTCTCCAGCGACTAAGGGGCCCTTTGCGCAAATGAAGTAGGCCAGCACCATGCTTGCCAATCTCTACCTCTTCAGCATCACCGGAGCACTGCACATGGTGGGCCAAATGGTCAACGTCTCTCCTCTCTCCTTCGCTTTGCAAAAGCCCTCGTTTTTTCGAGCCACCACTGAAGGTGCACCTGTATCTTCGACAACCCGAGCACGGCCCGGAAGCAAGAAATTCGGTGGGGCCAGATCAGGCCAGTCATTTCCCGCGGGGATTTGCCGAATTTGTGGACTGCCACCGCACCTGTTTGAAATTCCATGGCCCGAGAAGTTCCTTCCCGCCAGGAAACTCACACGCAAACAGGCGCCCGTCAGCTTTCAGATGTTCGGGATGGTGCGAACCGTCAGCCAGCTTTCATCTTCGAGCCCGGAGGAGTGCTTTGATCTCTTCCAAAACAGCGGCTTTGCTCCGGCCCCCCGTCTTCACCTCCAAGCCCTCCTCGGCAAAGAGGCCATCTACATGGTCGCACTTGACTTGCACGAACAGAAATGTCTTGAAACTCCGCCACTCGGCCAGCCTCTGCCATCTGTCCTTTACATGTGCTATACAGTCAACAATTATCACGGTGTCAACTTACCCCAGAGTAGTCACAAAGATAATAAAGGCTCGACAATGTGCCCTGCCAATCCTTTAAGCACAGCAGGTGCTACTCGGGTATCACATTCAATCCGCAGTCGACTGCTCGAGTGTTGCTTTTCTTGCACATCCAAACCTGGCCATGCGCACCAACCCTGCGATGCACCATCATTGGACCAAATCTTCAATTGGACGCACGTTCTCGTCATGCAATGCAGAACACTCCACTCAATCTCACTCCTTTAATTAACAAACAGAACTAGCAAAAAGGCACAGACAAATGGGCGTGGGTTGCCCTGGTGAATGGAAAAATCGGCTACAACCTGCAGTTTTTGGTGGTTCAATTCTTACCCATGCCCAAAAACAGAGGGGGGAAGGCGAATCCGGCGACTCTGGGCTTCGTCACGCCTGCGCCGCAAAGGCTCGCAGCTCGGCAAACTTGGAGTCCGGACTCAGGTCCGCCAGTCGCAGCTTGGCGAAGCGCTGGTCCCAGTCACGGAAAGGATCCTACCACCGGGGGGGGGGGGTGTTAGCGGTTCTAATCGATTCTAATCACTTAGCCAACGCCAACTCTTGGACCAAGCACATGGCGGAAAATCTACATGTCGCTGAAGCAAGGCCCTGGACAGGATGTTCAAGTATTGCCCAATCGGTTGGGTTCAAACATGTTCAAACTGGCCTCGACCTCCGCCTCCGTCTTCGTGCCCTCAATCTCGCTCTCGGCCGCAAAAGTGAGTTTGGGCATGGGATTGCCCAGGGCCAGCCACACCAGCAGTCCGGCGCAGCCCGCCGTAACCAGGGACGCCACCAGGGTGGCGATCAGCGAGCTGGCCACGAAGACGTTGGCCGCCACCATGGGCAGACTGATGAAAGTCCACCAGGCCGCCATGCTGCCCAGCAGCAAGGTGGGGCCCAAGGCCAACAAGCCCACCACCCCGGCCGCCACCCACGGAAGCATCTGCTCCTCACGCTGCCTCGCCCTCCGGCCCAGCCGGCCCAGCCGACCCGGCGGCCTTCGCCTCGAGCGGCTCAGCCGGGCGGCCAGGCCAACCCAGGCGCCGCGCCAGACGCACGGCGCACATGCCGCCAGGGGCACGCTGGACCCGGCAGGCACGCGCACATGGAGCGGAGTCGGGCAGGCACCCACCCGCACGGGTCCAGCCAGGCGCGGCGCAGCCCAAACTTCCGCGACCTCCATGGCCGCCCCAATTCGAAGGCTCCAAGATGCTGCGGGAAGTCCACTGCAGAAGGGCAAGTCTGCCATCCTCCACACCTTCTGACAAGTGCGACGGCCTCTTGGAATCGGCCTCGAACGCAAGGGTCAAGGGGAGCACTGCCTCCAGCATGATAAACACACACACACTTATCTTTACACATCTGAACTAAACAAGTTCAAACATGGACGCGAAGCTTGGAAGCGGCCCAATGTGATTTGTTGAACTCAGCATCTTCACTGATTGATTGAGACCCCAACTTTTGTGGGTCTAAGTTGGTCAACCCAGAAGGTTCATGGCTGGCTCTGCGCTCAAGTTGCCACCGTTTGAAAGCAGAAGGCAACGAAGCAATGAAGCAGTATGCATGGTTGCTTCAAGATCCCAACCGCCCTGCCAGCATGGAAAATAGAGACGAAAACCGCATGCTTTACTGCTTTGCACCCTTCCTCGCACCAGTCCTTGCACCAGAGGAACGGGAGGACAATCATTCGGCCCTCTTTGTGCTTCCCCCAATAAGTTGATCCAGCCCCCTCCTGCTGACCTTTTTCCCAACGCGAACTCGCCTGGGTGAAACGCCTCAAACTCAGATCTCATCGTACGCCTCGCAAGCTTTGCCATGCTCTCCCCGCGTATTGTTTGCACGTTCCACACGTTGAGAACGGCCGTACTTCTTCTTTGTGCGATTCCTCCAACAGCATGGGAGATGCCAGCAAATGTCACCTCACTGCAGTAAGCGCAGGTGTCCTCATATCAAACCCTTGAAAATTGGGAATCCTGCAAATGCCAGCTCTCAACAAAGGATACCTCTTCATACATTTGCAAATATATTCTCGATCGAACTGAATGCGTGTCCCTCAGTTGGCCGTGATTTCGCTTTTTCTCTCAGGTCCACGTGTAAGCTACAGCGGCTCGACAATGCTCCTGTGATGCAAAACCTTTGTGTGCCACCACAAACCTCAACTTCATGATAACATAGATATATATACATATATATATATATACAACAGAGATATACATATTTGCATTAGAGGCTTAACCCTGGCATACACAACAAGGTACTCAATTCAGTTCTTCATTCACGGTCATTTCGACAATTACGGGAACCCAGAAAGGCAACAGTGCAAATGGAATGGTTCACAGGCTATCGAAATACATACATTACATTACATTCCATTGCATTACATTACATTCCATTGCACTAGATTACATTAGATTCCATTCCATTACATGTCACATTCCATTACATTCCATTACATTCCATTACATTCCATTACATTCCATTCCATTCCATTACATTACATTACATTTACATACATACGGGTACATGTATACATGCAACTTTGTAGAACTCTGCAGTGGCGATTGAGGAGTGGCCAAGCAAAGGTCCGATTGTCTACACCCCGATTGACTGCAACACAGGCCGGCTTCTTAAAGCCGATCATGCGTGATGTGGCGAATCTGAACACTTTGTCGAATAGTGATATATTTGCTCATTTGCCATTGCCATTTGCTGTGACAGTAGCTTGCCGCTTGCCTTTTTCCATTTGCCATTGTCACAGTAGCTTGCCATTTGCGACAATACGCACACACGCAGGCATATTAGCCGTGGTCCGCAGGCCAAACATTGTCCTTCATTGGTTCATTGAACTACACGAATCACAGAAACCCCACGCCCACGCCCACGCGCGCGCTCTTGGTACAAGCGCGTGGGCACAACAGGCACACGAGCATAACCGGAAGCCCCTCGCTTCACGCGGCAGTCCCCGCACCTCTGCCGACATGCCATGGGATCCGGCCTCAAGGCCGGCGGGGGTTTCTGAACCAACAGAAGTTGGTCCATCCTCCCACAAAACAAATCAGGATGTGAGTCATAATCAAAACCCGGTAGTAAAATGGTCTACCCAGAACCATGTAAAGAATGAAGAAGGCGTCCTTACTAACCTTCGTCTACCCGGGTTTTGATTGTGGCTCATGTGGGTGTGCCTCATTACCCCTGTTTTGGGGGTTCTAAAGCAAAACCTAAAGGAAAACCGAAACCATTTTGGGGGAGTCCCCTAAAAAAGACACCCCCACATCAACAACGAGGGGCCTTCGTGCTGGTCGAACATGTCAAACGTATATCTCACGTGCAACGAGTGAAACTTGGCAAAACAACAGCGCACCGCATCAATACATCTTTCGACAAATGTCCACCCTCTTCCGGATTACTTGGCCGGCATGTTAGCCCTGCAAGTTTGCTGGCGGATATGCAGGGTCACCCTTCATTCTGCTGGTGTGGGATATGCAAACCCTCGAAGTTTGTTGTGTGGGATTCTCAGGGTAGCCCTGCAAGCTGGGCTTTGTTGGCATGCTAGACTCAGAGTAGCACCACTTGGGGGCTTCGTTTTTGTGGACAACGACGTTATTTTGCTAGCGTGGGGTAGCTCAGGGTAATGCTGGAGTTTTGTTTGTGGGATACGCAGGACAACGCATGGGTTTTGCCGGCACGAGACGAGAGTGGCTCGGAGAGAGCTTAGCGCCAGGTCCTATGTTGGTATAGGCATCTGGTGTTTTCTCAAAATGGTGGATCTCATTTGGTTGGTATTTCAAGGCAAACCAAAAGGAAACACTCCACTTTGGGGGGTTCTATTTTGACAAAACACCCATGTGATTACTGGAAAAGGCTGCATATTCCGTCCCTCGTGCCTGCACCAGTCTGGCATCCAAAACCGGGCCTGGCAGCGTTGAACCCCATCCGCTCCCCGGCTTTGCCTTCCCCCGCTGCTGTTGGTCTTGCTACACATGCCACGATTTGGGCGCTACTCCATGTTGAGCCAAGCAACAAACAATGATCAAACGCTCTCCAACGGCAGAAAGTTCTCTTCAACCTAAACTTCTTTGCTCGGGTATCATGAGTTGTTGTGGAGCGCAACCGCCTCACACGGGTCCGTGTTGAGCATGTCTCTGTTTTGTGTTTGGGTCGCGGGATCTTGAGTAAATGTTCATAAACCGTCCTGTTTCTGTATCCTTTAGAGGCGCCACCAAACGCCGAGCTCTAGACCAGGCCCGTAACTTGCCACCCAACACGTAAACAATTTTTGGTGTACTGCGCACCCCCTACTGCTGCATGCTAACAGTTGTCGAATCAAGAACAATGGGTGGATTTGAAATAGCAATCCGTGCTACAAAACAAAAACCCGAACAACCAAAGAAGCGAACTATCATCTAGCCACCAACACACGCACGTACCAATAACTCAACATGTAAACAGCTTGTAAACAGCACTGAACAAGCACTGAATAGGCACTGCGTAGCACTGAATACGCAATGAACAGCACTGACCAAGCAAGCAAGCAAAGCAAAGCAAAGCAAAGCAAAGCGCAGCGAAGCGAAACGAAGCGAAGCGAAGCAAAGCAAAGCAAAGCGGCCAGCCCGCCAGCCCGCCAGCCGCTGAGAAACCAACCAACCAACCAACCAACCAACCCACCCACCCACCCACCCACCCACCCACCCACCCACCCACCCACCCACCCACTCACCCACCCACCCACCCACACCCACCCACCCGCGCGCCTTCGTCAACGCCCCGCGCGCCTTCATCCGCGCCAGCGGCACCTTCTTCGGCGCCGGCTGTTTGCCGCGGACCCGCCTGGTGGGCTGCTCCGGCACCTGCGGCGCACCTGCGGCGCACCGAGATGCCGGCGCCCGGCCCGGCCCGCGCGAGCCTGGAAGAGGGCCTCCGCCTCTGCCGGCTGCGGCGCCTGGCCGGGCGACGGCGCGGCCGCGGTCTCCGTCCTTTCGCGCCCGCGCGCCTTGACCCTTGTGTAGGGCGGGAGCAGCCCTGCGTCGCGGGCCGCGCCCCGCCCCCTCCCTCAGGCAGCTTCCCGGCCTTTTTTCGGCCGCGCGCGCGTTCGCGCGCATGTGGGTCTTATACTCCCGGCGGGCCGCCAGCTCCGGCGGGGCCTACGGGTTCGTTCGTCGCTTCGTCGCTCGCTTTCTCTGATCTGTCTCCGGCGCCTCGCCCGTTTCGGTCTCTGTTGCTCGGAGGTCAGCCAAGCGCGCTTTGCGCTTAGCTTCGCTCGTTGCGTTCCAGGCGGCCTTTTTCTTCTTCGCCGCCTGTGCCGCGGTTCCCGTCCTCGGCCCTGCCTCTCTCTTTGCGCGGCGGGCCGCCTTCTTCTCCGCCTTCCTTCCACCCCACCCCACCCACCCACCCCACCCCCCCACCACCCCACCCCACCCCCACCCCACCCCACCCACCACCCCGCACGCCCCACCCCGCCCCGCCCCACCCCACCCCACCCCACCCCACCACCCCACCCCACCCCACCCCACCCCACCCCACCCCACCCCCACCCCCACCCCACCCCACCCCACCCCACACCCCACCCCCCGACCCCAACCCCTACTCTGCCCGGGAAGGTTCCGTTCGGAGAAGTCTGGCCACTGTATAATAATGTGTGTGCCAAACTAGATTGAGAAACGGCGGCCGGTGTGGAGGTGGCTTGTTTCCACAACCATTCAGCTGAAACCAGTCTCCGCCTTCCACGAGCCGGGGGTCTAGATTCACGCGTCCAAAAGTTGGGAATGAGTTTGTTTTTTGGAAGGGGCCGTTTGTCCAAAGCAAAGCGCACAGAAACCATCGGTTCTGTTTTTGGGGGGGAGCGTTTGCTCTTTGAAGACAACCCCGTGTTGTTTTGTCTTCCTTTTCCACGGGTCAGCCATCTGCAAAAGCTCTAGCGTGTTGGAGGAGAGAAACAAGACAAGGTAGGTCTTGGATGACTGGCAGGTAGGTCTTGGACGACTGGCACGCTAAACTGGCTAATGTTTCGGAAGATGCGTTGGATCCGCGTTGGTTACCAGGTAGCTGGCATTGCTTAGGTCACTCGGAGGGCGGACCATGAGGTCGTCCTCTGTCAAAACATCCTGGGCGCCGTGCAACACAACAACCCCAGACTTGCTCGTGCAAAGCGCAACCTGGGCAGGACTACACATGCAATCAACCCAGCTATCGTTTTTTGGGGGACCCTGTCGTTTTACTGTGGCTTTGCGCGGCCGCCTTGCAAAACCTTGTTTCGCCGAGCAACGCTCTGCAGAAACCCTTGGGCTTGAGCTGCTGCCGGTGGAGCGAAGAAACATGAAAAGAAGAAGAAAAAGACAGAAACGAAACGGAAAAGGAAAGAAACACCAGAAGGAAGGAAGGAAGAAAGCAGCGCATCAGGAAATAAGAAATGAGAGTCAAGAGGCGCTCGGCCCTGACCCGGGCCCGGACCCAGCCCCGCCCAGCCCCGCCCAGCCCTGCCCCACCCGGGCCGCCCACCCCGAGCCCCCCCCCCCGCCCACCCCGCGCCGTCGCCCCCCCGCCCCCGCCCCGCCGCCCGCCGCCCCGCCGCCCGCCGCCTGCCCCACCCTGCCTCGCCCCACCCACCGCACCGCGCACCCACCGCACACCCCACCCCACCCCACCCCGCCCCACCCCACCACCCCATCGCACCGCACCGCCCCCCGCACCAGCACCAGCACCAGCACCAGCACCAGCACCAGCACCAGCAGCAGCACGGCACGCCAACCAACCCACCAACCAACCAACAAACAAACAAACAAACAAACAAACAAACACAAAATGCAAGCAAATCATTAACAAACAAACACAAAACAAGAACAGAACTGCACAACACATCACAACACACAAAGAGCAGACAGACATGTAGATAGAGACAGAGACAGAGGACAGACAAGCAGGCAGGCAGGCAGGCAGGCAGGCAGGCAGGCAGACAAATAGATAGAGGGACAAACTGAAGCACGTACGGACGGACAAACAGACGGCGAAATAAAAAGACAGACAGATACACAAGCTGACTGATTGACTGGACAAACGCACAACAGAACGGACAGGCAGGCAGGCAGGCAGACAAACAAGCAAAAAACAAAACATGGGGTGTCTGTTTTTAAGGGTACCTTTGTGGGGTGTGGCTTTAAAGGACAGCCAAAGGAAAACCACAATTCTGGTTATTTGAGACAAAGCCATAGGTCCCATGCCCAACCCCCGCCTGGCACGGCCGGCCTGGGCCGAACCAGCATGCCGAACTGGCCCAACAAAACCCCCAGCCAACTTTGCAGACCGCAAGACCATACAACCTGACACTCACCTTTTTTGAGGTTCGAGGCAAGAAGTCCGCAAGTCTTGCTGTCAAAATTGGGGGTGCGCGGCTTTCCCTGGTCTTTCTTAAGCCAACCTTAAAAAGGGTACCGGGTAGCCTCAACACACCCACTCTGCGCATGAGGCCGCAGCGGGAAGGCCGGGAAGCCGGGGGGAAAGCCAGCGGGCAGGCCAACAGGAAAGCCTCGGCTCAGACCGGCCTCCCCGTCTTGCATCCGGTTTCTTGTGTAATTTCAATGGTTGGATCAAGCGCGGGTCAGAAACATAGGCAATAGCCCAGACCTTTGAAGCGTCGAGCTCTTCCACCGATTTGAAGCCTAGAGCCTTCCGACTCCCATTCTCCGCGCCGAGCTGCCAGGAGGAAAGCCCGGGGGCATGTCGCCTCTCCGTCCAAACAACTTGGCATCTTCCGACCCCGACCCCCCAGCTCCCGCCTCCGAAAGGTGGCGGAAACCCCGGTGGGAAGCCTGCGGAGACTAGCGAGTCGTCCAGACTCGCGGTGTCTTGCATCTCATGCAACGGACCAAACTGGGCAAGGAAAACAAGGCTTTTTGACTCTGCGACAAACTTTCTGGAGGTCAAAGTGTCTCACTTGGATGTTCACCTGACCCCTGTATCCCATGGAAGCAAGGCCCTTCAGCGCGATCACGCTGGCTTCAGCGAAGTAAGCCATTCGTATCTGATCCAATGGATCGGTTTGATGAGCTTGCGCAGACTGCAACAAATCCTTGGGTGCGGTTTCATTCCGCTGAGATCTCCAGCAACCTCAAACAAACCTTCCGGTCACTTGGGCTCGGCCCGCACCAATTGGGGGTGCCGGGGTACCCAAAAAAGAGCCCGTCTTTTTTGAGGCACCCCCTAAAATCAAGCTTTAAGAAGCAACCCCAACAAAATGGGAAACAGCTTCCCCGACAGCCTGAGACCCATGAAATCAACTCCAAGCCTTCTGGAAGCTGAAAAGGCCTCAGGAAATGAGAAAACGTTCATGGAAGCTTCTGCGGAAAACATGAGCCCTCGTCTCAATACCCCCACCCTATCCACCATGTAAATATGTACATATTGCGTATATCCGCTCGAAAACATATATGTGTTTATCTACATAATTATGTTTTATTCGCTGCTGCTTGTCTATTAATTTATGTAATTATTCATTTATATCTACTGTATTTCTTAGACCTTTGGCAAGCTGCCTGTTTTGTTTGGTGATCATCTAGTGACTATTCAAGCGCAGCTCGTGTGTTACGTGGGAAAGCGCGTGGCAGCTTGACACGCCGTGTGAGCTCGATCCAGAGTTGGTGTGGCCGCTCAGGAGTTGTTTGGGCATGTGGGACCTTGCAAATGGCCGGTTGCCTTTCGCTTGCCTTTCAACCAACCCCACAAGGAGTACCCTCAAAAACCCACACTCGCTTGGCACGCTTGGTGTCAAAGCAGAACCCACACACGCGCGTAGATCCTCTCCCCTCTCGCCACCATGAGAAGCCCACGGGGCCGCCAGCGGGGCTGCCAGCGGGGCCGCAGGCAAGCCTGCGCTCACGACTGGATCATCATGGCAAAAAGGGCCCGAGCAAACAAAGGGTACCCTGAAAAAACACTCACCCAAAAGCTGAACCGTGTTTTGCATTGCAAACCATCTTGGCACCCTCGATTTCTACTCTCGAAGCAAAACAAAAGAGCCCGGTCAAATGGAGATGCTTGGCTTCCTCTTGATTGGCCCCCTCCAAAAAAGCAACGGACCCATCCCATTGTTTTCACCCCTCCGGGCATGGACCTTCCTCATGTTTCCTTCAACTTCCGGTGCGGAGCTTGCGGCCTTCCGGCTGAAAGGCACGGGAGTTCACGTCGAGCCAGGCCTACAGATCGTTCAGTCCAGATCCAACCTCCAGATCTCCCAAGCCAGCCGCGTTGAGTGCGGAATTGACTGCAGCTGAGGTCCGACGAGTTCTGATTTGAAGTAATTTGAAGCGTTGGGTACAAAGAAAGCTGCGATCTGAAACTTGAGATTCAACAGGCTCTGATTTGAGGAGTCGAGTACTCTTAGAACGCTCGAGGCGTAAGCCAAGAGTCAAGAAGTGGCAGCACCGCAGCTTTGGCAAGAGCAGAAGTGGAAGAAACGATGCCGAGGTCAAGAACTCTTAAAATTGCCAGACCCGTCATGGAAGAGCTCGGAAAGACCTGCCAATTCCTTGACAAGCACCCCCAGAATGTGCGCCGCAGCTCCAGCATCACAGCGCCCAAGAAGGTGCCGAAGAGGAAATGGATTCCGACAAATGCACAAGCAAGAACCAGCGAATCTCGAGTTTGATGGTCATTTCCCTTTTGGTTTCCGTTCACAATGTTAGCAGCAAAAAGGACTCCACCAGAAAAACAAAAACACACACACACGCACATTCACCGCGAGGCCCACGCCCTTACGTGCATCTTGGCCATCTCCCGGGCTTCTTGCGTGCCGAGGATGGCGAAGTAAGGCCTCGACTTCAAGAGGGACGGATTGTTGGAGGGCCCGTACTTTAGTTGGGAGGTGGAGGGAGGCCGGGCAAACACAACACGATCACATGGGAAGAAAGAGAACGACAGCAACTTCATCCAAGCCGCAACTGCAAACGCAAACAAAACACAAGCCTACCAACCTCAAGTAAAGAACCGGTCTGTTGCCCGTGGCACATGTGGCCTACGCGCAGCCTTTGGGTCCCGACCCGCCCTCATGGTCCGGCCGCTCGTGGATGGTTACTCTCGCCCCTGTCTCCTGTACACATGGGATGCGCGCGCAGGAACCTACGGGATCAGTTTGGAAACACTCGAAACAGCAACCTGCTCATGCGTTAGGAGTGTTGGCGTGTGTTTATGTTTATGTGGATGTGTGTGCGTGTTGTGTGTTGCGTGTTGTGGTGTTGTGTGTTGCGCGCGCGTGTGTTGTGTGTTGCGTTCTGTGTTGCACGCTGCGTGTTGTGTGTTTGTGTTGTGTGCTGTGTGTTGCGTGTGTGTGTGTGTGTGGTGTGTGTGTGTGTGTGTTGTGCTGTGCGCTGCGTTGTGTTTTGTGTGTTGTGTGTTGTGTGTTGTGCGTTGTGTGTGTTGTGTGTTGTGTGTTGTGTGTTGTGCGGTGTGGTGTGGTGTGGTGTGGTGTGTTGTGTTGTGTTGCGTTGCGTTGCGTTGTGTTGTGTTGTGTTGTGTTGTGTTGTGTTGGGTTGGGTCGGGTCGGGTCGCGTTGCGTTGCGTTGCGTTGTGTTGTGTTGTGTTGTGTTGTGTTGTGTGTGTGTTGTGTTTTGCGTTGTGTGTGTGTGTTGCGCTGTGTGTGTTGTGTGTTGCGTGTTGCGTGTTGTGTGGTGTGTGGTGTGTGTTGTGTGTGTTGCTTGTGCGGGTAGGTTGTGTGTTGCGCGCTGTGTATTTTGTGTTGCGTGGTGTTGTGTGTTGCGTGTTGTGTGTTGCGCGCTGCGTTCAACCTGTGAGTATTTGGAATCAACTCAGGAGTTAATTCCTTTAGCTTCTGGCTTGAGAAGGGTGAAGGAATCGACTGGGCCTCGTCGCAATGTTGCCTGTAGATGTGTTCGCGGGTTTTTGCACCGCGAGGCACGCTGTGTGCGGGCCACGCAGACGTCCTCTGAACTGTCTGCAAAAGAGCTACAAATGTTCTGCGTAGACCCGTCCGGCACGGCTCCGAAACCTGCGCTTCAAGCATCTTCAAATCCGTGGGTAATTGTCATCGTTGAAAAAAAGAAACTGGCCCTCGTGCGAGGGCTGAGTGTTACAAGCAGATCGCCTGTAAGTCCATCTGACATCTTCTACGCGTTCTTGGCAAACGCATGCTAACTCCATGGCCTCATCGGTTTGCGACGGAAATGAGTGTGAAGGGTAATGAGTATAACAAGGAAGGGGATAAGCGGGAAAGACGGGTTTGCAAAAGTCATGGCCGCGTTCGTCCCACGCAAATGCTCCACCCACAAGCATGTCCGTGATCAAGCAAGACGCCCCGTCAAGGCCTGAGCCGAAATCTTGACCATGCGGACTTTGCCACTTTACTCTTGACCCCGCGCAGCGGTTGACACATGTGTCAAACACATGTGACCAAAATGCTATTGGGCTCTACAGCTGTGCTGGAGGCAACGATGCAGCTGGACTTGTGGCATAGCCTCCTGGCTTTCCAACGCAGCCTCAGCCCCGTTGCAGCAAGCATTGTCGAAAAAGCCGTGTTTCAAGGTCACGCCAGCACTCTTTGACATAGCTACGAACTTTTTGGCGAGCAGGCCATGGATTCACTGTGAGACAAGAGAAACAAAACAAGGCAAAAGCGAAGATGCGGCTTTCCGCGCGAGGAAGCTCTGGTTTTTCTCCGCGGCCAGGAGTAGGCGGCCTTCGTCGCACCACACGCACACCGTCTGCCCGGGGCTGGGCTGCGCCCGCTCGCCGGGCACGCTGGTGCTGAAAATGCACGCCATGGCGGGGACGCCGGGGCAGTAGCGCGGCATGCTGCTGGCGCTGGGAAAAGCAATGAGAACGGTCGAGCCACTCCCAACAGCAGACGTGCCACATTGGTCTGTCAAGTAAAGTCCACGCAGAAACATGGAAGGTTCTGGGTCAAAAGCCACTCCTCTGACTCCTCTGCCAAATCGAAGCTGGCCATATTTTGCACAGATTCAGTCGAAAGCAGCACAATCCGGGCAGGAGGCTTGGACAAGAAACAATTGAGAGAAGCAACGCGATCTGCTGCCAGCCTCGCAACATTTCCTGCTCGCTGGGCTATAGCGCTGGCCACGCCCTCCACTTGGCGCGCTTCTTTGCATTCTCCCGTCTCACGACACGCAAGCGAAAGTTCCCGTTCCAGAGCACCAAACAAATGGTGATCCCAAACCAAGATACAAACAAAAGCAGGTCAAGTCTATTTCCTGCATGCGCTTGCCCAACTCCGAAATTTGCACATGGTCATCATCAGAGCCCAAGAACCTCCACCTTTTGGCGCAGGCTTGGTGCTCCAGAACCCCAACAAGGCACGACGACCTGGGGCAGATGTGTCAGCTTTCGGCTCTGCTCGGGCTGTGCCGAAGAGTGGAGCCATTCAACTGCACCACTTCCAGCTATTGCCAAGGTGCAGCTGTTTGCCCGCTCTGCGGGCGGGCTCTCGCATTCCACCAATGCCACGAATGACTTCAAGCCGGAAAGCTTCAAAACACAGAGGTCCACAGTCAACCAAGACAAAAGGGGCCCGCCGAGTTTCTAAAGGGCTGGCAGAGTTCAGGCGCTTCATTCTTTTGCAAGAGTGCCCAAGAAGAACTAATTCTGGATTTAAGTCTTGTTGGACAGTGCCCTGGCTTGTAAAACTCGGAAAGGATCAAGTCCGGAGCTAATCCCTCAATAAAGGAAGCCAGCAAAAGCAACTAACTCGGCAGTCAAGACTTACAGTCCCAGGTTCATCTACTGCTATGGATAAGAGTTACCTGCAGCATCAGCAATAGTCGACTCTGGTATTCACTCCTTTCTGTTGTGTGTTGTGTGTTCTGTGTTCTGTGTTGCGCGTTGTGTGTTGTATG
>CAUJNA010003506.1:0-50000 GCA_963377175.1 Effrenium voratum | reverse complement strand
GAGTGGTGCACCCACCCCAAAATGGTACCGTTGGTTTTGACCCACAGCCAAATCTCCTGTCTCAAAGCGCTCGGCACAGGCATCCCACTTGTCGCTTGCCTGAGCCTGGAGCCTGTGTCCATAGTGACTCCCACAGCCCCCGCCTCTGGGCGGCTGTGCTGGCACCTGAAGGCGCTGAAGGCAACTGGCCGCTCTGAAACCAAACCCAAGCCAGAAAAGGCCCCTCCACCAGCTGTTTCGCAGTGTGAAAACAAGTCAGGCCGTTTTGAGGTTGAAGGGGCTCCAGGCCCTCGTCAGCTGCCGTCAAAAGGGCTGCAAAACAGAACGGCTTGGACCGCGCCCTTTCCAGGCACGGCTGAGATAGAATTCGAAGGCCAAACGCTCTAAGACGTCTTGCCGGAAATTCCGGCATGCATCTTAGGCAGCCACCATCCGCGGACGAGGTGGCCGCTTGCCCTTGGATGTTTGCGATGCATTGAGTACATTCAAAGATTTGAAGTTATGGGATTTGGTCCGCTGGCTACACTCTTGCGCTCAAGTGGGAACACAAACAACCCGTTTCCTTAAGAGCTGCTCAGGAGCTTGTGTGCGCAAGAGCTACTTCACAAGGTCGTCAAATTGACCAAGGGCAAAAGAGGAGTGAAGGGTAAGTACAAACACAAACTCTGAAGGGTAAGTACAAACACAAACTCTGCTGGCACTGCAAATAGCCTCTTGACAAGCTTGGAGCCAAGTCGAAACACTGGAACTGGAGGCAGATGCTGGACGTGTCACTCGAGCGGAGTTGCTGCTGTTCGAGCCTGGAGGACTCCGAGAAACGTCCAAGGCCTGTCTTCTGTTGCACCGACCGATCCATTTTTCCCAAACCGAGGCCAAGAGAATCAACGGGTTGCGGAATTGACCTGGCAGTGGGTCCCAAATGGCACCCAAAATGGAACCCCGGAAAATGGAACCAGGGACTGAAAAATCTGCGGTCCTCTGATGGTTTTATTTTGACCCATACCCACCTGAGACCTCAGACCTCCATCGATACGGATCACAGCCCGGCCCTGCGCACCCAGAGACGCTCTGGGTCTCCGCGCCCAGGATTTGCCTCCGCCCTTCCCTTTGACGGGCCCAACCGGCCTGGGGAACGCCTGCGAAAGGATGCTACTTGGCACAAGGTGTTGAACGCCTGGATTCTTGGAACCCTCCAATGTGCTCGTTGGCTCGTTGCTTTGTGGGAATTGGACCAATCCCTGCTCATTTCCTCGTCCCCAAAACGAACCTTTAGCGCTCTTTCCGCAGATCCTCTTCGTTTGCTTCGTCCATTGGCCCCGGACTTTCGTAAGAGCCGCAGGAATGGGCGTCTTTTTTGGAGGGACCCACACAAAAGCTGCGGTTTCCTGCTGGTGTCCCCTTTTGTCACCACCCAAACGGGTACCCTCAGACCCAAATGCCCATCGCTCATGCGACATGTGCATACCAGCCTCGCTCTTTGGCGTGGCACCGGCCGGGACTAGGGCCGTACACCTCGGACGGGCTGGAGGGGCCCGGGCCGGCCCCTGGGCTGTCGGTTGAATTTCTTTGAGGCTATTGAGATGTCACGATTCAGGCATGCAACATCATGGTTAAAACATCATTCCCACCCTGCCTAGAATAGAAAAACAAGTCCAACATTCAATCACCGAGAAGTGAGGATGCCCCTCCATGTCTCGTGAAATCCTCGGAAAACGCCAAGAAATCAATGGGTTTCTCATTCGTAAGCTTTGTCCCATGGCCAAGGCATAGACCACTCCACACTGACAACTGAACAAAGTCCTGTTAGCTCACCAAGCCCAGTGGTCGGGCAAAAAAAGCAATATGGGAGTCCTTTAATGGGACCCCCAAAATATGGGGGGGGGGGGGGCTTCCCTTGGAAACCACCCCAAGAAAAGGGGCGCCCTAAAAACAAAGACCGACAGACCCAAATGTTCCTGTTGTTGTTTGCTTCTTTAAAAGGGAACCCCAACAAAACCCCCAAAAGAAATGGGGGAATAGGGAAGGCCCCCACCCCAGGGGATTCTTCCAACTTCCGCGGCTTGGGCGCCCAACGAACTGGGAGGCCTGGCAAGCCCGTCGGCGGTTGGCTTCTGTTTTGAGGCTACCCTCTTCAAGTTGGCCACCGGGGACAACAAAACCTACCAGTTTTTGTATTGTCTTTCTTGGGCCGAGATATTCAAGTGAAGCACAGCCTCCACTTCAAGTCACCTTCAAGTTTGGCCCGCGGCCAGGCTTCATTCGAGCGTCGCTCTCGCGTGCGGCGTGGGGGGATCTGCTAGAGGCATGGATCCGTCGCTAGGGAAAACCTGCCAGTGTTTTTTGAATTCCTTTCTTTCTTTCATTTTTTTTTTGGGGGGGGGGCTCTCATTTTTTTTGGGGGGGGAGGGGGGCGACGCATCTCATTTTTGTCCGTCGAAACTGCATTTCGACACATCTCGATTTCATCTGCGTCGAAACTTTCGGCGACAGAAACCCGGAAACCTCGTCCACGCCCCTTTTCACTCTCACTCCTGCCATACATTTCCCGTCCCAACCTCCCCACTTCCCCCGAACCTCGGCACCGTTTGGACCTGGCGAAAGCGGTAGCCTGTCTGCTCCCGGTTGCATGATCTCTCAAGACCCAAATGACCAACCTGGCATCACCAATCTTTTCACAGACTTGCTTTGTCCGCACATTTGCTTCCTCCGGCGGGCTTGCTTCCGGCGCAAGGGCGAAAGACTCCACTTGAAGCGTGCTCTACCATCCCGATCCCTGGCTAAGCTGCTACCACTTGATGTCTCTCAAAACGCTGCTCCGGCGGTCTGCCCGGAAGCCACATCCATTCGCCTCGCGATGGCCCACAAGGCCTGGAGCCTTGGGCTCCTGAAGGAAGAGGATGCGGCTTCTCTCTGCGACCGGTTCTGAGTGAAGCACTCCATCCGAAACCAGCTGGGACCCGCAAGACGTGCGAAGCAGTGGCAGACCTGGACGCCCTTACGAAATGCTGTGAAAAGTGGACCCCGATGATAGATGCTTGGGGTGGGTTGAGGGTGCCGAGTGTAGGGTGAGGGGCTGGATGAAGGCTTTGGCGCCGGGTGGGTTTAGCTTGGATTAAGGGTTGCTTGGGGTGGGTGAGTGTTGGCTTGGCTTGGCTGACCGGGCAGAATCAGAGCTTGGCTTCGTTTGTTCAGGTTTGACGCTGCAGGAAAGCTACGCTTAAAAAACGCCAGCCGCCAAAAAGCCAAGCAGCAGCAAAGAGGCCGGAAGCCAAAAAGCCGAATGCTAACCACGTTACGGATCTGGCGGTGACAACATGCAGTGCTGTACGGCCAGAGACAACGAGAAGAACAAACAGCAAAAGCAAGAACAGGAAAGAGTTCTTTCCAAAACGACAACTCCAAACCAAAAAAAAACCTTTCAGCGCCCAGGAAGAATCCACATATTCCCCCCAATGATCCACTTTAGGTTTGGTCAAAAATAGATTGGCTCCACTGCTTTGGTCACTGGTCTCTTATAAGCCATTTTCCAGGGCCATCTACCATGTGAGTCACAATCAAAACGTCCAAAATGGTCGACCCAGAACCATGTAAAGAACCAAGAAGGCGGCCCGCAGCTATTTATGGCTGTGATCGTCCCTTACCCTTCACTTGCCCGGGTTTTGAGCAAGTGGCTCATGTTTCTTTGGAAGCTCCAAGTCACAATCTGTGGTCCTTGGGCCATCCGCCTCCTCCCAACCAAACGCGTCCTGCGCCAGGAGCGCCGCAGCCGCCTTGGCTCCCTCCAGGTTCCTGGCAAACTGGCGCACCGGAAGGGAGGCGATCAAGGCGCTTACATGGCTTCTTGTTGTCGTCTGTTGTCCGTGTTGTGATTCTAATGTTTCCTTTCTGTTGTTGTCAGTGCTTTTTGTGAGTCTAATGGTTTCTTTCTTGTTTAAGAAAAATAGACTAGATTAAAACTCGATCAAAGATTTGGCTCGTAACAATCAAGAGGACTGCTGTTTATTCAACAAAAGAAACGTTACACCTGTCACAATGTTAGGGGGCGAGGGGGGCAGCAGAACACGACTTTCGTGAGACATGGCGTGAATCGCAACATGTCCCTCTCACATTGACAGAGTCCCGGACTTGCTAAACACCTCCTCTAACATTGACAGCCCAGTCGTGAAACATACCCAACAAATACACGTAAAAATGCAAAGATCGCCCATAGGGTTTGGCTTGGCTTGGGATCATCCCAATAAGTCAATACAAACCTGTGTGTGTGTGTGTGTGTGTGCGGGCTAACACGGGTATATCTCAAAATCAAGAAACGGAACCTCTAAAATGGAAAGGACATATCATATATCGGTATGCGGTGTGTGCATTGTTGCACATGTTTTAAAGGTCACCCCAGTTGCTTTTGCGCCGCTTACAAGCCAGCAGCACCCTGGGGATGCAGCGGGCTCACCTGGCACAAGAGTCGCATGAGGCCATCAGTTGAACATCAACCGCCCTCAAAATCTGCGCTGAGATTTTCATGGGGCTCGCCCTGTGCGGTACTCTCGTTTCATCCAACCAAACATCCGCGGCGGAATGATTGATCCCAGCGTCTTCTACTTTTCGAGCGGCTGAAAGAAAACGAACAGCTCCCCTTCCGGGCGCGTCTTGGAGAAGCAAAAAGACGCTGGGTTCTGAGTAGCACTTAGGCTCCCGTCCTGGCGGCGGCGGCGGTGCCTCCGGGGCAAATCCCCGACAAAGTGGATTGCCGTCGATACCAATGGCGCATCCGGAAAAATCATCCCATGACGCTTGACTGGACAAACCAAAGATCGCCAAAGCAAATGAACGCCGCTTTTAATGGAAACTGAGCTTTTAATGGAAACGAGTGGAGTGCTGAGGACTCAAACTCTCTATGGAATTCTGGTCAGGGCTCAAAGCTTTGGATGACCAACAACGTCATGGTCCACGCTGGGCGGCACTTCCTTTTGCTTCGAATCGGTGATTCACGCGGGGAGGGGAAGGGGGAGGGGGGGAGGGGGGGAGGGGAGGGGGGAGGTGGCAAGTTCCTGCTTGCGTTGCGTCAACTACTCCGCTTCATTTTTCTGGAGGTACAGGCACTCTGAGTGTACACCATTGTTTTAAACAAACGTCAAACCACCGCACGTCAGTCTCCAAACACAAACCCTGATGAGTCAGCATTGCGTAGCCCCAAGTTGAGGTCATTTGCGATGTGTGTTATGAGCTGATCTTGGCAGGTGAACATGCATGCCCCACTCGTTCATATTGTATTGTAAGCATAGCTGTGCAAATTATTCTGTTCATTCACCCGATAAAATCATGGATCTTCGCCTGGGTCCAAACAAGGGCGCTTTCACCCACCCACGCGATACAGACAACATTGGAAGGCTTCGTTATACCGGGAAGTATTTCTGAGGGGCATATTCTCTCTTGAAGGCAGGCCAAGAACAGGATCTGCTTCAAGTTGCTTCGGTCTCGCGCGGCCTTGGCCTTTGGCTTGGACAGGCCCAGCTCTCTCATCATCTTCTCCTCAGATAGGATGGGAAGTCTAGATACAAAAACACGCACGTCAAAGTGCGCGAGGTCAAACCTCGTTCGATAGAGGAACATTGCACCCAAGTCTGATTTTACGATTTCTTGATGCCCTCCTCTACTGCCCTCAAGGGCTCCATTTTGCGTAGAGCCCTTCCAAATGGCAGCGAATGGAGTATTTGTGGTGTCCCTTTTGAGGATGAACTTGGCCTACCACTTCAAAGCCAAGCTTGTTTGGGGAAAATGCCACAATGAAAGTAAATTCATCTGCTGGGATCTGACTTCCTCGTGGTCCCAGTGAGTGCGTTGCTTGCTTGCTCGCTCGCTCGCTCGCTCGCTCGCTTGCTTGCTTGCTTGGGTGGGGGTGTGGGTTTTGGTGGGCCCACCCCCAACCCCCAAGGAGCCCCTTCTCGCGATCAAGAAGGCGCAGGGGGCTCACAGGAACCGCTCCTTGGGGTGCCTTCTTTGGGCGAATCGATCGGCCCTCGTCGGCTCCCGGCTCCAAGGAAGCTTTGACCCAGCCCCAGGTGGCGATACGGGTCTGTCTTTTGAGTTGGTACCCCTTTTGGTGGTTTTGAAACCAAAAGAACAACCATCATGTTGGCGGGAAACCCCCAAAAAAGGGACACCCACGCGTCTGGCCCCCTAAGAAACCCACCGGGCCCCCGAAAAAGACACACACACTGATATGATCATCGCCCAAGCTGGGGCCGAGGGGCATATTCTTCATCTAGCTCACGCTTCTTCTCAGCTTCGGCTTTCCAGTCCACGTTCTCCTCCAGATCGCTTTGTTGAGCCCCGATCGCTTCAGTTGTGATACTGATAACATAGTTCTTTGGGAAAGCAGATGGCCTTCTAGGTTGCCACGACTCCAAAGAAACACCTCTTCGTTCCCAAAGGGAACCCATGCCTCAAACAACCCTCAACCAGAGCTAGGGCACTCGCTCCTTTTCTCCTTGACTCAAAGCCAAAAAGGCGAAACCGAGGTCTGCGGCAAAGAAATCTGCACCTCTGCCGCGCTGAATTCGGCACGGAGCTGATCGCACGCTTAGCATGCGCCCGCCCCGTGCAGGGAGAGCAGGGGTCCAAGTTCGCACTTCCCTTGCTCCCCTCAAATCCTTCAAAGGTGGCACCTTCTTGGGATTGGCACCTGTGTCAAAAAGGCCCAAATTGTCTGTCTATGTGTGTAATGTGATTTGGGCGGGGTGGGATGCCTTTTCTCCGAAGCGAAGGCAACCTGTATCTATGCGAGGAAAAGCTATTAGGTTGCCCGACCGAGTCAGGGCCATATGGGTGTTCCTCAAAATGGTGGCCCTAAAATGGTCGGCTTCCCTTCCACTTGCATAACCAACCAGAAGGGGTCCACCACTTTGAGAGCCCCCCATATACGAGATTATGGCTCAGAAGATTGCGTAGAAGGGCGTCGCAGCCTCCTTCTGAGCCTTATGCTCCCTGGCCGACTGCTCCCGGAGCTGAGGGGCGAGAATTTCTTGGTGACTAGCGGACACAATTGTGGGGTACCGAGGAAACAATCAGGGGAGACAGTCAGGAGACACAATTATGGGGAAATCAGGGAATCCATGACTTTGACTCCTGAGCTTGGCGACTTGACATGTTCACCAGAAAGCCATTCAAACTTCACTTACCGCCTCCCCCCCAAAAATGTGCGGCCACAAAAATCCCGGATGGGTTCGTAGGGAATGCACGTGCAGTCCCGTGTTACCCCGCGCATGTCTAGTCCCCAGAAATTCCCACACCAAGCGGTGCAGTCCCCTGGCCCAAAGATTTCCAGAAACATGTCCACGAGTGTCTTAGATTCCCTTTAAAGCAACAGGGGGAACAAACAAGCTGGGCTGCCGGATCCCCTGCTAAAACCTTAACTTTTAGTGGTATAAATGGAAACCCCCACTCAACACTAAAAGTCTAAAGAGCTAAGGGGATGGCCGGGAGCCACCAAGTCTTTTCAGCAGTTGGAAGTTAGGTCTCATCTACAAGGCGTGGAACCGCTCCAAGAGCAATGAGGCAGAGTCTGCGAGGTGACTCGTCCTGACCTGCCTCCCAGAGGAAAAATATGGCAGCGAAATGAGCGAAACAGAAAACGGCACTCCCAAAACAGAATGCTGCGCACTTGTGCACAAACCTTCAAGTCTTGTTGAAAAAAGTTGGGGCCTTGGGAGTGGCTGAGTTGCAATTCCGCATACTCGACTCTCTGTTCGGGCATTCATGGGGCGTGCTGAATATAGCAATTTGAGTTGAACAACTTAACGGCCCACAGCTGCTTCCCTGTTCCACGTCGCGAGTTTCTTACGCAGCCATCTACTCTTGCACGCAATGCCGGAAGCTCCCTGTTGCATGTTGGTCCACTCGCTAGGCCCAGCAGTGCCAACCAAAGAACAACCCACAAAAAGCTCATAACCAAAACAAACATCTCTCCACATGTTTGTGCTTTTACTGGCCAAGATCCAAGAAAATTAATCCGACCGCGGAACCGCCGTCTTCCGCCTCTGACAGCCTGAGGTTGTTCACCTTGGTCCAGCCCTCCAGGCCGTTCGTCTTCCGCACGCGCACGAAATCCCCCTCGCCGCCTGAACCGCCAAACCCTTGAATAACCCGGGATCGGTTTGGCCATGGGTCAAAAAGCCCAAACTCCCGGTTTTCCCCCCAGTGAAGATCCCGATCCAACCACTAACATAGGTTCTAAAATGGGTGGTGAATTCACCTACCAACCAACATGGGATCCCATTGGTTTTGACCCACAGTTTGGATCGGAGCCACAGGCTTTGAAGAGCAAGAGCAAAGAGGATCAGCCAAGCCCTGCGATGCATCCGGAGCCACCCTGGTTCCAAGGCAAAGCAAACCATATTTCGTGGAGGCACAAAATACGCACCTCGCACTTCACGTGCCCAGGATGTGTAGCGCCCCACTCATTTCTCCTATGCCTTGTTCTGAACATGGCAAGAACAGGAACAAGGCTGTTTTCCTGCTCTTCCCTCACAACCCATCTCAACTGAATGCGTTAACTTCCTCTCTGCGCGACACTGCATCTTTTTCAAGGCAGAACCTCCGGAGCGTATTTGCCAACCGGATTGTCAAGTAGGAAAACAAACTCCCTTGAATGCCCCCCTTTACTCCTTCACGTCCCAAACTTTTGCAGCCCCTAGTACCTGACCTCAAATCATCTTCTGTTCCCCAATGAAGTTCACTGGCTTCTTAATGGAACCACTTCATCGGTCGTGCACAGCTTCCAACTCCAAAATGGCATACCTCACCTCGCCTGATGCCCAACAGCCTTCGATTGGACTACGACACCAACACCCGCCTTCGCTGGCCAGCGGCACGCTCAGCAGCTCGACAATCTCCCCAACTGCGAGGTCGCCATTGTCCACCCACACGCCCCGCACCCCAGGGGTCTGCCAGAGCTGCTTGCCTCAAGGCGAGGCACGTTACAGCGATGCAAAACCTCGTAGTTGATGCCTCGTTCGCTTGGACTACCAAGCGAGTTGGTGACATGTTGGCGAATGTGATGAAATTGAGAAGCCCCAGCTGCAGCAGCGGCCGCAAGAGCAACAACCACAGAACAGCCCATAGACAGATCAAAAAGACAAGGACCGACAGAAACACAAACACTCTGACATGTGATAGGTGTCCATGTATATAAGCCTTTCTGAGGTAGTGTACTGGAGTACAACACCCCATCAATGTGATCATCAAGCTGCTCCCACTGAATCCTGCGCTTACCAAGTGCCTAGTCTTAATCCAAATTTCCGACCCCAAAAACTGTCCACTGGCACCTAGTGAAAATCGAAGCGAACAAACAGTTTGGCCTCAATGCCTGTCATTGGAAAAAAAATGACACAGCCGATAGGCTTCCAACTGCTGCAAAACGGCCTGAGCGTCGCTGGAAGCGCAAACCTGCTTCTGACTCGAACTTCTCTTGTTCTCTGGTTGTTACTAGGACACAATTAGTAGTTTGGCACCCAATGACAGAAAGCTCAACCTATCCATCAAGACAAGATCTCGACCTTGGGAGATATTCAAACAAACACCGCGCCTGATGCTCAATCAAGAATGCCTGAAACCACTGTCATCCCACAAAATATCAGCAGCATGCTGGCCATAACGATCCTTGTCAGGGATAGCTGGGCTTGAATAGCTCATCGGCTTGGGCAAACTCCGCTCCCCGAAAGCTTCGGGCGTATCAAGTCGGCAACTCGTATCACTGAGGCCTTGAAATGAAAAAGGTCGAGCTGAATAACATGTGGTCCCCTTCAACCCTTGACCATTGAGGCCCAACCGTCCCTACGCTACCAATGGAGACCACGCGACCGCGCGACATGCACACCCAAGCCCCGAAGGGGAACTCCGAGGGCCGGGCGCTCGCACCCGGCCAAGGCCACGAGTCCCTTGCCACTCGACAAAAGCCCCGCCAAATCTTTGCTCCTCCGACGCCCATCGGCTTCCACGGTGTGGACGTTGCAAAAAAATGCGGATCCCCTGTGGGATACTAAAAGAGTACGAGAAAAAGGACCAAACGGGGAAGAACCGGTGAAATCCACAAATTGCGCATCCAAACCGCTTTCTAGAAAAGGTGATACTGATGGATGAAATCCATATATCTCTGTCACCTGCTCATGCTGTGTTTTATTACTTATGTCGCTTCTATAATCTCAGCTTGTAGCTTTATTATGAACATATATTTCTTGCTTAGCATTTTGTGGTTGAAACTATAACGGCTGTTGGTATTTGCACGGGAGTCGAATCATTCCAGGGTTTCTTGGTGCAGGATTTCGTCCATCCACAGCATGGGTTTGTCTCTTGCATTCCCATGCCCTCCCTGCCACTAACAAAGCACCCAGGGGGTCTGGGGAAATGCATCTTCCAGGTACCACGCCACAAATGCCATGCTGGTGGGACGAAAAGGCGACCCTCAAAAAAGTCCTGCCACCCATATCACTCTTGGTGATCACATTGATTGGCCAAGTTGAGTCTGGCAACGCGTTTCTATTGGAACTTGCGGCTGCCATTTGGCAAATTTGCGAGCAGATTCCATATTCCCTCGGATATGACTGAATATGGCCCATGCTCTCACTTGGAGTGCTTAGGCCAAAGCAAGGGGCCGCTCTGTTGACGGCATTAGTGCTTGCTTGAATCAGATCCTTCCCCTGCTGACGAACTGTCCTGAGCCCCTTCATGTCGTCCAGCACGATTGAGGGCCTTCGCTCCTGTGCACCAGCAAAAATATGTTCGCTCATATCCATTGTCCCCAATCCAAACCTGTGCCCCATCAGCCTGAGCCAACATGCTGCGAATTCAATCCCAGAACCAAACCCCGCCTCCCGATTCCAGGCACTTAGGACCTGTGTATCGTGATCGTAGCGGAGGTACGTGGTGCTGCAGTAGGGCAATCGCACCAGAACTTGTCCGATGTGCTGCATTGCCTTCCGGGGTCAGATGTACAAGTGTGTCGAACAATTGGTCATTGAGCTTTCTCGGTCTTATCAGCTTGTTGATCAAAGGCACACAGCTGAATGGCCCTTTTTGCGAGCTCTCCGGGAAGAGTGATTATCAATCCAAGAGAACCGCATTTCACTTGCGTGAGTGGAGGCAAAACAAGATCATTCCACTGCTCAAGCAGGAAGAATCCTGCCCGTTGAATCATTTGCTGGGGCAGACAGGCATTCCACTTCTTGACGCATCTAAACGGTCACCCATTCCGCTCCCTCACCTCCCAAATGCCCTCGCGGTGCGAGACCATCACCAAGGTTTCCCCAGGTCCATGCGCGCTCGCCAGCTCCGTGATAGACTCGACAAATCCGTGGGAGACATTGCGCGCATCGACCTGACTCAGAAATTCTGACGCTCCCCATGTCATGGGCTCAACGGCTGGGCTGTCAGACGGCTTCATGGAGCATGCTGAGCAAGATCTGCGTTTGTCTTGTCTTGAGGGTAGCTCTCTTTCTGTTTTTGGGCGTTTTTTTTTCCCGGGGGAAAAAAAACAAACGCGGCCATCTAATTGTCTTCTGTCTACTTCCACCCTCCGAAACTGACACCCGCCTCCTGAGGATCCCCCACAGGCGGCCATGAGGCCTGCGAGAGCTCACATCCCTTCGTCCACGCCCTCCCGTGGCTATGCCGCCCATGCACCTCTAACCGCAGGTCTCGCGTGCGTAAGTGTGGCTGTGGTGGCTGTGAAGTGTGGGTGCAGTGTGTAGGTGCGGTGTGTGGTGTGGGGCCTGTGCTTATGTGTGTGTAGCATGTAGTGCGTCGTTTGCAGTCTGCAGTCTGCAGTGTGCAGTCTGCAGTGCGCAGTCTGCAGCGTGCAGTATGCAGTCGCATGTAGTGTGTATGTAGTATGTATGTAGTCTGTAGTGCGTTCTATGTCTGGGTGTGTTGTATGTGCTGGTGTGAGTGTGTGGTGTGTGTGCGTGTGTGCTGTGTTTGTATGTGTGTGTGTGTGTGCTGTGTGTTTGTGTGCTGTGTGTTGGCGTATTCTTGTCTTTTTGCGTGGGTGGGTGGCACAGCTTTGTTATCAGGGCTTCATCCGCCTATGTCCAACCAAGGATAAAGGCCCTTGCTCAATCAGCCGTCGGTCCGTGAGAAGACTCGACGTCAACAAAGGGGTTCGCCCTCGGCTCCCTGCACCCGGAATTGCCCGGCGGCCAACAAACCAGAATCCAGAAACAGTCCAGGAATCGATCAAACAAGCAAGCACAAACAAGCAGGCAATGATACGAGCGTACCCCCACTGCAGAGTCCTTTCCGGGCCTGTACTCCTGCCATGGTGTCCTCGTCCGGACGGCGGCTGAAATACTTGGAGGCGACACCAGTCATCTGCGCTGCCGCGCAGCAATTCAGGCCATACGCCGGTGTCACCTACCGAGCAGTTGACTGCGCTCGAAATTCGTGACTTTCGGATCGATGACGGAGGATTCAGAACCCTCGCTGCAATCTCTATGAATTAGCTCATGCAGACAGAAAGCCCCTCCTACAGTGGCGAAGTGAGGCTCTGGGGTCCTTTTCACTTGCATGCAGCGGCCAACCAGCCCCAGCAATCAACCGATTGCACTGAGCTGCCATTGCTGCCTTGCCGTATCCTACCATTGACGTGCAGCACGTGATTGATGCTGGGGTGGTCCACCGCGAGCCTTCAGTGGCCTTCAAGTTGAACCAACTGGAAGCTAAGCACTTCCGGTCATCGGAGCAAACTCGAAATACACAATGATATAATATCATACACCTACCCAAGAGGACCCCCCAGTTCAGATAAAATCCCCTCAACCGACCAATCCACATAATATTTTTTCATCAATTCATAACAGAACCTCAACTCAAGATTTGATACATAAATTTTGTAAATATTTTTCCAAAATCCCAAAATATATTTTTCCAAAATCCCAAATCCCAAAATCCCCATAAATCCAAATCATAAATCTTACAATGTTTTTATTGTAAGGTTTATGGGATGTCCCTCTTTTAGGGTTAACCGCCTGTCCGTCCGCGCTACGACTTCTTCGTGGACATCTTTGCTATGTGCGCCCATGTGCTGGGGGTGGGTTCTCAACGGGACAGGATGTGAGGTTGAGGTGTGTGCCTTGAGCATTTGCATCATTCAAAAGCAAGATTGAAAGTTTGATTTTGACTAGCACATTTTGGCACAAGTTTCTGGCATAATTCCTTCCGCAATGGTGTTGGTGAAGGTGGACGTGTTTTCGCGTGTCTGGTTACATCTCAAGATGAACGAGTTGGACACGGCGGGCGATGTGAAGGGGTTGGTTCAGGAAGCTTTGGGTTTTGAGCTGTCTGCTCATTGCTTGAAGCACGGTTCTCCAGGAATGATGGAGGCACCGGTCAGTGAGACTTTGCTTAAGGACTTGGGCGGTGAGATTGTGTCCTTTATGCTGACAAGTCCTACAGTTCAGCATCTGGCGGTGGCGAATGAGCTCAGGGAGAAGCAAGACCGCATTTCTGATGAAAACGGCATCATTCCTTGGGACAATGGGGTCATCATCAGGCGCACCTTCATCTCTCTGTCATCCCACGGACTTTACGGAGTTGATTTGGTACCAAAGAGGAAGTCAGTATTCAGAGATACAGAACCGGCCTCATCATCCGCTACGCCAAGCGAGACCTTTGTCCAGTTGCAGGAGCGCATTAAGGCACTTGAGGCGGAGAATGATGACTTCACTGCATCAATCCGTCGCAACAAGTCTACCTTGAAGGAGTTGAAGACGGCATTGAAAACTGCCCCCATCAAGGTGGTCTTGCTGTTTGCATCTGGTGCTACGGTTGATGTGACGACTTCGTCAGGCAAAACTGTCAAACAGTTTTTGGTGCAGGATGTGAGAAATTACATTGAGGGAGATGTGCGCCTCATCTGCGACCAGCAGTTGATGATGAACTCAAAGAGACTTCACAGTTACAACATCGTCAACGACTCGGTCATCAGCATCGTGAAGGTTGTCAACCAAGCGCCAGAAGAAAATGCTGAGGTATTCGATCCTCTTCCCAGAGTTGCACCTGCCGAGGATGAGGTTGAGGATGAAAGCGAGGAGGAGTTGTTGGAGACGCCACCGATGAGCGACCAAGAAGATGAATGCCAGATGGATGAGAAGAACCAGATGCAAATCACCATCTGCAACTACCACACCAAGGTTGATATGTTCATCGGTTCGGTGGATGTTCAGAAGAACATTGGATACCTCAAGGAGTTGATGTTGCAGTTTCAGGACATTAGCGAGGAGGACAAAGCCGGTTTGGTGATTTGTTGCAACCGTGGGTTGGCATTTGATGAAGAGCGGACAATCGGAACTACCATGACGTTGATGAAGTCTCGCACTTTTTACCTTCGTGTGAGAGGACTTGATGGAGGAGCTTTGGTGAGGCACTTCCAGTCCAAGCAGGACAAGCTGGTGAAGCTGAAGTTGAAGGGTGAAGCCTTCTTGAAGAAGAAGATGGAGCAGACCACCGGGGATGTGATTGTCCCAGAGGCAATGGATGCCATCATCACCTCATTCAGGCAGAAGTTGGACAACATCATCTTCTTGAAGGTGCAGGGCAGGGACATCTTGGCGTTGGGTCTTCGCAATACCGTCACATCCAAGCTTGAGAAGGTCTATGAGTTGATGAAAGCGCCGTTGAAAGGCAAGGGCGATGACTTTGCTGAAGACCGTGTGCTTCAGGCAATGCTTCTGCTTGACCCGACTGCGGAGCAGGTCAATCAGTGCAGTCAGGCACTGCATAAGCTTGAGGCTGACTTTGGACTGTTCTACCTCCAGACATATGCTGAGCTTTTCCATAGTGAGTATGGCACCGAGTTGCGATTTGATTTGAAGATGTTTGCAAAGCTTGTTGAGGCAGAGCTTGCTAACCGTGGGAGGTCATCTTTGTCTGAAAGGACTGAAAATGCACAGTCCTGCATCATTGTATAGATTGGTGCTGACAAATCACAAGAGGAAGGTTGCCATAAACCCTCGGTATCTTACCCCAAAATCCAGGGTACTTACCCCAAAATCCAGGGTACTTACCCCAAAATCCGGGGTAAGGAGGCAAGCTACCCCAAAATCCAGGGTACTTACCCCAAAATCCGGGGTAAAGAGCAAAATTCCTCACGAGTGCTCATTTTGGTGCCAGACAGCGCATCAAGAGGGGTGGAGAACAAACGGCTGTCCGAAATGGATTGAAAAGGGATGCTGTGTGTGCTTTAGGTCTTGAGGTTTGGAGGTCTGTAGGTTTCAGGGTCTGAAAGGTTGAGGCAGGTAAGGTTGAGGACTGTCAACCACCCCGTTTTTGCCCTTCCCCATTGTCTTAGTGCTCGCATCTTTGTGCCCGCAGGTATCTTCATCATGGACTTTATCTACAAGGCTTTCCTCTACTAGGTATGGACGGGAGGCGTTGGGAGGGTTTTTTCTTATATTTACGTATTATATAAGGGGGAAACTCTCGCCAATTTTTTGTTGCCCTGTTTGGCGACTGGCAAGAGTTTCTGGATATATCTATATATTTTTGGTGTTGTATTTATTTTATAAACTATGGATTATCCCCTTAAAATTCATCATTTTCAAAATTTTAAATTTCATAAATTTTACTGTGTTGTCGTTGGATGAACCTAGAAATTCCAAGTTTGAACTCCAACCCCAACTCAAATTCCTTAATCTGTCAAACTCGTCAAAATCTCACAAATCAATTCAGCAGGTATTTTGTATAAATCTTCCTGCTTATGAATTACATAATTATCCCCCCATTCTGCTTTAGTTTTTGATGGCAGTCGTTGCGCAGTTTCAATATGTTTATTATTCCTTATTTTTCCACAATCTCTATTACATAAATCTCTAGGTGTCCAATTCGTAATGTTATTCCAAAGTCTAGTGCGTTTTCTGTAATTAAATCCATATTTGCAATAATCAACATCTTTAAAATCAAACTCATTCATAAACTCCTGATCTTTTAATAATCCAGTTTGAGGATTTTCGATTACAAAATATTTAGGATTAAAATATTTGATAATCTCAATAGTTTTTAAAACTATACTATTAGCATATTCAATATTCCTAATTCCCCTAGTTTTTGCTACACTATATTCAGTGCACGGGGGACTGCTCCAAATAAAATCAAAATGGTTTCTGTCAAATTGTTTATAATCCCATTCCAAAATATCACAATTAATATCAGCATTTTTCAAGTCTAATGAGATGACATTATAACCGAGTGACTTTGCTATGGTTCCTACACTTCCAGTTCCACTAAATAATTCTAATAAATTCATATTGTTTATTAGAATGATTTAGATAATGTTTTAGAAATATACATATTTATCATCTTCCTTAATAATCTTATAGTATTCTAATGTTTGTTCTTTTGGACTTTTGATTTGTCCCTTATTTAACATATCACAATATTTTTTACGCTTCGTGTCATAATCACCGCTGGGTCTGCCTATCCCTTTCTTTTCAAAGATTTTGTCAATCTTTTCCTTCTCTTCATTGTTATCTTTTGGTTCGTTTGCCTTTGCATCAAGTTTCTGGTCAATAGTTTTTATCATCTCGTACAACAGTTTAACATTTTTACTAACTGTCATTATCTTCTTTGATAGTTCAGCAATAGCATCATTCTCAACTTCAGACATTTCTATATATATTTATTTATATAATTATTTATTTAAATATTTAATTATTTATAAAATTGATTTAATGTAAAATCTACTCTTTAAGTACTAACTTATGTCCCTGTTGAAACTAACATTAATCAAATGTTCGTTAGTTTCAATAACCATATCGCCTCCTGATTTTTTCTGAATATTAAAATCTTTGTCTGCTTTTTTAAAAGAAAACATACATGGGACACAACTAACCTTAACACCATCTTTTTTATCTACCGTCAATTCATTCTTAAAATTCATAACATGATTACATTTATCGCATTTTACAGCTTTACTTTCACCCTTTGATTTAGCACTTTCCGTTGTTTTTTTTCGAGCTTCAATATCTGGCATTGGTCTTTCTTTGCTTTTACTCTTTTTCTTTCTTGGCATTTATATTAATATTTACATTTTTATTTTTGATATATTGTATTCCTAATTTTATTAATTCTAATGAATAAAAACAGCATTTTTTAATTTTATTGTCAGTTATTATCACTTGTTCTATATTCTCTACTTCATCTATTATATCAATATAATCTGAATAACTCCTTTCCATATTAAATAATAAGATGAAATAATCATTAAAAATAATTATTTGATCTTATTATTTTCATGCATAATAGAATATTGGTGGGGCACAGCACTTGGGTTTTCATTGCACACGCGAGCAAGACACAAAACTAATTATCTTCAATGCTTATTGATTGAAGCAATGGAAAACCTGTTCCATTATGTTATTTACCGCCACTCATAACATAACGATGTTCCATTTAATAATAATTACAAGTTAATTTTTAAATATAATTTTCTATATATCTTTAATATCAATTATGACAAACGTTCCAATAATAAAACCAATAAATATAACTGATTACGATTTCAAACAATCTAAATATGAACATGTACCAAAACTACCTTTTCGCTCAATTGTTGTTGCTTCATCAACGGGTGGCAAAACAGTTTTAATTCAAAACCTTATCCTAAATGTTTATAGGGACTGCTTCGCTCGTATATTCATTTTTAGTCCGTCTGTTCATAATGACCCTACCTTTGTTGAAGTCAAGAAATATCAAAAAGATAATATGAAGGTTGATGATGAAAAAGAAAAGTTATATTATGACACCTACCAACCTGAAGAACTGGAAGAAATAATTAACACACAAAGAAAGATAATTCATTATATGAAAGAACAGAAGATGAAGAAACTACATTCAATTTTAATCATAGTTGATGATTTTGCAGACGACCCTAGATTTGTTAGATATAGTAAGTTACTTCATGGACTGGCAACGAGAGGCAGACACGACGCCATTAGTTTTTGTTTAAGCGTTCAAAAATATCGTGTCCTAGCACCAATCATTAGGTTGAATTCTAGTTCATTGTATATCTTCAAGTTAAAGAATGTATCAGAGTTAATGTCATTCATTGAGGAAAACTCCGCCATCGTTGATAAAGAGCAACTGTTAAATATGTATCATAAAGCGGTAGATGATAAGCCCTACTCCTTCTTTTATGTTAATATGAATTCCAAAGATGTTAATAATATGTTTTATGTTAGATTTGAGAAAGCTTTTAAAATAAAATAAATCTATTATATATTATAGAATGTTAAAAATGGTTCAAGAAAGAATATATGAAGAACCAGTAAGGTTTTTCGGCGACGATATACCAAAACAAATTCAAGAATACCGGAAGCAACGACTGCAACAAGTAGTAAAGTGTGAATGTGGTGAAACTTTTTTAATGAAGGATGCTGTTAACCATATTGAAAGTGATTGTCATATTACTTTTAAGGAAGAAGAAAGAATGAGGAAAGAATTAGAAGAACATATTCGTATAGAAAATGATACTGATAGTGATAGTGATAATTATAGTGATGGTGGTTCAACAAGAGTGCCAGATGATTAAAAAATAACTAAATATGTTAGATTTGAAAAAGCATTTAAAATAAAATAAATATTCAACTATATTATGATATTTTATGATTTACCTGGAGACATTAAACTTTATATAGCGTCATATATTTTAGGTCATTCTAAAATAATAAAACTAAAAAATAATAAAGTTTTTAGAAATTTTTTTAATAGATTTAAACCTACAATACATTTTGAGAATAAAGATAATGTATATAACTTTTGCATTTATAAATTTAATTTAAAATCAGTAGCACCATCATCATATTTAAAATATTACATTAATGATAAGGAATTAAAATATTTGATTGAAAAATATGATAAAATTAAATACGAAACAACAATTGATTTTTATATAAAAATGAATGATGATAATGAAAATCCTAATGGTGTATATGTTACTGGTATTACCTCTTGTGAAGTGTGTAAAACATTTGAAGAATTAAATTATCATATTAATAATTGTACTAGTGTAAATACATTTCATTCTAATAATCCTGATACATTAGTAGATTTTAAATATGTAAGATATAAAGTTAAAATAAGTGGATTTAATGAAACACATTTAAGAAAGTTATATAATAAATTTGTTGAAGTATTCAATTAATAGCATTAACTTAATGTTATTAATTCATAATAATGACTGACCAATTAATAATATTAATACATTTTAATATTATTAATTTAGAATAATGAATAATTACATAATTGAACAGGAAACCTATATAATAATTTTGTTTGTTTTTCTTCTTCTAACTTATTTACTTTTTCATTTAGTGTTTTTACACTTTTAATCAATAATCTTTCTCGTGTATCTTCATCATCAATTTCGTTTAATCTATCAAGAGGTGTATTATCAATATCAGTTTTCTTTTTGAAAAACCACATTATATATTATTATTTAGATTTTTCTTTTTTCAATTCCTTAATTTCTTTTTCTAATTTTTCAACTTTATCTATCACTTCCAGTAAAGCTTTATGTAATAATATTGGAACTTTTGTATATTCAATACCTAAATATTCACGTTCGGTATGAACTACATTACTAATTTCTTTCGGAACTGCTTTTAATAAATCATCAGCAATATAACCTATATGGATTGCATCCTTATCGTCTCTATCTTTTCTTTTGAATTTTTTAGGTTTGAATTTCTTAATCATACTAATACAATTACTTTTAAGTAAATCTACATCATATTTCAATCTTGCATCGGAATTATCTATTAAACTTCCATTTATGGTTACTGTTCCGGCAGTAATATCAATAGCATCACCTGAAGCATCTTGAATATCATTTACAAATAATGTTTTTGTATTAACAACTGTTACATTTTCATTAAAAGTCGATGGAGCATTAGTTGTAAAACTTTCAGTATTTACTGTCGTTCCAAATGTCTTATCAATAGATAATAAAACAGAAGGGGTAGTAGAACTATCAGCAACTCTAAACGCTGTATTTGATGTTCTAAATATTACATCAATTGTAGATAAACTAGTTCCATCGTAATAAGTTGATATTTCACTTGTTCCCATCTTTAGATCTGTTCCAGTAGTCATTGAAATATTATTCAAAAATGAAACCGTTGTTAAATCAAATGATTGAATGGTATTAGTTGCTAAATATGCATTTTGAACTGCTAAGTTAGCATCAACGGTTACTAATGTTCCACCATTAGGTGCTATATGATTACTTCTTAATGCTCCATTAGTTTTAACATAAATATCATCAGCAAATAAATTACCCATTACATCAGCAGTAGAAGTGTTAAAAGTCCATCCAGTAGAAATATTAACTGCTCCAACTATATTAGATTGAACAGCGGGATCTCCACAAATAAATCTAATTGAAGAATTAGCATCGGTATTCCTCATATCAAAAGATGAAAAAGCACTAACATATCTATATAATTCACAATTTGTATCAATTGTTAATTTACCATCGGTAGCAATATTAACATTATCACAATTAACATCAGCATTCGTATAAATATTACCTAACACATCAACGGGCTTACTAAAAATAGTTTTATTCACCAATCCATCACACATCATATATTGATTACTGGCATTAGTAATATCACCAACGCTAACAGCAACAAAACTAGGATGATGCATATAAAAACCTTCTATTGCATCTGGTGTATATGTTTCTAAATATGGTTCTAGTCCATTTATTGAAGTATTGATATTATCAATTTTTGTTTTAATATCTGTTGAAAAATCATTATTTGTAAATAAATTTCCTTTCATATAAACAGCACCTTCGAAATATGATGTTCCATGTGCTTGAGCAAAATTATACGAAGTATGAACATTACCATTGATTGTAATTCTTGAAGCATTATTAGGTCTTCCAATAATAACATCTCCTGTATTCCATCCTAACCATAATCTATAAGGAGTGGCACCTGTTAGTCCTTGGTAAGAGTCTAACTGACATCCTCGTTTAAACTCGAGTCTTTGGTTACTAACTGCGTCCTGGATTCTAAATATTGGATTAGTATTATCTGTTAAACTAAGTATTAATGGAGAGTTTACTGTTTGTGCAGTTGTATTAACTTTGTCTAATTTTTGACTTATTACTGTATCTTGTGCGCTATCATTTGTAATTATTGAATTAATTGTATTTGTATTTCCCGTTATTAATCCACTTAATCCATCTGATTGTAAAACATAACGAGCATCTGAACCTGCTATATCTAAAATAGATGAACATGAAAATAAACCAGATACTTGTAAATTACTTAATATTGTGGTATTATGATTTAATATTATTTTATCATTTTGAAAAGTTGAAGAATTATTAATTTCTACATCTCCAAACCCTCGCTGGTTTAAAAACATAGTTGAACCAGTCAAACTTCCATAAACATAACTATCAAAATAATTATTATACATTTCAAAGAAATTATTATAATTTCCAAATTCTGCTATTTTGAAAATTGAAGTAGTTGTTATATTATGAATTAGTGTATTATTTAATACTGATGTATTTAATTTATCTGTTAATAAATTATTAGTTGTTATTTTATTATAATAGTCTGCTTCATTAAATGAACCCGTTTGTAATTGAGATATTAAATGAGAATTTGATGAAATATTATTAAAATTCGTTGTTACAGTAGAATTCAAATTATTTATTAAATGTGTATTTGATGAAGATTTATTAATATTTGTATTTATTAAAGTAGTATTTGAAGAAATATTATTAATATTGGTATTAATTAAATTAGTATTAGAACTAATATTATTAAAATTAGTCGTTATAGTAGAATTCAAATTATTTATTAAATGTGTATTTGATGAAATATTATTAAAATTTGTATTTGAAGTTATTGTCAGATTACCTATTAAAAATGTATTTGATGAAACATTAACTAAATTACTTGCTATTGTTGCTGTATTATTCATAATAAAGTAAGCATTTGAACTAATATTATTTGATAATACATTAACTTCTGTTTTGTTATATGATTGAGTTATATCATAAAAATTAGCGTCAACCTGTGCTTTTGTGTAAGTATCTACTTGGTCTGCTTTATTGTTAAGTAAATCAATTATATCTGATTGATTAGCGTATATGTTTCTAATGTTTGTTACCCCGCTTGTAGAATTGATTTCGCTAATTGTGTGCGCTACAACATTTTCAAAGTTTGTTAAATTTATTGAAGGCATTATATATTAATAGTAGAAAATGATAATATTTATTTATTTTTAATATTATCATTTTTACTAATTTTCAATCTAAAATCTGAACTCCGGCGTCTCTAATGGATAATATTTGTTCTGATACTAATGTTATATATATTGTATCTGGCATATTTGCTGTTACCATACTTCCAATAGGTTTCACACGAATTAAAAGTTGCTGCCCTGCTTTTGTGTTAATTCCAGTATATGAACTATCGGGAACCTTTTCGAAATCCATAGCAAAGATAAACTTATCAACACGATAAGCAGAATATTCAATCGATAAATGGTGTTGATGGAACAATGGTAAATTTAATGCTTTTCGTAAATAATAGAATGCTTGTGTTAATGAACGACATGGATACTCAGGATATAGTTTTGAACCTAATTGAAGTTGAAATTCTAAATCAAGGTCGGAATTGTAGTATCCACTGTCTTGATAATTCAAATTATACATAGGATGATAGAAATTGTTGTATTCTTTCATAACGTGAGTATCGCCTACTCCGCTTTTGTTAAAACTGATGAACGCGGCAGCGAGTTTTGACACTGAACGAACAACAGTAGTGTTAATTGACGACGAACCATTGGGAACTTGATTAGATTGACAAATATAAGTATTATAAGTAATAGGTAATTCTTTCCCATCAAGTAGGTGTGCAACATATCTATTATGAAGGTCGTTGTCCAAGCTTACCAAATCAGTTTGAAGGAATGCGTTACTAATTGAGAACTGCTCATTTGTATGAAGGCTTGAGTCTGCGTTGCCACTTTCTGGAAACCTCGTACCACCAACTGTAACAACACAATCACTAAAATTTGAAACTAGTTCAAGCTCTAAAACAAGTGGACACGCTTTTAACGGAATATACTTAAATTGATTGAATAAACCAAGCATCGGTTTAAATCCCACAACCATTTTTCTTCTAAAGCCTGGAATTGTGTAAGCGTCATATGCAGGACCAATATGACCCGATGCAGGAACTGCACGACGTGTGTTTAAATCATCATCATATCTATAACCAAAGCTCTGGGCGTCTTCGTTGTCTCTTGCTCCTTTTGACATCAAGCAACTCATCATGTGATGATTTCGGTTGTAATAATCAATGTCTTCAACAAGTTGATTACCAGCAATTAGTCTTGCTCTTCTAAAAAAGGAATAAGCAGGAGACAGAGGACGTAAGCGTTTATTGTCTGACGGGTCAGTGTTTTCAACGGTGAAATAAACCATTACACTCTGCGGGTCAAGCCAAGTATTATCTTCAGCATTTAAAGCTATTTTCAACACACGTTGGCCAGATGAAGGGGTGTAGATATTACTTCCAGAAGGAAAAAACGAGACTGAACGACGGTCGTTGATATAACTTGCACCTTTATTTAACTTGAATGAGAGGTTGTCAATTAGAATATCTTCAGCACTAAAAGTTTCCATTACTATATATAATTTAATTTAGAAATAATTTAAACTAAATTGATAAATTTATACATTCATTAATTTCTAAAACATATTTTATATATGTTTTACAAATTGATGAAATTGTAATTTCATTAATTTCCAAGTCATAATTAATAATTATGATTTACAAATTGATGAAATTGTAATTTCATTAATTTCTAAAAAATACATTTTTTACAAATTGAATAATTTAGTGTAATCCTTTTGATTAGAATTATTATTATTTTTAAATATTTTCATTTTCTTTTTCTTAATCTTATCTTCAACTGGATTATTGCCTTTTTCTTTCTCTAAAACAATCTCTCTAATTTCATCATATGAACTTTTCTTATACTTTTTATTTTCATTCTTAATCATATCATCCGTTGTTTCATTGTCATATTTCTTATGTTGTATCATTAATATAATTTAGATTATTTATAATATCTCCTTTACTGGCTCAATACTTCTTGAAACATCACGCCCCATATCACCATATCCAGTTATGTAATCGTGGTTAGTAAATGGATTTAATGAACCAGTATAAACAGTTATAGCGCCACGGTCAGCAATACTGACAGGGTCTAAGATACTTCTAAAATTAATGTAATCATCGGTAATGTTAGACTTTCGTGATATAAACGGCGCTCCATAAGTAGTTAAAGTTAATTCTCTTTCAGGATAATCTTTTGTTATCTGTGCCCCTACACTTGAACCGAGACTATGTGTTATAAGATGTTTAACTTCATTGTTTTCATCCAATGCTGTTGATGTGTCTTTATATCGTTGTGAATATTTTGTCATTTTAAAGGGAAGTCCTACATCTGCCAGAATGTCATTAACAGCACCTCCAAACGTTCCTTTTCCAAATGTTCCGCTTACATACATTTTATCACCATCAATATAAAAACCTTTACCATTGCCATATGCTCTACTCAACCCTTGTGCATCAGTTAAATTAGAATTAGGATAAAAATCGTTTAATATTTTGTCAGTTTGTTTCATAACATCAGTTATTTTAGTTGTTGTTTTATAAGGTTGATAATGTTTAACTTTCCCATGCTTCATTTCATATATTAACTTTTTATTATTAATCATATAAATAAAGATATAAATTAATTTCTCAATTAATTAATAATGCTTACGTACAGTTTTTAAAAATATATAACAAATGTTATATTTTTTAAAAACTCTAGGTTAATATTTATTAATTTTAATTAGAAAATATTTTCTAATTAAAGTTAATAAATGTTAACGTACAAAAAAGTTTATATTGACAGTGCTCATAGGATTAGTGGTACATCATCAAATTTCAAAGTTGAATTACCAGAAACATTACAAACAGATAATGGTGTTCATTGTTATATTCATGAAGTAACATTGCCTAACTCTTGGTATTCAATACAGTCAGGATTAAATAATATACTATACTTTTATTCTTCTCCACTAGTTCCAGATGAAGATAACACAAATGTCCATTATTTAGCGTTACAATTGGACGAAGGAGTATATACTGGCACAGAACTAGCGACCGAATTAAAGGCAAAAATAAATGGTGTTGTAGATAATACTAATTTCTCAAATACTTATGAAATTTCTTACAGTGTAAAAACTAATAAAATAACAATTTATTCAAACTATGCTGATAGAAAGTTCGCTGTATTAACTGATGAACAAATGAAACTAACATATGCAGATTATATATGGAATGGAAGTTTTAATGCTAATAACTTACAATCTGTTAATGAAGTTTTGGGAAATTATCAAATAGCAGTTTATCAATATAATAATCCTTATGTTTCTGGTTTCGTTAATCTTCAACCCATTAGAAATATTTATATTCATTCTTCTCAATTGTCTAATTATAATCAAGTAAATTTAAGAACCGGCGATAGCACAGTTGTTAAGAAAGTGCCAGTCACAGCACCACATGCGGGAATTGTCTTTGATTCAGAATTAAACCCTCTTGATTACTTGGATGTATCAAATAGAAGCTTTAAACAATTAGATTTTTGGATTAGTAATTCATTAGGAAATGAAATTAATTTAAATGGGGTAAATGTATCGCTGTCATTATTGTTTGTGAAAAGCGATATTATTTAAATATATTCTTTATTTTTTCCATATAGAAAATATATAGAATATATTATATGTCAAGTATTGAGGTAGTAGATGTTAAGAATGAAACTAAAACAGAAGAAGCACCTATTAATAATGAAGTTGTTGAACAAAATGAAACAGTTAATGAAGAACCAACGCCAGCAGAAGTTAAACCAGAAGAAGTCACTCCTGAACCAAAAGCGAAAGCAAAAGAATTACCAAGAACTAAAAAAGAAGTTGAATTAGTAGAATGTGAACAATGCTCTAAAAAGATGACATTGAAAAGTTTGAGACACTCACATCCTAAAAATTGTAAAGGGGCAAAAACCGAGATGCTCCCAGTCAATCCACAAAAGAACATTAGAAAGATACAATCAGAAGTAAAAGAAGAAATTAAGAATGAGATTAAACAAGAAGTGATTAAAGAAACTATTAAGAAACCCACGGCAACAGAATTATTAAACCAACATTATGAAGAACTTAAACAAAAGAAAAAACAAGATAAACAGGAAAAAATAAATAAATTATCTTCATCAATGTTTTAATAAAAAATCTAAATAATAATATACATTATGCTTATGAGAAGTCATAGAAATGTAGAATTTAAAAGGGCACCACAAGTTGAAAGAGTATATGATACTAATGACTTATGGGGCGTTGCTTCAAGAATGAATTATTTTAAACAAATGAAAGATAACATAGAAGCAAGACAAACACAAGGAGCATTGATAAAATACAGAAACGATTTAGCAGAAAGCAACAGAACGGAAAGTTATAGAAAGGAATTAGACAGAATAAGAAAAATATTGGAAAACTCACGCTCACCCGATGGAATACAAACAACAGAACAACTAAAAGCAAGAAAGAAACATTTAGAAGAAATGATTAAGAATATTTCAGATTAACTTATTTATTATTTAGATAAATAAATTATCTAAATAATACATATAATATGATTAAATCAATAAATAGATTGAATACAGTAGGACCAGTAAAAGTAGGTTCGTTAAAATCACAATTACATTTGAGACCTTCTTATGACGAGTTGTTAAAAGAAACATTAGTAGAAGATGAGAACCGTCCATCAATTGAAAATGTGATAGACAGAAGGGCAACAAGATACAGGTTAAATCAATATGGTAGTCAGTTTGATAATAAAGATGCTTTGGATATTCAAAAGAAAGAAGAATTGAGCAGAAGAGAAGAAGTTAAGAAGGATTCATCGTCAGGTAAAGGAATATTTAAAGAAATTGGCGATACATTCAAACAACAAATGACATTCGTAGACGAAAGGTTAATGGAAGTGAACAGACAGAAAGAAGAATTTGAAGAAAGAATGAGACTTATGTTTGGACAACACGATGAAATGGCAAGTGCTGTATCAAGACAATCAATACCAGAAGGTGTGAAAGTCCATTCAATGGCGTCAAATCAAGAAGAAGGAGAAGAAGAAGAACCAGAACACGACCCTATTGTTGATGAAGAAGAGAAAGAGGGTAAAGACGTCGATGATGACCTAAGTAAAGTTGAAGATTTCATAGATGAAATCAGAGGAAATACACCCTTATATTTAGCAAATGTTCCAATGGAAATGAAACGCATCATTGATAAAATATATAATGTCGGATTAATGAAAGATGATATATACATAGAATTCAACAACTTATTTAGCGAATTGATTGAAAGTGAAACCAACGTTAAAAAACAGGAAAACAAAACCAAATTGATAGATTTTTACAAAAAGCATGTATATAATAAGTATATGAAAGAAGAAAAGGCGTCTTCATCGGGTCAAACACGTGATTAACAATAATTAATCTATAATATTTAATAATGAGTAATACTAAATATTATGGATTGAGAAGAAGGAAAACCTTTGATGAAATGCTTAAAGAAGCGATGACACACAGACTGATAATAACAACCATCCCAGAAAAACGGAGAGTAGATTTATTAATGAATGAAGTTGATTTTGACGAATTTGATTTAACGAATTATGGCATTAACAAGAAATATATGAGTTTAAACAATAATAAATATGATACTGATATGTTCCCGGTAATGACACTTGACAAAGCAACACAGTTTCCTATCAGAGAAGTCAAAGAAACACAAACAGACCTACCAAATGATAAAGAAACACAAACTGATGACATTGATTATACAGGTTTGATTTCAGACGGATTTTCAAATAGTTTTAAAAGTAATCTGAAGAATAGGGCAGAGGCAGAAGTACAAGCATCCTTATTCAAACCTATTCAAGATGGTGATGATGCCGATGAACCAGACGACGACGACGATGATGATAACGGAAACAAAAAGAAAAGTTTAAACCTGATTAGGATTATAGAATTTATGTTAAGGTCGGGTTTTAGTGTAGCAGAAATAATAATACATATAACTTATCAAACTACATTAACCACTCTACAAATTACTGAATTGACAGCATACATTATAGGAAATTCACTAATTACAACTTTTGATATTACTAATGGTATTATGAATTGGTTAAGTAATAATACTAATGAAGAAGTTGAGTTAAACACTTCTCCTCCTGTTAGCGTTAATAGTTCTCCACCTATCACTGTTAATAGTTCTTCAACACATACCGTTAATTCAACGTCGTCAGAAGAAAATGCTAATTATGAAATAGCACCGCCGACCGACATTCCTATTCCTACTGATGCTGAAACCGATGAAGAAGATAAGGATAAAGATAAGAATAAAGAAAAGCAAAATCTAAAATAAACAAATATGAAAGACATAGAGTTAAAACCATCATGAAAATAAAATCATATTTTAAAATACTTACTTTAAAATATCATTTTTCAGGGGTAGAAACTAGGATCAAATTATTGCCTTTGTATTTTCTGTTGTAGTCATTTTTAGGAGGTTGATTTACTGTTCCTTCCTCTTCCTTTTTTCTATGATACCTTTGTCGGTCAAGTGCCCTTTTTCTTTCAAGAAATTCAGGGTCTTCTACCTTTTTCTTCTTATAATATAATCTGGTGAATAAAGCCATCTGTTCCTTAATCTCATCAATTGTCAAGTCATCAATATTTTTAGTGCTCATTTTTATCTTAATATATTATGGTCGTATTTCTTTAAGTATATTAAGGCAAAATATGAATTAATATATATTCAATAAGGCGAATAAAAGAGTAATACGAAATATAGTTAAGGACATATTAACTATTATTAATATATAGACTAATTTATGACAAAAAAACGTATAGATACAAACATTCAAGACCTAAAAAACACAAGAGACAGGAAAAGGGGCAGTATTACCGCTCAAACCCTACAGAAAGTCAATACCATCATTGATTTTTATGAAGACCGCAAAATTGTTCAATTTGACACGGCAAACAAATTAATCAATGGCATCATTGCAACAAACGACAAGGAATTGAAGAAAGGACTGAAGCAATATGAAAAGGCAGTTGCCAAATACCAAAACATAGCACCCATAGGCGAGAGAATGAAACCAACAACTGAAAAGGCAGTCAGAGGCAAGAAACTAGCAACAATCAGGAGAAGAATTAATGAAAAAACACCCTTACGAAGAATTCAAAGGATGTATAGAGACAACATAACGAAGGACAGAAAAACGATTGTTATTAAATATATTCTTTTTACTAAAGACGAAGGACGCGCTACAAAATCCGGTTTTTTTACATTGAATGGTATTAAATACTACCCGTTGCTATATCCTAACGTTAAAAGGGCAGGCAACGTAAAAGCACAGTGGGAGTTTATCACTAATGCTGTTAATGTTAAAATTACAAAGCATTTTGATAAACATAAGTTTCATAAACTGGTGGCAGTGATGAGAAGCGACCCAGCGTTTAAGAGTTTTACAGATGGCGAGGTTTATAACTACCTTGATTGCATCAAAATAGAAAGTGCCGACTTAGTTGATGAGGACGCAGTAGATTATGATATTTTTGATGATGAACTCACCGACGCTAAACATAACATAAGTATTCATCATAGATACATTCAAACCGAATTGAACCCTGACTGCTTAACATTGAAGGAAGCAATAAAAAAAGGTGAGCATATTGAAAATGAGTGCTGGATTAATACGTTGATGGAACACTACGCGGACACGCTGATGAGGCACAAAAGAACCAAAAAGAAGAATTTAACCAGAGAGAGGATATTAGAAATCATCAACAAAAGCGATGAAAACTTCAAAAAGCACGGTGCTTCAATCATGCAAATGGATGCTGTGTTTAAACAGTTTGACATCAAAGCAAGAATTTACGACATTGACAGCAAATTGATTTACAAGCATGATCCAAAAGACTTCTACAGCAAAAAAATGATTACTTTTAACGGTTTAGTAAAGAACAGTCATATTTACACATTGAACCACGACATGAAAAGTCTTAAAGCAACCCCTAATGTAGAAGACGTCCATAAACTTAAAATCCATAGCAATTATTACATCAGTAGCAGGGAGACACCCATCAAATATAAGATGATTGAAAATTTGGACGACATATTAAAACTCAATGAGGAAGATGAATACAAGTTGATATTGAAAGACAATGATTTAGACAAGGCAGTTTTTGAACTCAAGCAGATAGGATATGAACCACAAATAGGATACACTGCAGGTAGGACAACTGAAGTCAAAATGGATTTTACGCATCAAATAGGAAAGAAGCAAAAGAAAGTTTATTATTCAATAGTAAACCAGAATTTTGACAGAGACAGAATTGACGAGGACATCGCAGTTGACGAAGAAGAAGTGTATAATAACATCAGTGAAGAAATGTTTAAATTTAACAGAAAATTGTTGTGCGAAAACTACAAGAGTTATTATAATGAAGTTGATGTCCAGATTTTGGATGAATGCAGAACAATTGTAGCACACGGCATGATGAGAAGCAATGTAGGTAAGGAAGTAGAAACCGATGAAAGATGTAGCATTGACACATGTAAAGCATTTACACATCAAGGAAGCAAGATTAATTATATCCCGGTTTTTAAAGAGTTTGATGTGTGGAAACCTTACGATCACACTTGCGATTTCAACAGATTTAACAATTACACACTGTATTATGTTCAAGCAAATCAGGGCAACATCTTTTTTAACAAAAAATTTAATCTGGTGTATGGTAAATACTTAAAAGAATTGGTTAAAAGAGGCGTTGTGATGAAAATACTATATTATAAAACACCGTCACAAGTGTTGAAGGTAAAATACAAGAAAGCGATAGGCGAATTGTTTAAATCAAACATCAGTCCTGACGAGGAGCAAAACAACAAAATCAAGAAGACAATAGCAAATATTACTTTTGGACTAATGGAAAAATCATATAACAGAAAGTCAGTGAGTAGGATCTTTGACAATGTAGGACATGCTTTACATCATCAAAGAACCCATGGAGGCAGACTGTATGTTTTGGACGATGAAGAATATGAGTGTTTTAATAAATGGCAACTATTAAACGATGATGAGTGGAGTATTGAACTCTCCGAAGATGAGAGACCATACTTCCAACATGTAAATGGTAGTATGACATTTCCTGAATTTGGTATCGATTGCAAAGTTGAAGACGGCAAGACTTATTACAGCGAACGGGGTGAGAAATATAGGGAAACTGAAAAGATAAGTAATACTGCCAAATATTATGTTGTGTGTCTTACCGACCAAAGAAAACTAATGAACGGATTTAGGTATATTAAAGAATTATTATTACAAGGTCATAATTTTAACATGTATGAAGCATACGAAAAACTGAAAGCAAATAGTATTAAAGTTTATGCGGTGAAAACCGATGCCTTTCATATTGCAAAGAAAGATGTAAGGAAGGCAAAGAAGTTGTTAGATTTTCATAATGATATTGGAGGCTGGAGAGTAGAAAATAATAAAGTCTATGAACTGGAAACTGATTACAATTGGAAATTTAATGAGTTAGTAAAAATACCAACTTTTCAGAATGAAACAATACCGATTGAAGATGAGTGGGATGTTGAAAGCATCTGTAATAAGATTATTGAAAAAAGAAGAGTTATGATTAGAGCAAGATTTGCTGGGAGCGGTAAGAGTTTTATAGGCAAGTATATGGAAAATTTAGGATACAATACACTTTTTGTAGTGCCTCAAAATATGTTAAAACAAGAGATTGAATGTGAAGCGGTGACAGTAAATACATTCTTTAGTATTCCAGTTGATAAAGGGGATGACCTACCAAAGTTTGATTATTCAGATTTTCAATGTATAGTGTTTGATGAGATTTATATGTCCAGTCCTTACATATTGAACAAAATAAGGGTGTTTGCAAATAACAATCCTGACATCGTAATTATAGGTGCCGGTGATGTCAAGCAACTGCCACCGATTGAACCTTTCACTAATACTCAAAACGCAGGCGAATACATTGACAAATGTATTGACATTATTTTTGAATATAATATATTTTTAAAGATATGTAAGCGAGTAGGTGGTAAGGATACAGAAGAAGGAGAAAGAAACAGAAAGAAACTGAATGAAATCTATGATGACTTTTGGGTAAAAAAGATGGCAGTTGAAGAATGGATAGTTAAGCATTTCAAATTTACTAAAGATGTTATGAAAAGCAGGAACAACATAGCATATACAAATATAAGATGCGAGGCAGTATCAAATGAGATTAGAAAAAGATTAGGTAAAACATGCACATATGAAATTGGAGAAATCTTAATATGCAGACTTTACAAAAAGGACAAGGAAGGAAAACTGAATGTTAATATTAGGTGGAAGGTTGTTAATAACGAAGGATACAAGATAACAATACAAGATATTAAGGATGCAGAGAACATTAGAACACTTGACATTGATATTGTAGATAAGCATTTTAGATATGCCTACTGTGCTACCACTCATAGCAGACAGGGGACATCAATCAGTGATAATATGACCATTCACGAATGGAACAAAGATTATTTAGTTTGTAGGGAATGGTTGTGGTGCAGTATCACTCGGTGCCGTGATTTTAACAATGTCTATTTCTTCAAAAACAAGGAATGCGAAGAAGATATGTTCAAGAGTTTGGTAATCAACTATTTTAAAAACAAAGTTGAAGGATATAAACAGCAAGATAGAGTAGCAAAAAGAGAAATAGACGAAGAGCAATACATTGACGAAAACTGGTGCTTAAAATACTTCAAATCCTGTTGCCAAAACTGCGGAATTAAATTTAATCTAGATACAAGAGGAGGAAAAATAAGTTCTAACTTCACTGCTCAACGTTGTGATAATGAGTTATGCCACACAGTTGAAAACTGCACTGCCTTTTGTGTCTATTGCAATTGCAGTGCGTCATGAATAATTTTGAAAATGAGTTTTTCAAAATTATTTTATTAACTTAATTAATGAGTTCAACACAAGAAATTATTAAGAGTGTATATTATGATAGAAGCGGTTATGGTTCAAAACAAACAACCCTCAAGGATGCTAAGCAAAAAGATAGTAGTATTACAATAAACGATATTAATGAATTCTTTAGTAAGAATGTAGAAGAAAAAAGAAAGATGAGAGGTGAAAATAGTTTTATTGCTCCGCATAGTTTCTGGGAATTTCAAGTTGATATGTTTTTCATTTCTAAAAATGATTTGGAAAATCAAACATTTAAAATTGGTATGATATGCATTGATATATTTAGCAAATATATGCATATCGTGCCTATCAAGTCAAAGCAACCGCCAGACATTTTAGCAGGAATGATGGAGAATATCAATAAGATGGGTGGCAAACCGAAATTAATTTATACCGACGAGGAAGGCAGTTTTTTTAATCAATCAGTATTAGATTATTTGAAGGAGGAGAAAATTGAATTACATAGAACTAGAGGTCATCCAGCATTTGCGGAGCGTGGAATTCAGACTTTTAAAGATCAACTGTTCAAACGAGTTGAAGCGGACAAGAAAAATGGAAAGCATAATATCCAATGGACGGATTATATTTTTGAAATATTATTAACTTACAATAATAAGATGGTGCATTCCGCAACTAAATTTACACCGAAGGACGCAAGAATGAAAAAGAATGAATTTGAAGTAAAAATGAATATTACAATGCAAGCAAGAAATACTAGAAAATACCCTGAGTTGTCAGTGGGTAGTAATGTAAAAATAATGAGAAAGAAAGGCATAAGCGAAAAGGCACATACCAGTCATTGGTTAAAAGAAGTATTTAAAGTAAAATCAATTGATAGTAAATTAGGGCAATCTTACTTTCATTTGGAAGGAAAAACTAGTCCTTATTTGAGACACGAATTATTGAAAGTTTAATATTAAACGAAATACAGTTAAAGAAAAAACGCCTTATAATATTAGTGAAATGTTATTTAATTATTCAAATTGCGAATGTTGTACAACTAAAAGGAATGATGTTAATATAACATTGTATAAGTTATTACCTGCTAATCTATGTAATAAAATAAGTGAATATAATGTATATTGCAATCAATGCTGTATAACAAGAGACCTTGAAAAGTTTTTTCTTGAAGAACATAAGGATAAGGGATATACAAAGTTTCAATTACAGTTAAAATTCTTTATGCGACACCAAGCAAGATTTCCTATACACTTTTACCAGAAGATTTCCAGAAAGTCATATGAAAATGAAATTGATGAATTCTTTAGTAATATAGATTTAATTAGGAGGTTTGGAGGAATAAACGCAATTAAACCATACAAAGCATTTGTCAAAAAATTCCGTTATTTGTTTGAATGGATTGACTGGCATTTATTAGACAAAGATAAAATAAACGAAGTCTTGAACGAATTTAGAGCAACTAAATATAGTATATGGTATTACTACAACACTAAATATAAAGTATGTCTATTGTTGTATTTATTCTTTTGGGAATATATTTATTCAATAATAGGAAAAAACAATATCAAATATATATACATTGGTGATATAGATAAATATGTAGATTACATATTTGAAGACATATTGCCTGACCATTATTTTAATCCATAAACCTTACAATAAAAAAAACATTGTAAGATTTATGATTTCAAAATGACTTGAAGAAATAATAACTTAATATATTATAGTAAAATGAGTGATACAGTCGGTATCAATGCTAAAAATATATTGAAAGACAAATTTATGAGTTATAAATGCGATGACTGTGAAATGCTAAAATTACCAATTGAACGCGGTTTTGCAAATGGCGTTTGTAATAATATTTGTCAATATATAATATGCAATAATTGCAATAGAATTATAAAAAAAATTGATGATATGAATAACAAGGATATTGATATTATAAATAATGAAACTATTGATGATGATTTAGAAATATTTGTATTTATTGAAATGAATAATTTCTTAACTATAGAAGGATTTGATAATTTATTAGAATGTAACGACGAAGGATATAATAATGATTTTATTTTTAAGTATTATAGTATTGTAAAACAATTATACAATATGTCTTTTAATATTAAACGTTTAAAATATGTTGTATTGTTTGATTTTTTAAATGATTTTTTAAATGATGAGTATAACACTCACGAACTTAGATATACAATAAAACGTGCGATTGGAATAATGGGAATGTTTAGAAAACAAATAAAAAATAATTTTTATAATGAAACAACGTGTGATAAAATAATAGAAAGACTTAAATTAATAATTTAGTTTTAGGCGAAATAGTCCTAAAGAAAAAACACCTTATATTAATAGTGAAGAAATGAACGGTATTGAAATCAATAAGTATATTAATAAGAAATGCTATGATTGTTGCCACTTTAAAAAGGAAAATATGGAATTGTATAAATTAAATTTACCTAATGGAATAATAAATAATATTATTGATTATTCAATGGGTGAAGAAGATGTATGCGAAAATTGTAAAACCTGGAGAGATAACCAAGCTATAATCAAATGTTTGTTGAGATTAAAAGGAAGACATAGTAGAAATGTAGAAGATGACATTTTGATATTTTTAACTGTGTATAAATTACCACCTTACGTTTATGTTAAACAGTTTCTTAAAATCAGTAAGAAAAGATATGAAATGATTTATGATATATTAAGGATGTTGTGTTATAGTCAAAAGAAAGGAGAAGATATTAAAGAATATATCAAATTTTATATTGAAATTTGTAAAAAGTTTAATGTTAAAAATACAGTGAGAGATATTAATATTATTTTTAAAATGATGTATGAAATAAATGAGATTTGTCAATTAAATTATTATCCTGAACTGAAATTATAAATTACACCATAAACCTTACAATAAAAACATTGTAAGATTTATGATTTGGATTTATGGGGATTTTGGGATTTGGGATTTTGGAAAAATATATTTTTGGGAATTTAGAAAAATATTTGTAAAATTTATGTATCAAATCTTGAGTTGAGGTTCTGTTATGAATTGATGAAAAAATATTATGTGGATTGGTCGGTTGAGGGGATTTTATCTGAACTGGGGGGTCCTCTTGGGTAGGTCATACACCCCCTCCCCTCCAACCAACATCGCACCTCACAGGGGGTCCCTACAAGAGGAACATGATCTTCCAGGAACCCTCAGGTGCTATGTTAGTGAAAGGGGAGATTTGGTCGCCTGCATCCCACTCGAATGAACCCTGTGTCAGTGCCCTCGACAGCAGGTTCTGCGTTTGCAAGTGACATTGGAAATGGTGACGAGCACCCCCCCTCCGATTTCCTAGTGAGTACGCCCAACATCATCCCTCTTTACTATAATAGATGATGTTGAATATTGCCAGTTGCCGACACACGGTTCAAGTGTGGATAGGAAGGAGTCGAACTCTGGCTTACTTTCGCTTGAATTTTGGATTCACTGTGCCCGTGAGCCAGCCCACCTTGCAAAGCTACATGCACCAGCTAGCCACCCAGCAAACTGAAAGCAAACATGATGGAGCCAACTAAAACACGGTCCATCGCGAAGCCCCAACACAAATGGTCCCAAGACAAGGCTCCCCTCCCCCCCTCTCCCCATCCCCGGCCTGAAGAAGTCCCACCTCTTTGGCAATGGATGCCGCCGTGGACATCGTCCGCACCGTGGGGCTGCTGTAGATTGCTGTGACCCCGCTGGAAGAGGCGTGCAGGTCTTTCAGGATCTTCTTCCCTGCCTGGCTGCCCTGCTCCCAGCCTGGCAGAATGGTGGAGGGAGCTGAGGAGGGGAGGAGAGGAGAGAGGAGAGAGGAGAGGAGAGAAGAGGAGCGAGGAGAGAGGAGAGAGGAGAGGAGAGAGGAGAGGAGAGAAGAGGAGCGAGGAGAGAGGAGAGAGGAGAGAAGAGAGGAGAGAGAAAAAAAGAGGAGAGGGGAGAGGGAGGAGGGGAGAGGAGGAGGGGAGAGGAGGAGGGGAGAGGAGGAGGGGAGAGGAGGAGGGGAGAGGAGGAGGGGAGAGGAGGAGGGGAGAGGAGGAGGGGAGAGGAGGAGAGGAGAGAGGGCAGCCATGAGTGGCACTTTGGGTGCCAGAACAAGAGGTTCACTGGAAAAGCAATCCTTGTTGCGATGGGCTCATTGCTGGTTTGAAGTCGTTCCAGCAACCTGCGGAACGGGCGGGCGGGCGACGGCGGGCGGGCGACGGCGGGCGGGCATGCGTGGGTGGGGTGGGGTGGGGTGGGTGGGTGGGGTGGGGTGGGGTGGGGTGGGGTGGGGTGGGGTGGGGTTGGGTTGGGTTGGGTTGGGTTGGGTTGGGTTGGGTGGGTGGGTGGGTTGGGTGGGAGGGTGGGCGGGCGGGTGGGTGGGTGGGTGGGTCAGGTGGGGTTGCATGGGTGCGTGTGTGGGTGCGCGGCTGCATGTGGGTACGTGCGTGCGTGCGTGCGTGCGTGCGTGCGTGCGTAGGTGCGTGCGAGCGTGCGTGCGTGCGTGCGTGCGTGCGTGCGTGCGTGCGTGCGTGCGTGCGTGCGTGCGTGCGTGCGTGCGTGCGTGCGTGCGTGCGTGCGTGCGTGCGTGCGTGCGTGCGCGTGCGTGCGTGCGTGCGTGCGTGCGTTGCGGTGGTGTGCGTGTGCGGTGGGTGGGTGGTGTGGTGGGTGGGTGCGGTGGGTGGGTGGGTGGTGTGGGTGGGTGGGTGGGTGGGTGGGTGGGTGGGTGGGTGGGTGGGTGGGTGGGTGGGTGGGTGGGTGGGTGGGTGGGTGGGTGGGTGGGTGGGTGGGTGGGTGTGTGTGGGTGCGTGCGTGCGTGCGTGCGTGCGTGCGTGCGCGCGCGGCGTGGCGTGCACGTAGGCGCGTGCGTGTGCGTTGCGTCTGCATGTGCATGTGGGACATGTGCGTGTGGGACGTGTGAGTGTGAACAGCGTGCGTGCGCGTGTGCACGTGTGCGCATGCGTGTCAGTGTCGGTGGCTTCCTTGTTTGCTTGTTTCTTTGTTTGCTTTTCTTCCTTACTTGTTTGCTCCTTGGTTGGTTGCTTGCTTGCTCGCTTGCTTGGTTGCTTGCTTGGTCGTTTGTGTGCGTGTGTATGTTCGTGTGTATGTATGCATGTTGGTGCTGGTGCCTGTGGAGGATGGTCACGAGAGGTTGAGGTCTGCTTCGACATTTGCTCCTACATGTGAATCCTTGTCAGCTTCTGAAAAGCTGAACCATGCTAATGTCAACCCCAAACTGGCCCATTGGACCTGGCAACCGCTGAAAGGTCCAAGATCTATGACCAGAACGAGGCACGCTGAGCCCAACTGCAAGCTCTCCAGGTGGTCAAACTTGCAAACTCATAATAAGCTAGTTCAAAAGAGTAGCACGGCCTAGTCACCAATGTACCAGTGCTCAGTGCCCGAAAGTTGTAAGGACACCTTCCATTGTGCAGGCCATGTCCCTTTTAGACACACCCCTTTTTGCCCTTTTCCATGTGAACTTGCAGGCGCCCCGCCGTCTTTCGTGAGCGGCGGATCATACTGCGTCTCGTCTGTTGCTAGCTCTGCCCATGCGCCTGACAGCCAGCGCGAGCGATGAGCGCGAGCGCCGCGTGCGCGGCGCGCGCCGGCCGCACGCGCCAAGGAACTGCTTGGGGGACGAAAAATGTGAGCCGGGTTTTCTGTTAAGCCCTCCTGAGGTCTGAGAATCAAGCCAATTGTACCTGACCACATCTGAACCTCACGCTGGAACTTTCCAGTGTACATCCCAAGTGCTGCTCAACGCGCATCCCGTTATGCATGTGATGTACCAAAGTTCCCCGCCGTGATAGGCACAAACTCCAGACATGATGCTGACATGCGGGCGCGAGACTTCGCCCAAACCCGCCTAGGTTGATTTCATCCAGGCGCTCTCCATGTCGCACCAGCACTACGTAGGTAGGCGGCCCCATTTGGCAGTGAAAGACTCGAGCCGAGAACTCCCACAGAATTCTTGGAGCCATGTGAGCGGATTTTCGCCCTTTCCCATGGGCCGAAACCTGGAAGACAAAATGGCCAAAAGTGGGAGCTTCTCAAGGTGGTCCCTTGGGTTCGTGTTTGAGGGGACATCCCAATTTTGAGAGGCACCGACACCCAATTGTGCTCCCTGGATGTACTTGAAGAGACGGTGCGGCTCTTGGTGTACATCGAGGGGGTGAACTAGCAGGATGTCAAACTTGTGGTGCGAAAAGAAACACTGCAAAATAGTGCTCTCACACATGCACGATATGCAAAAAGAAGCCGCCACGCAATCAAATTGACAAACGCAAGGCAACAATGGCAAAATGGACAAACATACTCCTGCCATGCAAGCGACAAGACGGACCCACCGCACCACTTCCCAAGCACGCCCATTAGCGCATGCAGACCTTGTCAAGGGTCCCATGTCAAATTGGCAGCACACACACACACACACTGCTTGTTTGGGGGCAAAATCCCGAGACACCTCTCCCATGAAACCGTCCTTCTGATGCTGCTCCGCTGCTTGCTTGCAGTCGGAAGCCACATGACCACGATCGCCGCAGATGGTGCACTTCACTTCAGCCATCCTCAAGCTTCCTCCCCCATTTCAACTTCATGGTTCGCATGATGAAGGTCAGCCGGATGATCAAGTGTGCTAAGACTTACTTTAAGAGCTGCGCGATCACATATTTGTTTTGCAGAATATATGCATCCTATGAGGCCCACCAAATTTGTCATGTTTTGGGTGGTTGGCCAAAGAGTTCCAGAGAGTTGTGGAGGGATTTCAAAGTCCGTGGCTAGCGGAAACCTAGCACTAACCATGATTGACTTGATTCTCAAAGGCGCCCTTCTACCGAATGCAGAACTGCATAATTCCAAAGCCGGCACATGCAGCAAGTCTCCCCAGTCGGTTGGCCCAAGTCCGTTGACCGCGGCCCGGCGCGTGTTTCAGCCTTATTAACACCTTCACCCCCAGGCACCCCGGCTTGTAGCTGAAGGCCTCCGTCTCTGGACAATCAAAGCCTGGCGTGCGCAGGCTGGCACAAGTGGATTCAAATCTGTGCCTTGGCCCGTGTCATGCGACACGGACTAGAAATCCCAGAAATGTAGGTCACATGAGGTAAATTGTGTCGATGATGCGCCGGCATGCGATTCCTTTGCTCAACGGGTTCATCAAACAAACCCGTCCAAAAGCCACGCGAAGCACGAACAACGTCCGAAGAAACCAAAGTTGGGCTTGGCGCATGTACAAATATCTTATTACAACCATCCATCGACTGCTGCCATTCTGCCAACCAACTGACCCACCAGATATGTCCCGCGCAAGACCCAGCCGAGCTTTCGGGGCGCAACTCCCCACGTGCGGAAAGCTTGGCCCGGGGGTTCTCGTGGTCCCGGCCCAGGTGGCCAATGGCACCACACACCCCGCAGCGCTGCTCGGACCTGAGCTGGGAACGCGGCGGATGGAGCCTGGGGGATGGTGGAGGGACCGGATGGGGGGGATATTTGGGGGCGATTTGGGAGCGATTTGGCCGGGGGGGGGGGGAAGATGAAACGAACCCTGGAAATAGTGGGGAGAAATCACTTATCAACTGCTGCAGGCATGAGGTTCAGGGTTTCTGAACGGTGGTGCGAAATGTGTTTTTTCCATCTACAGTAGGTGTCCTTTTGGTAGGTGGCACTGGTAGATTATGAAGCCAGGCCAACCAGGAATCCCCATCTATGTTCTAACTGAAATGAAGGGAGATGATAGATGACAAACTAGCAAATGATTGGAACCAACCTGCAACCAGCGCCATCCATTTTCAACCAAACTGAACTAAAAAACCCATGGTTGGAACTCTCTAAGAAGGCTTTGACTGCCCGGAGAAATGATTGGCTTCCCTTTGAATACCAACCACCAAAAGGGGTTGGGTTTCCTTGCAAATACCGACTAAACTCCCACCTATGACGCCTGGAGTGAAGCCAAATTGTCGCACTGGTGTTGTGGAGGTACCCTTCTCAGGATGAGCTCATTCCACTAACGCCTCTCCCCCCATTCTCTGGTTTGAAAGATGACTGGCTTCCCGCTCGTTGGCGTCTTAATCACCACCGCGTCCGCTCCTTTGGCGCCCGGGCTTCTTTAGGGTGAAACCCGTGACCAGCGCCAGCTGCTGCATGCCGTGGGTCCTGCGCTTCCGCGCGCGAGTCGCCCTTTCGGAAACCGTGGACATGGGTGGCCTGCAGAAGTGCGAGACCATTCGAGCACAGGCAAGGAGGACATGGGTGCATACCCCGCTTTTTGCCCACCCCATGGACTCAAACCCAGGGCTTCTTTCTCCTTTTGGGGGGGGGAATGATCCACCCAAAAGGTTTAAGTCTACCGTGGGTGTTTCCTTGGGGTGTCCCTTTCAAAACCACTCCAAACGGGGTGGCCTCAGAAAGAGACACACCCACCTGAAGCCGTTTCTTGATGGGTGGCTCTTTGTTGGACATGTCGGCGAGACTTCCTCGTCTCAGCCAGTCATCCCTAGCAACCCCAAGGCAAAGCCTTGCAAATCCTGGTGGCCTGTCCCCTGAAAAGCATCGACTTGTTGAGTGGAGTCTACAGAGTATGAATCACTCTGGACATCAACACGCCCATCCGCCCCTAGACTATACGGTGATCAACAACTTTCCAGGTCAGCTTCCCTCCCACTTGTAGTTTGGACAAAGGTAGGTCCTTTTGTCCATTCAAGTCAAATCCCCAAACCACCAATCCAAACCACCAACCAAGGGGTTACCATGGGTCATCGGAGTCGTGCTCTGGGCTTTGCTAGTGGCCCAGCCTGGCGTACTCAAACTCCGGGCTCTCCGGGTTGAGCAGCCTGAGAGCGAGCCGTCGGCTCCGAAGGGCCCAGCTCCAAAACACCAGATAGCTGTTTACTCATTCGTTCATTGATTTCATTTCACTTCACTTCACTTCACTTCCATTCCATTCCATTCCTTTCCTTTCCATTCCATTCCATTCCATTTGCTAATTCCTTCCTTCCTCTTTCCCTTCCTTCCTTGCTTCCTTTCTTCCTTCCTTCCTTGCTTCCTTCCTTTCTTCCTTCCTTCCTTCCTTGCTTCCTTCCTTCCTTCCTTCCTTTCTTACTTCCTTGCTTCCTTGCTTCCTTGCTTCCTTGCTTCCTTGCTTCCTTGCTTCCTTCCTTGCTTGCTTGCTTCCTTGCTTTCTTGCTTCCTTGCTTCCTTGCTTCCTTGCTTCCTTGCTTCCTTGCTTCCTTGCTTCCTTCCTTCCTTCCTTGCTTCCTTCCTTGCTTCCTTCCTTCCTTCCTTCCTTCCCTCCCTCCCTCCTTCCTTCCTTCCTTCCTCCCTTGCTTCCTTGCTTCCTTGCTTCCTTGCTTCCTCGCTTCCTTGCTTCCTTGCTTCCTTGCTTTCTTGCGTCCTTGCTTTCTTGCTTCCTTGCTTCCTTGCTTCCTTGCTTCCTCCTTCATTCCTTCATTCCTTCATTCATTCCTCCATTCCATTCCATTCCTTTCCATTCCATTCCGGTCCATTCCAGTCATTCCTTAATTCCTTCCCACCTTCCTGGCCTCCTGCATTCCTTCCTTCCTTCCTTCCTTCCTTCCTTCCTTCCTTCCTTCCTTCCTTCCTTCCTTCCTTCCTTCCTTCCTTCCTTCCTTCAAATGATTCATTATTTCATTCATTCATTCATTCATTCATTCATTCATTCATTCATTCATTCATTCATTCATTCATTCATTCATTCATTCATTCATTCATTCATTCATTCATTCATTCATTCATTCATTCATTCATTCATTCATTCATTCATTCATTCATTCATCAATTCATTCATTCATTCATTCATTCATTCATTCATTCATTCATCCATTCCATTCCATTCCATTCCATTCCATTCCATTCCATTCCATTCCATTCCATTCCATTCCATTCCATTCCATTCCATTCCATTCCATTCCATTCCATTCCATTCCATTCATGCATTCATTCATTCATTCATTCATTCATTCATTCATTCATTCATTCATTCATTCATTCATTCATTCATTCATTCATTCATTCATTCATTCATTCATTCATTCATTCATTCATTCATTCATTCATTCATTCATTCATTCATTCATTCTTCATTCATTCATTCATTCATTCATTCATTCATTCATTCATTCATTCATTCATTCATTCATTCATTCATTCATTCATTCATTCATTCATTCATTAATTCACTTCATTCACTTCATTCACTTCATTCACTTCATTCACTTCATTCACTTCATTCACTTCATTCACTTCATTCACTTCATTCACTTCGTTCACTTCGTTCACTTCGTTCACTTCTTTCACTTCATTCACTTCATTCACTTCATTCACTTCATTCACTTCATTCACTTCATTCCCTTCATTCACTCATTCACTCATTCACTCATTCACTCGTTCACTCGTTCACTCGTTCACTCGTTCACTCGTTCACTCGTTCACTCACTCATTCACTCATTCACTCATTCACTCATTCACTCATTCACTCATTCACTCATTCACTCATTCACTCATTCACTCATTCACTCATTCCTCATTCACTCATTCACTCCATTCATTCATTCATGTATACACGTCACTTCTCATTTGTGTGTCTCTCTAGCCACTCCACCAACACACCTTTGATTCATCCATGGGGATAAGTTGTGATTTGTGTTGGAATGCTGCCCCATGATCCGTGATCGATGGATGGGTGAGAATATCGTCAGTTTCAGGAGGGTTTTATGAAGTGAAAAAGATCGCCGGTGAAAACGGCCATGTGTACTCGTCAACCTGTCAGGGGGCGCAAAGGGGATGGTGGTGGGTACTCAAAACAGGCCTGAGCCTAAACACATGTGCCGTTTACGTGACGTTTCATGAGTGGCAAGCAACCCATTTCCACGTCACTTCACTCATTTGTGTGTCTCTCCCAACCCTCCCACCCAACACACCTTTGATTCATCCATGGGGGATGCGCGACCTGGTGTGTTGGGCCTGCCCCTCCATCCATGGTCAGTGGATGGGGCAGGCCAGCCAAATCGTTCCAGGGGAGAATTTCCCCTTCCGCAGGGCGACCCTGGAACGCTTTCCTTAAATGGAGCCCGCTGCCACTACACCCGATAGTGACAGCCTCCCTATGACTGACATGCTTCCTACCGCATGCCAGCTTGAGAGAAACCTCTCTCGTAACCCTCCTTCTTTGTTTTGTTTTCTTTCCCCCTGCCTCACCATGGTTCCTTCCATCTCATCTCCGCCTTCTTGGGCTTCTTGGCCGAGTTCTTGTCGTGGTGTTCCATGCCCTTCTTCTTCTTATCCTTCTCGAGCCTGATCTCCGAGTCCAGCTGAGTGGCCGCCTCCATGATCTTCGGAATCACTTTGAAGCCCACCTCGTCCAGCTCCAGCTCCGGGTTGAAGAGGGTGAAGTCCAGGTTGGTGAGCGCGTCTGCTTCTTCGTTCTGTTCCCGAGGCGTCCACCCGAGCTGAAGGGCAGTGCCCAACTCGCCCAGCTGAACTGCTAACTCCATCAGCACCACCGAGAGAGGGAACGCCGTGCTCATGTAGTGGTCGATGACGTGCGTGTTGACCAGACTGTCAGTGAACCCTTGCACCACGAGCTCGCCCGCCGAATCCCTCCACTGCGATCCGGGCCCGAAGATGCAAACAGCTACGGTGGTCGCGATCAGCTCCAGGCTAGCTATCACGCGGAACGGCTCGCCCTTCACGTAGGCCCACGGGGCCGTTTCCGTGTCAGCTCCAGCGAGAACCACCGGGCCTCCGTGGTGGCGCGACCTCCGAAGGACTCCCATCCTCCGACCACCACCAGATCTCCCTCCGCCTTGGCGTCCACCCGAAAGAGTTCGCCCACCTTCTTTGGCAGCGGCCGCGGCTCCGTCAGAGGACGCCGAGTGATCTCCACTTTGATGAACTCCAGCACGATCTGCACCGCCATCGGCACCTGATGAAAACCTCCCGGCTGAAGCCTAGAGGTCCACGCGAAGATCACCCCCAGGAAGGGGCGTACCTGCACCAGCGCGCCCGCCACGAACGAAAGCCGCCCCAGCGCTGATCTCATCCGGCTGCCCAGGATGCTGCCCTCGTCCTTGACCTCCTTTATCCAGCCGAGGACCCACGCTACCTTGCTGTCCCCTATGCCCTTGAGGTAGTGCTGAATGTCGGCCTCGTAGCCGATCCAGCCTAGCCTGGCCCCTCCAGCCACCTTCTTCCATGTGATCGGCACCTCCACCACGTCCATCACGAAGAACCAGTAGAGGATCCGCCTCCAGCAGTCCGCACCGTGAGCCCCGAGGAGCCCATCGTCAGCAAATAGCAGGTGATAGAGCTCGTAGGCTCCGGCCGACATGTAGTGTGCCAACCTGGTGACTGCCGCTGCCACCCTCTGCCACCAGTAGGCTGCCGACCCGAAACCGAAGGCCCCCACCGTGTGCATGAAGACCTCTTCCGGCCTCTCCAAGCTGAAGGCCATGAGTGGCCAGTCCTGCTCCTTGACGGGCACCAACTTGTGTGCACGGCTGACATCGTACTTCATGAGCAACCTGACTGCCGGGTTCGCTGCCTGGTCCGCCTTCATCTGCCTGACCATCGCCTCCAAGTCGTCCACCCCCGGGAACCTCATGCGGTCCCTCACCCGAATCCGGTGGTTGATCATCACCTCGTGGGTTGCGTCGTGAATGATCCTCACCTTTGATGACCCCAACTCCTTGGGGACCGCCCCCAGAGAGGCCACCGCTAATCTGCCTCCGAATCTTTCCCCCGCCGCCTGCTTGTCCATCCGGATCACGTGGCCCCTCTCGATGTCTTCCTCCACCTGCCGCCGAATGTCCTCCATGTTGTCCACCGCCGAGCCGTAGTTCTCGCACCAGACCTCCTTGAAGGGGCCATCCACCTCTTCGAGATTCCACTTCACCTTGGCTTCGAAGACCGCAGGCACCCGGGGCATCTCTTCGTCCACACCCAGGTCCACCCCCGTTTCCACCAAGGGGATGAGGAACTGGTGATCGGGGTCCTCCGCAACTCTCAGCAGGGCCTCCATCCTCCTGTAGTGGATCTCGCACCCCAGAGAGGCCAGCTTGACGTCCACCTCCCTCCGGCAGCCGTCCACAAATTTTCCGAACGGCGAGCCGGTGAGCCTGCCCGCCGCCATCTGCCAGAACGTCTCCTGGCCTCTTTCCTGACTCAGCCAACCTTTGAAGAACTTCGTGATGATCTCCCTGATCTCGCAAAAGTGGGCGCCCTCGGGAAAGTTCCTGGCCCCCACTCTCCATCTTCCCGGTGAACAGAGTCCTCCTCCGTCGTGAACGCCCCTCTTCTTGCCTTTGTAGCAGGCCTGCATAGGCCTCCCTACTCCCCAAAATCCCTTCACCTCGAAATCCTTTTCTCCACCGAACTTGCCCTCCTTGATGTCCCCGTCCGTCTCCTTCATGGTGTCCCAGGCGACCTTGCCCTTTGGGGAGTCCTTGATCGTTGCCTTCTTGATGTCCCAGGCGACCTTGCCCTTTGGGGAGTCCTTGATCGTTTCCTTCTCGAGCGCCTCCTTCTCGACAAGCCCTTCCACCCCTTCCGCAGGGGGCTTGGTGAGATGTGGTGCCTCCAGCAACGCCTGATTGATAGCCGCTGCCAGGGCCGTGTCCATGTCTGCGGGGTAGGTTGATGCTGCCGGGGTCCGGAAGGCTTCCTCCGGGTGCTGTTTGGCCAGACCGTACTTGTGGTTGTGGCCGCAATGCCTCGGCAGCGGGCCCAGGTATCTCCCCTGGCCGTCCAGTTGGGGCCACTGGTTATAGAGGAAACTGGCGTGCAGCGGGAGGTCTGTCAGCAAGCGCGTTGGCTTGGGGGTTGGGGCCCCCCAGTTGCACTGGTGCAGAGCGATGGACTGCATGCCCTCGAGCTTCTCCGCTGCGTTCCGGAGGTCCGGCAGCTTCCAAATGGATGCAGGACGCGCCCATTTACCCGACAGGTCGCACCACGTAGTGCCCAACAACATCAGGATGTCGATGAACAAAACGATCATGATGTTACCTTCATCCGCCCGCTTCTGCAGCTTCTCTGAGAGCCATGGGTACCCCCAAGGCCTTGTTTCGTCTCGTACTGGCTTGGGTCCGAAGTGATTGGCCCAAGTCACGCGCGACCACGTGCCACAAGGAGGGGTGACAATGATCACCGCGTACTTGCCCCCCTTGATCTGCTCCAGGACACCCTGCCGCTTGCCCTCGTCCGTGAGGTCGTGGTCCGGGTTCCTGAGAATGTCCCACTCTTCCAAGAGCACCTTGTAGCCCGCTTTCGAAGCCATCTCTCGCAGTTGGCTGCCCGTCGATGACTTCCTTTCCTCGCCGCTGAAGAGGTACAGCACGTTGAAGGTGCGCCCCGGCTCCTCTTGCCCAGCCGGGGCTACCTGCGGTCCTCAGTGTTCGTCCTTCCCCCCTTCGTTGGGGTTGGGACGACACAGATGCTGTGGGTGAGCCCCCAGGCATTTGCGGCAGCAGTGCACGCGGCTGCATGGGCCCCGGCACCTCTCTTGCGGATTGTTGTACTTGTAGCAGATCTGCCTGCCATCAAGTGTAGTGCTGTGCCACGCCCCCTCCTGCGCGTTGCCACCCTTGGCCTTGCCGCTGGCCCCCTTTCCTTTAGGCTTCCCCTTGTTCCGTCCTTTCGAACGGTCCATTCGGGACTCGCGCTCCCGGCCCCGACTCCTTCTCCAGCTCCTTGACCTGCTCTTGGCGGTCACCCAGCTGTTGCACGCCAGTGGAGTGGTCAGGAAGCGCTCCTTCACCAGGGGGTCCACCATGGCCTCCTCCAGAGAGTCCACCCAGCTGTGCCCTTTGTTGACCTTCTTGATGGCGGCCTTGCGGATCTGGTACTCGTAGGATAGCAGCAGCTCGAAGGAGGGCTGCGCCATGCTGCGGCCCTTGTCGTCCTTGGCCCTTAGACCGAAGACGTGCTCCCCCAGAAGGTGGTTGGCGTAGCGACTGAAGATGTTGGGCGTGATCTGCTGGAATGCCGCCTTGTTCGGGTAACGAAATGCGCACATCAGGATGGCGTTGGCCATGAGATCCAACCTTACCCGCAGCTCTTCCGGTCCCGATGGCCGCGAGTTCTGCACCGCCCCCTTCTTCACCTTGATCGTGCCCGTGCTGTGGTCGATGACCGCTCCGACTGGTGCCACATCCGCGTCCTCCCTGCTGACGAACTCGGTGAGGTGCATGAACCGCCACTCGCCCTGCTCGATCTGGTCGAACAGGTTCTCGAGGGTGCCGGGCGCCGGTGTGACCCTGTCCTCCATTTTCTGGCAGGTGTCCTCGTACTTGGACCGCAGCGCCGCATGCTCTGTTCGTGAGACCACTTTGGGCATGCTGGACACGGTGGCCTCGGCCTCGACCTTGTTGCGCGTTTCCACCCGCACCCTCGCTGCTTCCCATGCGTCGACCACCGCCGCGATGTTCACGTCTCCGCCGGCCGCATCTGGGTCGATGTTGAGTGTCCTCCGGCAGAAATCCCGGATACCGCCACGGTCGTCCGCCAGCACCGCAAACCGGCCGACTGTCCTCACCCTTGCTGCTGCCAACGCCACCTGCACATCCGGCGGCACCTCCTTGATGTCCAGCAAGCCACCGAAGTCGGGGTCCAGGGTCCCGATAGCTGCCCGCTGCGCCGCATCCAGCACCACCGCGCCGGCCATGACCCCCTTTCCTTTTCCGGCTCCAGCCGAAAGGTAGCAGCATCCATGCTGGTACCAACTGACCCTCGTGGCTCCCCATGTCCCGGCCCTTGCAAACAGATCTCAATCAAGAGCCGCTCTTGCATGCAGCTCAACCGCGCTGCATGCTACTATCCCTCCGACCCGACCTCCCCGACGCATGAAAGCTTGCCCGATTCCTCATGCGCCTGCAAGTGAGGTTGTACCTCAACCTCACCCTTCCTGCCCCCCCCTTTCCCAAACTGTCGGCCCCGCGCCTGTCCTTTTCCTGCCGACCCCTTTGGTTTGGGTGGATCTGAAAACGGGTGAAACAGGCTAGTCCAGCGACTCCGTGGATGCCGAAACCGAGGATGAAATCTCGCTGTCCTCGGTGGCCCCCGACTCGTCGCCCGCCTTGACACCCCGAGGGAAGCACTCCTTGCACACCCGGTACATGCCCTCCGGGGGTAGGTCCTCACCCAAGTCCTCAAACCGCTTGTAGTGCACCCCCGGGACACGATGACACTCTCCCCCCCGGTGGAGTATCCTCCTCTGCGATCTCCCCACCAGACTCACGAAGTATCGGCTCTTGTATCCCTCCGGCGTCCGATCTGGCTTGCTGGCGGTCTCTTCTCTTGCTCGCCTCGTCGCCGTCTTCCACCTCGACGATCTCCAGCTGATCCCTCTCCGAGGCCCGCCAGCTGTCCTTCCCGAGGATGCTCGCGAAAATGCCCCCCTGGAAGCTAGTCAGCCTCAGCTTCTGGTCCTCCACCTCGTTGGCGTCCATCTCTTGCCTCGCAAGCTTCTCCACGACCTTCTCCAAGATGGACTCCTCGTCCAGCTTGTCGGGGCTCCTCGGCCATCATCTTCTGCGCCTTCTCCACGTTGCCCCTGATGGACCTGACGTAGGCCTCGTCCGTGGAGGGCTGCCATCTGCCCAGCTGCTTGGCCACATAGTCGTCGACTCCCAGCGAGGCAGCCCAGGACCTCAAGGTTGCCCTTTCGGAGTGCTCCGACCAAACAGTACCCGCGCCCTGGCAAAGCAGAATCCCTCCAGGCCGTCCGACCCCTTCTAACTCATCCTGCTTCCGCTGGCTCATCACAAGCTCGCCCAGCAAGGCCTGACTCATCTGCGACGCGTGGTAGTACTTGCCCATGGCACCGATGAGGCCGGTGCCCTCGC
>CAUJNA010003505.1:1716782-1744316 GCA_963377175.1 Effrenium voratum | reverse complement strand
CACCCACCCACCCACCCACCCACCCACCCACCCACCCACCCACCCACCCACCCACCCACGCACGCACGCACGCACGCACGCACGCACGCACGCACGCACGCACGCACGCACGCACCCACACACACACACCCACACACCCACACACCCACACACCCACACACCCACACACCCACACACACACACCCACACACACACACACCTACACCTACGCAGACACACACACACACGCACGAGCACACGCACACACACACACACACCCACGCACATCCACACACCCACACCCACACGCGCACGCACGCACACACATGCACACACGTGCACACACGTGCACACACACACACACATACACCCACGCACGCACACCCACACACACACACACCCACACACGCACGCACACGCGCGCGCGCAACACCAACTCTTGAGCAACCAGTCAATGGCACCCCTGCATGTCGGCTCGCTGTGCCTTTTTGGTCACTTTCCATTATATGCTTTCGGGCCACCCGTGGTTCTAGTTCCCGAAAGCATCGCGAAGGGTTCTTCCGTGCGGAGCCCTTGGACAAGTTACACAGAGCCAAGTTGCACAGAGCCAAGTTGCTCAGAGCCAAGTTACATAGAGCCAAGTTACATAGAGCCAAGTTACATAGAGCCAAGTTACATAGAGCCAAGTTACATAGAGTCAAGTTACATAGAGCCAAGTTACATAGAGCCAAGTTACATAGAGCCAAGTTACATAGAGCCAGTTACATAGAGCCAAGTTACATAGAGCCAAGTTACATAGAGCCAAGTTTCATAGAGCCAAGTTACATAGAGCCAAGTTACATAGAGCCAAGTTACATAGAGCCAAGTTACATAGAGCCAAGTTACATAGAGCCAAGTTACATAGAGCCAAGTTACATAGAGCCAAGTTACATAGAGCCATGTTACATAGAGCCATGTTACATAGAGCCAAGTTACATAGAGCCAAGTTACATAGAGCCAAGTTACATAGAGCCAAGTTACATAGAGCCAGTGGCACAGAGCGCCATGTGTCACCGAGCCAGGTGTGCACAGATAGCCAAGGTTAGTAGAGCTTGGGCTTAGAGCTTCGGCGTAGCAGCTTATGTAAGTTCAGTTTAGGTTTCTAAGGCGCCTGGGCGGGAGTTTGATCGTCGCTCGGGATCGCGACCCTCTGCAGAGATTCGCGTGGTCGAGGTTCAAAAACTGTGGACTTTTTACGATTTTTTTTACGATTTCTGCGGTGCGCGCGCGACCCTCTGCGGAGATTCGCGTGGTCGAGGTTCAAAAACTGAGGACTTTTTACGATTTCTGCGGTGCGCGCGCGACCCTCTGCGGAGATTCGCGTGGTCGAGGTTCAAAAACTGAGGACTTTTTACGATTTCTGCGGTGCGCGCGCGACCCTCTGCGGAGATTCGCGTGGTCGAGGTTCAAAAACTGAGGACTTTTTACGATTTTTAGCATGCGCGCGCGACCCTCTGCGGAGATTCGCGTGGTCGAGGTTCAAAAACTGAGGGGTTTTAACGATTTCTGCGGTCCGCGCGCGACCTTCTGCGGAGATCGTGCGCGTCGAAGCGCTCTCGCTGTGGCGCCGTGCGAATTTGTCTTAGTCTCGGCGAACCCTCTGCGGAGATTGTGCGTGTCAAAGCGCTCTCGCTGTGGCGCCGTGCAATTTTCTTGCTCGCGAAACGGCCTTTGGAAGTTGTCTCGTGGTGTGCGCGCCTGCTTTCGCAATCCCGCGGTCGCGGGTTCGATTCCCCCCTGGTCTGCGGCAGCTCCGGCTTGAAAATCGCAGCTTTTAAGTACAAACGTAGTACGCGGAGCGTGCTCCTGCAGCTCCGGCTGGAAAATCGCAACTTTTAAGTACAGACGTAGTATGCGGAGCGTGCTCCCGCAGCTCAGGCTGGAAAATCGCAACTTTTAAGTACAAACGTAGTACGCGGAGCACACCCCCGCAGCTCCGGCTTGAAAATCGCAACGTAGTACGCGGACCGTACTCCTGCAGCTCCCGAAAATCGCAACTTTTAAGTACAGACGTAGTATGCGGAGCGTGCTCCCGCAGCTCAGGCTGGAAAATCGCAACTTTTAAGTACAAACGTAGTACGTGGAGCACACCCCCGCAGCTCCGGCTGGAAAATCGCAACTTTTAAGTACAAAAAAAGTACGCGAAGTACATTCCCACAGCTCCGGCAGCACTTGCGCAGAGCAACTTGCGCAGAGTCACTTGCGCAGAGCAACTTGCGCAGAGCAACTTGCGCAGAGCAACTTGCTTGCACAGAGCAATTGCACAAAGCACTTGCGCAGAGCAACTTGCACAGACCAACTTGCACAGAGCACATGCGCAAAGCGCTTGCACGGAGCAACTGGCGCAGAGCAACTTGCTCAGAGCACTTGCGCAGAGCAACTTGCACAGAGCACATGCGCAAAGCGCTTGCACGGAGCAACTGGCGCAGAGCAACTTGCACAGACCAACTTGCACAGAGCACATGCGCAAAGCGCTTGCGCGGAGCAACTGGCGCAGAGCACTTGCGCAGAGCAACTTGCTCAGAGCACTTGCGCAGAGCAACTTGCACAGAGCACTTGCGTGCAGCAGCGTGCAGCAGCTTGCAGAGAGCAACTTGCGCGCAGCAGCCTGGAACAATGCAGCTTGCGCAGACCACTTTGGTGAGAAATCGCGCGGCGCAGTTCGAGAGGAAAGTAGGATGATGAGATGGAGCTCTCATGTGACCATACACACTGAGCATCGCCGCGCGCAGACACGCTCGCCGCAGCGATGTAAAAAGGTGTCTCCGCACCTGGATGAGCGCCTGTGGAAAAATGCTTTCGGGCTTTCGGGCCAATCATCCTCTAGTTCTTTTTTGGGGGGATTTTCTATAAGCGTGTTTCAGTCCAAAACACAATTAAACCAAACACACTTGAGGGAAACAAACATCAAAAGACATTGAGGACAATGGTCTGGTCACGCGCAATACCTTTTGTCTGGGGAATTGCTATTTGTTTGTGTTTTGCTCGAGATATGTGTTTTTCCAGTTTCATCCATTTTCCTAGCAGATCTTTTTTTCATGCAAGAGCTTTCTCCAGGCACCGGAACTACAACCCACTCAGAACATGTTGGCCTTTTAAAGAGCAGCCTTGGGCACCACGTCCGAGGTGTTGAGCCACGTCATCACCCTACTGGGCGCCTGCTACGTGGCCTCCCGCGCCCATCGCTCGGCGCAGCTCGGGAAGGCGGCGTGCCTCGGTGAGCTGGGCGACGGGTGTCGTTGGCTTGAAACGTTCTTTCGTGCAAAATGAGTCATAGCTGTGGGAAATGCGGCTTTGGCCCATGGGCCCGATTTCTGTGACACTGAGGGAGTCCTATGCCAACTTCGGCAGCACAAAAAGGGTCATTCTCCACAATCAACCAACAAGTTGCCGTGGGGTTCAGGCTAATCCACTCAAGCGAGATGGGGGTGTCAGTGTCAGGTCTTTTGGTTTGCCTGGTCTCGCAATGTGCTTATTTTTTCTGACATCCAAGGTTTGGTGGTGTGAAAGCGACATTTCAACAATTCTCCCATGGCGCCTTTCAAAGGTTAGTCGCGGCTTGGGTAGGGATCCGTTGCCTACTTCACCTTGCGTAGAGGGCATCGGAGGCTGCGCCGAGAGCTTTCGACGCTGGCTGCTCCTGAGGTTCTCGGGGAAGCCAGTGGTGCACATGACCATTGTGCAGGACCCAGCGAACAACGCCGGGCCCCCCAGTGCCAGTGCGGAAGCAAGCCCACGTTGGGACACCCCAGGAGAAGTCCTGTTTTCTTTTTTTTGGGGGGGGCCTTGCTGCGAAAAGCCGATTCTTTGGGGGCCATGATTAGAAGCCTCTACGTCGCAGGAGTTCTCAACAAAAAGCCTTGGATGTGCTGGTGGATGCGTTCATGTGGGTATTTCTAAACAAAAGAACTACTTAAAACTATTCGGGTTCTTCTTACTTTTCCATGTGCCGTCCAAAGGGTTCTTCCTTATTTGGGCGGCGGGTGCATTGTATTATGCGCGTTTGACAGGCCAAATTCATAGGAGGGACCGAGGGAAGACTGCACCCAACCTTGAGCGACGTCCCTATTTTTCAGTGCCGGCTTCGGCTCTATGAAAGGTTAACTACGCATTCGCCTCTACCCAAACCACACACACCCATCTGGGTTTGAGCATATGGCTTTCTAACATATTGCCTTTAACTGGGGTTTTAAACCTTCCGAAATGCGAATGATCAATCGCACGGAGGGGATGTGTCCATGCTCCGGTCGCGAAGCAATCCGCACCGAGGAGAGCTTCGAGGTGCGTGAGGCGGCGTACCGGGAGTTCCTCTCAAAGTGCCCGGCCACCTGTGGCGTGGGGACTCCGACGGGGGCGTTGTGGGGGTGGTTTTTCGAGGGCGTCCTCTTTTGGGTTGTTGCAAAGAAAATCCACAGAACTTCCCGTTTTGGCGTTTCCAACCAGTTCGAGACATGCCCCAAAAGGCCCCTTCGAGGTGGTGTCGCATTTTAGTGAAAGAAGGTGTACCCTCCTTTGGCGCGCACACACACAGCAGCAGGAACCCGCACACACACACACACACACACACACACACACACACACACACACACACACACACACACACACACACACACACACACACACACACACACACACACACACACACACACACACACACACACACACACACACACACACACACACACACACACACACACACACACACACACACACACACACACACACACACACACACACACACACACACACACACACACACACACACACACACACACACACACACACACACACACACACACACACACACACACACACACACACACACACACACACACACACACACACACACACACACACACACACACACACACACACACTTAAACTCCAGATGCAGGGTGCTAATCTTTCGAGTACAACTGATGAGTCTCGAGTACAACTGATGAGTCTCGGCTGAGTTCTGCTTGCAAGTCACTTGGCTTCACTTTAGAAACGAAAACGTTACAGGAAAGAACAAGAAGCACAAACAGCGCCGCAACTAAGGGGGCCAAAAAGACATTCAGAGATCACTTGCAGGTACGCATTGAGGCGTCCCTCAACGCTTCCGGCCAAACTTCCATAGCTTCGTTGGCGTGGCTAGGAAGATGGCTGCCACGCCCCCTGCTACTCATAGTGGTGACAGGGCATTCTGTCACTCCGCACACACACGCCCCTCAGTGAGGGGCGAGAAGTCTCTTTTTCAGAAGGAAGATCACATGCTCAACTTTGTGTCCCTATCGTTTACCAAAATATCCACCGCGGCGAGGGGAACGCGAAACTGCCCTAAGCCGCTCAGAAGACGGGAACGAAAGATCACCACGATGAGCATTACGGGTGTCGCCATAGAAGACTGGAGGGAATTGCAAAGCAGTCGAGCGACCACCGTCAGAAATAGGGGGAGCATAGGTGAACATTTCCTCGACTCGGATTGCGTCGGAATTCTGCACATCAACAAGTGATTGATCACGGGCATGATGTGTGGAGAAGGACTCCCTGCGAGACAGAATGCGTTGGTGTTGGTATCGTTGATGCTGCCAGTCGCGAATAGTCCACGCCTGACTGTGTTCACCAGTCCCACCAATGGGATCAGTCCACTCCCGAAACAAGTTGTCTGGTAGGTCAGGTACGGTTTCTCCTGGTTGCCATAGCTGAGGTTGTCCCGGAGTATAGATCCGCACCCACTCCTGATCCTGCCAGACCGAATATTCGAGCCATGGGTACTGCTTTGCATCCTCGATGTCCATGCCGAAGTGAGAGACAGGGCGTACCGCGGGTTCAGATCCAGCTAGTAAAGAAACAGTCACCATGCACAACCATGCACAATCAGCAACCAAGCAAGGCAGCAAAAGCATGAAAATCACCCTCTTGTGCCATGCCCAACACGCATCAGTCTAGTCATCATTTAGCTCGAAGATAGGCTTCACCTTGGCGGTGGAGCTGCATGATTGGGTCGTAGGCAGGTATGGATCAGAGACCCCAATAGACTCTGGTGGTGCAATTCCACGAGATGCACGTACTGGTTGGTGTTGTTGGGATGCATGACGCGCGCGATCCGACAGTTGTTGAGAGATCCCATCTTGAAGACGAGTCAGATCCTCAGTGGAGAAAGCCGCCGCATCCGATGATCTAAGAATCGCATCCAACATTTGCGGTGACATACACAATGCCGAGGATTGCGTGGCCACGTTATGTTGATCAGGAAAAGACATCGAGTCGAAGTCATGACCAGCTTGAGGGGCAGCGACTCGCCGATAGCCCTCTGTGGCCCAGTCTCTTTTGTACCAAATGCTGTCGTTGGGCTGCGCACCGTCTTGATCAGGATTTGGGACATAGAACTCCTTCCACTCTCTGTATGTGTGAGGCGGAGGTGGAGCATCATGTTCGTCGTGTGGAGTCCATGATCCCGGATGAAAGATCTTGACCCACTGGGCATCTGGCTGTTGAGGATCCGGACACCACTCCAGCCACGGCATGACAACTCAAACCCTTGATGACAGATTGAGAGGTGTACGGCTGCAGACAGCTATTACTACATGTGACACAACATCAAACATGCAAGCAAACACTTTTGTAGCAAGGCGCGGCTCAGGTGTCGAAGTCACTCGCCCCAATCAAATTGAATTGAATATCCAGAAAAGACGAGGACGAGCATCAGCCACCATCTGAGTTCGAGGATGCCGACGAAGAGGACAGTCCAGCGTACATGAGGTCTGGTGATCCCGAAGCGAAAACTGGACGTGCAATGTTGGGGTGCGGATGACCGAGTCGTTGATATCCTCTGGTGACCCAGTCACGATACTGCCATGTATAGAAGGACGCATATGAGACCGGCTGGGAAACAGAGCCCATACTGATGCCGCCCGTGCTGTCCCTAGGCCAATACACGTCGAAGTGGTAGACTTTGCGCCATTCCCGATAGGTCCTCCGGGGCAGGTCCCAAGGTGTTTTCGGCAACTGGTTGCCACGGACCAGGTACATAGACCCGACTCCATTCAACGCTTGTGCTCGCAGGGCCATTGACGATGTCGTACTCAAAGTAGCGTGGCAGGGTCCATCTTGCAGCGCCATATATTGTAGAACTGAACATATCAACCAGGGAAGCCGCTAGGAGGCAAAAGGGAAGCGGCGAAAACATGGAGACGGAAAGCACAACACAATCCAAGCACAACCCAACATGATGCCGCAATCAAATCAGGCACAATCGCATCATTTTAACCGACATGTTGCTCAAGTATCAATCCGAGTCGTTCCAAAGATCATAGAATGGTGGTGGTGAAGGTTCCCGCCACGCCCCATCCGGAACTGAAGACTCCAACGAGGAAGTAGCTTCTTCATTCACGAGCGCCGCCGATCCAATGGCTGGTAGAGGAACGCCAAGGCGTTGATAACCTCGTGCTTCCCAGTCTCGGTACTCCCACACGTGGTGTGACACATACGAACTGGGCGTGACATTGGGGTTCGCAGCTGTTCCTCCGGTGCTGTCTTCGGGCAAGTACACGTCAAAGTGATATGACTTGCGCCACTCCCGATACGTGGAAGCGTAGTCTGGGGCACGAACCAGAGTATCTGTGGCTACGGGTTGCCACGTGCCCGGTGTGTAAATTCGAATCCATTCCACTCCTCTCTCGATGTGGTACTCAAAATAGTGAGGGTTCATAGCGGCCAAACGGGTCGTCGCAGGGCCGCTGAAAGAAATCGTAAATCCACTGAATCTGCGGCGAAGACACTCATGCCATGACAACCTGACGCAATGAGAGTGTGTTGAACAACGCAATGCAAGGCAACTTTTCAAACTGAAGGCGGGACAAATCCACAAGGTCTATAGTATACGACACCTACGCTTCACCGCCGCTGATGCCGCACACACCTGCAATGGTAATGTCCTGGTCGGCGACGAGCACAGGGAGAAAGACACTTCCGTCCATGATGTAGAAAGGCATGACAGTAATGCTTGCAACTTGTCAATGGGGACAGCGATGGACGGGTGGCTCGTTTTGAAGGGAACACGGTGAAGGGTCGCCGAGATCTCCGCAGGGCAGAAGCGGATGCTGTTCGAGAGCGTTTCGGAGAACGCCTAAGACTGCGTAGATCATCATCACGGAACTGGTCAGTGCTGCATATCGAGCGGCGTGTGCGCTGCGATTTCACTGTGGCAGGGCAGGACTGTCCTCGAGGAGAAGGGCTCGAGGAGGCACGCAATGAGGGCATAAACTGTGGGTGTAGAATCACCGGTGGTGGTGGCGGTGGAGGAGGTGGAGGTGGAAGAAGTATTGGAAACCTTGGCGGGGGCGGAGGTGAAGCAGTCCATCGAACTGGTCTGTCAAGCAATGTACCAGGCCCGTGAAACTGTAACCACGTCGGCTGCGCTCCATGGGTCCAAGTAATGTATGTCTGCACATCTTGCTCCGACATGATTTGAGCAGCTCAGCCATGCATGAAATCCAAGTCATCAACAACTTCCATGACAGCCAACAATGTCCTCACTGGTAGAAATGTCATGTAGGTCCGTCAAGTCATTACTGCAAAGCATGCCAGCCATGTCATGCAAACAAGCAAGGAAAGAATCATGCGATCTGCCATGACTGCAATCCAAACCATCACGACAACATGCAACGCTCACAGAATGCACTGCCACGTCCTACGGGCTAGTCCTCCGGTAGTCACTGGTTCTTTCGACGCACGGTGCCCTAAGCGCGAGCCTCAAGTTGCTGGTAGACCTTCCAGGCCTGCTTGACTTCCTCAATGGGCTTCTGAAGGAAACGGGCAATGGTTTTGTAGGTGGGCCTGGAATCCTTGTCCTTTTTCCGTCTGACCATCTCATCCAGCTCACCTTGTGTCCACGCCGAAAAAGGTTCACGATGTGCATTGCGAAGGGCAATCGTGAATTCTTGTAGAAGTTCCCGAGGTCCATGAACCACCGTGGGAGATGGACGGAACGATGAAGCACCTGGGTGTGGACGAACTGAACCATCCGAATCCGAATCAGGTGTGGTAGGCGATGTCTGTCCTGGTTCGCGTCCACTGTGAGGGGGTAGGGGAGCAAGAGGCCTTGGCGGTGGCAACCGATCCAACATTGACTCTGGACGGCGACCAGAAATGCTGTCAGCGGCATCCCGATGTGCCGCACGAGGCGGGGATAAGGCCGGTATATACCAGGTGGAGGAAGTATCCAGAGGCCGGGTTCGAATTCGAGTAGGAGAGCGAGATCGATCGGACGAGATGCGCTCTGTGATGATGCGAGGGCGCAGTCCGTGCCTGGAATTCCGTGGGGCCCTAGGGGACACTCGGGTGTGGTGTCAGACTGCTGGTTTCGCTTGGTCGCCAGGGCAAAGTTCAGGGTGTCCAGAGCAGTCGCTACTTGGGATGCGAGGACATTGAGTACCGCCACCAGGTTGTTCACAAACTCCACTGACAACTGCATGGCAAATGAAATCACTGCAAGGACAAACCAAGCAAGAAAGGCTGCGGGGCAGCATAAACCTCATGTTAGCAAAACATGCGTGCATCGATATACTGAGGACCTTTTGCCGCTGGTAGTCCGTCAACGGTCATATGAAAGACCAGATGGCCGGCACGCCGGCATGGCCTTGACTGCCGGTGTGTGCTTTGGAGCGAAGGCGCGATGGTGAGACGTGGGACCAGCGTTGGCAGGGCGGCCAAGAGGACGCCTGTGGTGACTGCGGCTGCGCGACCGACGCCGATGAGGTTCCCGGTGTCTGGACCTTCTTCTCCGTCTGCGTTCTCGGGAAGTGCTGACACTCACCGTATGAACATGAGCAGTGTGCTCCATCCGGTTGTCTGAGGTGGCCACAAGAGTGACTGGTACCGTCGGATAATCTGGTCGGACTGATGTGGCCGGCACGGACGAAGGCGTCGATGATGGCGGGGGTGGCGGCGGTGGTTGCCCGTCCGGTACTGGTGGTGGAGGTGGCGGCTGTGGATGCCGCTGCTGACCTTCAAGACGTTGTAGTCCAGCCACAAGAATACTGATCTGCGACGAGATGGCATGCAGCATATGCCGGCATTCTCGTAAAAGGTCGCCATGATCCGTTCCAGTGTAGAATATGGCTGGAAAGAAAGGGCGATTCAATCAGTGGTCAACTCAAACTGCGGAGGCAACAAGCAATACAACAAGCATGCAACAAACAGCACCAAGACATGAGCATCTAGCAACCCCACACGCTTTTTCCGGAAGAAGAGCGTCATGATGTATACCACGAAAGCCTGGGCACAAACCACGGTGGGCCAGTGCAAAAGGAGGTGTCGGACTGCATTGCCGAAGTCATTCACCCGATGAGCGGAGTTTCCACCTGCCATCTTTGGCGTGAATGCAATCATAGTAGTGGGAAGCAGCAATGTCGGCGTACACGCCGCCTCGGGGAATAGTACAATGATGTTGCCGGAGTCTGGCAGATCCACCGATGCACATGGGGCGATCAGTGTGTACTCCCGCGAACTGGGCTGCTGCCTTGACCGCCGCTTCATGAGATTGAAGGCTGCCTCTGCAGTAGAAGCCCATCGGAGGCAACCACACTTCATTCCAGTTTGTGTAGTCGCGATTGGGAGGAGGTTGCTCTTGCCATTTCGAGGGTCTGATCAGCTCCTCATCTCGCAGAATGCTGATGGCAGCCTGCATATTGGTATTATGGGCCCAGAAAAACGTTGAATGCGACTGTGTGCGATGCTTATCAGGTAGCAATCGGCGAGGCACAAACGAGAAGAGGATCCCGAAGAGGTTCTTCTGGGCGTTCTTCTTGTCGGGCGAGAACTGGTGATACGTCCGTGTGGTCTTGCGAATATATGGCCAGCCCTCTTCGCCGATGCCAAGCTGGACAATGAGTTGTGGCGGCAGGGATTTCGGGGAGATCTGGAAATAGCTGGAAATCTCCTTGACAACTTGATCCGTCCAGGGGCCTGGGACACCATGGGGCAACGGAGAAAATGGGAGTTCTGAAACGGACTTCACCCGCTGCTCATCCTCGATGATGTTGCGGCGATGCGGCATGAGGCTCCTGTAGACCGTCTCCCAAGATTTCTTCCACTTATCAGGTTCAGGAAACACTAAGGTGGCAATGCAGGGCAACGTGTAGTAAAGAACACCGTCAACCAGGATGGCAATTTCCTCGATCCGGCAGCCAGTGCGTAGCGTGAAACGGTGACTGCCCAAGTCAGGTACATGCTGGCGAACAGGGAGATGAAGCAGCTCAATCTGGTTCACAGGTGCTCTGTATTGAGTAGGCGGCAGTGTAGGCGATCGAGGTCTCCTCTGATCATCATGAGCGCGACGACCATCACCTTTCCATTCTCCCCAGTCCTCTTCATCTTCCGACATCCCTTGTGGTCCCGGTGTAAGCCTGACCCGGGAACGACGGGATCTAGGAGAGCGAGAGCGCCTCCCGATTGGATGATTGCGCACCGCTCTGATGTTGGTCGCTGATCCAAGTGCTGGAACATCACGGGAAGAGCTGTGCGCCTGCACATTGTGCTGATGTACCAGGCCGTGTGTCCGGACGAAGAGTTGCATCTCATTGCCATTGATGAAGTTTGGAAGGTGATCCAGCGTCACTTGGCTCGTGGTTTGAACCGAGCCGTCTGGGCGTAATAGACTGGTGACCATGTACTCCGCCATGGTTTTGAGCCAGCTGCATGCAGACACAACACGACACTCCGACAAGCAATCACAAGCGCACACCACAAGTAACACAGCAACAAGACAGCATGCAGATTTTGTCCCGAGTCGTCGCCGGACATCACGAAGGAGATGGGGATCGAAACCTTTGGCCTCATAAAGGCGTTTGAGAGCGTTAAGTCCATGTTGTTGCTGAACCGCAGGTTGTGCACCACGTATAATGAGCCACGAGCGAGAAGACCAAGAAGAGTAAGTAAACATCTGATCATTGGCACTCCGAATCCCTTTGATTTGAGAGGGATGATCAGGTAGCTGTGGTGTAATAGTCCTGGACGAAGAATCACATAGGTAACCCAGCACTTTGTCATCATGCTGAAACTCAAGCATCACAGGTGGACGATAAAATTCCAGGGAAAGAAAATTCCTGAGCACCGGTGAGTGTGGGGCAGAATCACGTAGCAGGATGAAACGATTATCGACATAACGCTCGTGCCAGATCACCCCGACATCGGGCATGCGAAAACGCAAAGAACACATTGTTTGGTGCCAGAAGAAGTCCTCCACCGTGGCAACCAGATTACAGAGAGGTGGTGCTGCAGGTGATCCCATAGCGACTCCACGTTCTTGCCGGAACAAGTAGCCATTGATCTCGAAGTGACTGTTGTCAATGACAAAGTCGAGGAGGTAACGAAGGTCTTGTTCACGAAAGGTTCGAGGGACCTTCGTTTGACGGCGCCATTTTCCTTTGAACATACGGCGTCGATGATCTGACTTCAATTCGTACACCGACCATTGTGAGGATCGGCGGAGGCCAACTACTTGGTCATAACGATGAAGAAGCACCTGTAGTGCCTGATGGAAACGCTCCGTAGGAATGGACGTGAAGAAACCGGACAGGTCCTGAGACACCAGGTGGATGTATTCGGCGGGATCTGCCTTTGACAGCGCGTCCCAGAGCTGTTGGACAAGTTCTTGGACCGAAAGCTGTCCTGGTATGTCGGGAAAGGTAACTTTGGTAAGTACAAAAATGAGGGCGCCGAAGACCGTGAGGAGGGGAGCTGCCCACGTGCGAAAGAAAGAAATGATGGGTCTTGCTTTCTGCCAGTCCTTGGTCGGCTTTGGAAGGATGCGAGCTGTAGGCAACGGTGCTTGAAGTCGAAGTCCCCACGCGTAGCGCTGATGTAGGAGGGAAGGTATCGTAGTGACCACTTCAGAGCGAAAAGATGCTGCAGGTTCTCGACACAGCGAAAAGACTTCTCCCGAGCAAAAGGTCTTGTGCATCAGTATGGCGAACAACGAAGGGCAAATCACATGTACACGAGAGGGAAAATGATCCGCGGGAATTACAACCCACGAGGACAGAGAAGCCACGGTTCGTTGTAGTGATGTGGATGACCAATAAGCACGATCTTGAAGGTTGGATCGATGGGCATCAATCAACTGAGTCAAAACAGGCCGTAGATCAGTAAGAAGACTGGAGCCATGTACATGCCACCGACGAGCTAGTTTGCGAAGCTGTGTGGTAAAACGCGACAAGTCAACATCGCCGAAATACTGATCCTTCATGGACGCGGCCATGATATCCATGTCGATGTCCGCATTGATGCGTGAGAACTCATCCACCATTACTGCATGTTCATGCGCACGGTGTAGGTGGTGATCATCAATGTCCGAACAGCGACACGGAAAAGATACGTCAGGAGTCCATCTGCGTTGCCATGTGCGGTAGTTGTAGATCCTGTCTCCCAAAGTGGCACTGCGAGTTTCCACCACCCGGATCTTTGGAAGAAATAGGGAGGGGAACAAGTCACGATGTGAAGCGACCCAACGTTGTAACCACGTGCCAAGTTGAGCTTTCCAATTCCGTACATGTAGAGGCGGTAGAAGTAGTTGTGTCAAAGTGCTTGGTGATTGGAGCTGTCGTTTGCGCATCACCTGGGCGAGGAGTTTCTGTGCCTTTGAACGAAAGGGCTCGTTGACGAAGACGGAGAGTCGCAGGAAGTAGTAGAGCTGAGTGGGAGGAAAAGCCGCCGACAGTAGGTCTCGCATGGCCTGGAACGATGCGCCTGTGTTGGATCCCAGCTGATAAAGAGTGGAGTGCGCTTGAATGTCATCCAACATTTCAGGTCGTAATTGCCGTTGAAGATCCGGATGTAGTCGTCGTCGAAAACGTTTGTGTAGACCGAGCGAGGTGGGAGACGACAACGAATGACGTCGAAAGTCAACTAGATGCTCCCGGAAGCCCACCTTTCGAAGAAGTCTATGTACCCAGGGCGCATTCAAATGCGGACGCAGCAGGTATTGCCACTTGCTTTCCTGGACCCAAACCGAGGAAATGGGAAGTTTGATCTCAACCGGAATGGCACAGAAAAGCCAGTAAGTGTTGGTGCGCTTCCAGTAGTGAAGTGCAGGTTCGAAGAAGGCATGACGTCCCCGAAGTAGTTGTAGAAATTTGCGACTGCGTGAGTGTTCTCGTCGTAGAACGTCCTGATCAGTTGCACCAACGTAGTATGGCGTGTGCCATGGAGAAAGTCGGATGTAAACGCATGGTTGTTGATGATGACCTGGATCGTGAATGAAGTCATAGAGGTCCGGAAAACGTGTCCGTAATGAGCGAAGATGTCTTGTGTCTGCAAAAGTGGAATGCATAATTTCGCACAACAGAGATGTCTTGTAGAAGTGAAGAACCTCGAAGAACTTTGGGACATATCCATAATCTTGAGAAATGAGACGCTGCAAGAAACTGATCAATAAATAGGCCGTGCACCGGCACCTGTGAAGTTCATACCTGTTGGCCACAGTGTGGTAAGATTGTGACATGGCGTGAATCGGAATCTGAAGTGCAATCCGGACCACAACTAGTACTTCCAGAATAAGGCCCAACCAAGGTAGTTGTGCAACTGACTCATATTCATCTATTGGTATCGACGGTGGTGGTAGTCCAGGAAAGCAGTATTGCCAGCACGTAGAGAACATTGTCAACGAGTGTAGAAAGGTGTCCAGAGAATGCCATTGTGCAACATCATCATAGATTCCACAGCGGCGAAGCTCAGCCAACATGGTGAACATGCAACCAATGAAATCTACAGTGTGGCGGCGACATGAATGCAAGCGGCAATTAATATCAAGCAAATGACAACGCAAGCACAGACAAGCGCATCATCAAACAAGTGCAAAGCAAGAAGAGGACGGACGAGTTTTGAACCTTTCCTCAACCGTGACACAGCTGCCGCTCCGGGCTCATAAGTGAACGAAGGGGACTGCTCACCCACTGAGTAAGCGGGCGGTCACGATGAGGTGACACAGCGCCTTGTCAGTGAGCTTGGTGAGGTAGCCGGGCTCCAGTCCCCACAGAGCCGCCATCGCCGCAAACGTAGGTGCGTCTCCTTTTGGCATGCGTTGACGCGCCTGAAGGAGTTGCATCGCCATGGAATCCAAGGACTTGTTGCCGTTGAGACGGGACGGGTGATTGGCCCACTTGATCAATGACGCCAAAGTGGTGGTTGTGGGCGATTGCTTGAGATACAAGCGTGGCTGATCACTAGTCCATGTGTAGTACTTGATGACGTCATCCGGCGTGCTGTGCATGGTGAGCAATTGTGACGCCGCCGGCTTGGAAGGCGGTGAAGAAAGTCCGTGAAGAGACTGAATGATCCGGGGTTGCACCGCGCCATCAAACGACTTGCCATCAAGGGCCGCTGCGCTGGCCGTAGGGAGGGAGCTGGGAGGTGACGAGGATTGTGTGTGGTTGACCAGTGGTGGTGTAACCAACTCTGCGTCATCCTTCTGGTTTGGCACCGTGGGGGAAGTCGAAGCGCGTAACGATGCTGAATACTGAGCCTGGAGCAACTCATGAGCACGATTTAGATCATTGTACTTCTTGACCATGTCATCCGTCTGGGTAGAAGGCGTGAGAGTTGCGTGGTGTTGCTGAAGAAACTGAAGTACCAAGTTGGCCAAATGGTCATGAACCTTGATCCGCTGATTGAAGTCGTCCAGGTTGAGCCCCAGTGAGCTAGCAAGGTCCTTTTCCAAGGTAAGCAGGTTGATCGACTGTGATCGTCGTAGTAGTTTGGAACAGGTACTCCAAAGTAAGGCCTCGGTGCGAGTGCGAAAGCCTTCCCACGTCACGAATCTGCCGTGAGCAAACGGTTGGAGCAGCCAGTTGGTGAGGCCCCCATGAATGACCTGAACCAGGCGAACGTCACGAATGTCCATGCCGGACATGTCACGTAGGTTGTTGTGCGGGGTGTTGGCGACCGTCATGGGCAGGCTGAAGTTGTAGAGCTGGTTGATATCTAGCATGCCATCTCCAGGTGTCCAGTCAGCCGATGGTGTAAGCCAGGCTTTCTGAGGTCGAACCGGCAGGGCTGCAGGGTATCCAGGTGATGGTGTAGTTTGCGAGGGAGTGACCGGTGGCGGCATCACGGGCGTCATGAACTTCGTTGGCGTGGGCTCTGGAGGAACCGGCATCATGTAGTTGATCGGTGAATGATGGAACTGCTGCGTGGGCTTTGGAATCGATTGATAATTGGTCGGCATCACCGGGAAATTGTTGGTGGAGTTGTAGCCGGAATTGTGTTGCCAGGATACCAGGTTGTTCCAATCCATGCCTTCCGAGACCTGGTTGTCATTGTGTTCGCGTCGGCGTGCTTTACGAGCTTGAGGGGAAGGACTCCGATCACGTCTGCGCCGAGTCCTGGATCTGTCACGATCATCACGCTTGAGAGAAACGAATCCGACAAAATGCAAGTCAATGCAAGTTCAAGTCAGCGGCCATCAGCAGCAAAGGTGAGAGAAACGAATCCGACCAAATGCAAGTCAATGCAAGTTCAAGTCAGCAGCCATCAGCAGCTGTGGTGAGAGAAACGAATCCGACAAAATGCAAGCCAATGCAAGTTCAAGTCAGCAGCCATCAGCAGCTATGGTGAGACGTCTCTATGATCTGACAGCTGTCTTCCCTTTAGTGAAACCTCGTTCCTGGTTAAATGTGAAATTCCGCTGTTCTATGATAAGAACGTTGAGGTCAAATTTTCCGACAAAGCCGGCCCGGGGTCACACAATGGGTACACCCGAGGATTCCCCATGAATGGGGTGTACACACTTAAGCTCCAGATGGAGGGTGCTAATCTTTCGAGTACAACTGATGAGTCTCGAGTACAACTGATGAGTCTCGGCTGAGTTCTGCTTGCAAGTCACTTGGCTTCACTTTAGAAACGAAAACGTTACAGGAAAGAACAAGAAGCACAAACAGCGCCGCAACCAAGGGGGCCAAAAAGACATTCAGAGATCACTTGCAGGTACGCATTGAGGCGACCCTCAACGCTTCCGGCCAAACTTCCATAGCTTGGTTGGCGTGGCTAGGAAGATGGCTGCCACGCCCCCTGCTACTCATAGTGGTGACAGGGCATTCTGTCACTCCGCACACACACACACACAGCAGCAGGAACCCGCACACACACACACACACAGCAGCAGGAACCCCGCCCAGTTTGAGACAACCGCATATCACCACTGTTCTTGCTATGGCAGTCATTCAGTTTGTTACTTTCTGTTTTTGTTCTCTTTTGGTGGGAGGCAGGGGTGCAGAATGATGTTTTTGGCCACCATGCCGGGGTTGAGAAGATACCAAGGTGGACGGTGGGCGTGTCGTTTTTGACTCCCGTTATTCCCGCCCAGCCGCACCCGTTCCAGGCTACGAGGTGGCATGGAGCTGCCGCCCGGAGCCGCAGGAGGTGCTGCCAGAGGCTCCGCGGCTGAGAATGAGACACGCCGAACCAAGGGCCCTCCACACCGCCAACTCAATCAACTGCAGTTGGGGAAGAAGCTGACAACAGGGGTCCTCATAGTTCGCTAAGGCAATGATCCCTGGAGAAACACCGGAACAAAAGCAACAATCAAGGATCAGCACACACGAGAACAAACATCAACAAGCACCAACAAACGTTCAGCAAGGGACCCTGTTGTGGGCCTGCTGCGCCTTGCAAACCAACCAACAGATCGAGTTTCTGCCGACCAAACCAGCCGTGCAAACTCAACAAGCTACACAGTCATTGCTTTCGCAGTGTGGCTGGGAGTCAAAGTTTCAAAGAGATGACGGCTACTTCATCATGTTGGTTGCTCGGTTGATATTCAAGAACCTAGACATGTTGGGTTCATCAGGTTTCCTTGTCGATTTCCGTACGTGCGACCCATGCCCCACACAAAGATGGATGCGTGGAACAATCTCAATTTAGGGTCCCTTTCCTCGAGTTCCTTTTATCGTCATTCTTAAGGGGAGTAAACGCCGGGCTGTTCAAAGACAAATTTGGCCTTGGTTTACACTTGGTTCACACTGCAAATATTTTGAGCAGCCCAGCCTTCTTGCCCGTTTTGGGGTTCCAGGGAGGCTTCCGCAAGTCGGGCAGGTGAACTGCTGGGAGCGCAAGGACAGACTTGATGATGAAAGGGAAGCCGTGGTGCCGGCGGCGCAGCTGAATCAAGGGGCCAAAGGTTTCATGGTTGTGGGAAATGGTTTTCTCTTCATGATGGCGGGTTCCATGTTGGTTTCCCCCCAAGATGAAGAACCACCCGGGACCCCAAAGACCCTGCCGCTAGATTCTGCTGAAGCAGGTCTTAACCTTTAAGATTTAATCTTGAAACTCAAGCGATTGCTTACCCACAAACCAGCTTTTTGTCCGAGGTCAAAGGAAACCCTTTTGTAGAGGACATGTTTTGTTTTACAGAAATCCAATTGTCCACTGTTGGTTGTGTGGGCTCTCACACCTGATTAATGGGGTTCCCGTTTAGTGGGTGCTTTTTGTTATTGTTGGGTTAGCTTTAGCCAGCATTGCGTTCACATGCTTTTTGTCGCATGAGCATTTGATGTTTAATTTGATGTAGGCGTTGGGTCCATGTTCTAAAGAAAAGTCACTTTAAAGCGATAAAGTAGTCATAGGTATGGCCCACTTTGATATCGCTGAACGAGGCATTTCCACAAACATGTGCAGGATCCCTTCAACGATTTGGTCAATCGCCCATGCAGCCAGGTGTCAGCTGAGCCACCATCAAAACCTGTCCCAACCAGACATGATCGCAACTGCCCTTTGGATTTGTTCTGTCTGCAACTTTTTTGAGAGGCCTTGGAAAGCTACCCGCTTGGCTCCTGATTTGTGGATGATTCCTCGCCCAGCTGCATGTGCTGTTCAATCATCTGGTGACCAGTCCCCTGAAAACAACCTGGGGCGTGGCGTGGCGTGTTTGCGTGGTGTGGCCGCCAGCAATCGTACACTTTGTTTTTTGTTCAAGCATCGCCTTTTCAATTGAGTGTTTTTCAATATATTTTCATTTTCTGCTGTTATGCTGGGGAACGCCTTGTCTTCGAGGTGGAGGTGCACAACTACGAGGAGTACAACTTGTCCAACAAGAGGCGAACCAAGTGCTTCATTGACCAGGATCGGGATGATGTTGGCAAATTGTCAAATCAGTCTGGTGAGATATTGGTGATGGTCATACTTTCTCTGCCAAAGGCTGCGGCGCAAGGGTTCACGAGTTCACAGCTTCACGCGGGCCACACTTGTGGCAAGCCAGATGCGTTGCCTTGGCCAGGCCGTTTGTCAAAACCAGGCCCTCTACAGATGGTGCTTTCATGGATGGTTGCCTCTTGGTTTCAGTGTGTCTCGGTTTCCCAACAAAAAATCTGAGATGCTTCCCATTGGAAGGTAACGATTTGCGAAGACATATATTTCTGCCCATGTTTAATCGGATTTCATAGGTCCGGCCCCTTGCTGACTAGCTCTGAAATCTGTCAAAGCCTTAAGGAAGCGATGCCCAAAGTCAATGCGGGGGATGTGTCCAGCCTACGGGCAGGAACAGGTTCAATGGATTCAAATCACCAGCCCGAAAATTTCGGGGCCTGTTTCGGGTTCTCAGCCAGGAGTTGCTGGGAATGCAGCCGAACGAGAAGGTCCGTACGGCCTGGGGCGACACTAAGCGCCCCGGGCTCATCAGGACCGCGCCAGCTGAAGTGTGTCAGGTCCGCAGACAGCTGAGGTCAGGAGCAAACGTTATTTCGTCTCGAGAATACCCCAAACACCAACCAACAAAAGGATGTTGCACAACAAGTTGGCTCACTCTTGGAGTTGGCTTGTGAAGTTAGCCTGGACATGGAGCACGCATCAATTTGTAGAAACCCTTTCAGGATTATGTTTCTTCCAATCACTTGCGTCTCGTACTTTTTGAGCACCAGCCAATTGAATAGATGGCTCTACTCCTGCGGTTGATAAGGGTCAGGGCTCAGATTCTGGCAATTGGGGACCTGAAAGATTTTGCTACTAATTGCCAGCTCAATTGGGCATCTTGGGCTTTGGACCAAGGGCCAACGAGCTTTGAGCGCTTTTCGCCTTTGCTGGAAAGCTGAACTCACGACTCAAAAGGCAAACACGAGGGGAGTCAGTACTTAGAAGTCGGTCTGGAATCAAGGTTGGTTTCCGTGCCTGGCAACCAGTCCTTTGAGAAAGTGAGGTGAATCACTTTAAGCTGGAGACGTTCTGCGGTCGTTTTTGTGGGTTGAGTTTGACCAGTTCTAGTCGCATTGAGTGAGCCGCCGTTCAGCTTAAGGCCCTCTTGCCGAATCACCATGAAGTTATCCCGGACAACCCAAGTGGACTCAGATCGCCAAACATGCTGAACTGCATGTTGAAGTTTCGGTGTCCATTGCTTACTTGGAAGAAACAAGTGGTGACTCCCTTGCCTTGTTGTTGGCAGTACGCAACGTTCACCAAACAGACTCCCCAGATTGCGATTGCGAAGGGAGCGTAATTGGATGGCCTAGATTGTTGAATCCTTGCAACGGAAATCTGCCAGCTTATCCCAATGGAGGAATTGGGCCTGCCAGGATCTTGTTCATCTTTCTGCTCTACTACCTGGTCTTGCCCTGCCCTCAGTTCCACTGTCGGCAATGTTTTCGGCATGGGGATAGCAGGTTGAAGTCTTGAGAACTGAACCGCTTTGGTAGAACATGTAGAACTAAAGTCACATTTGGGGTCCCTCTGTTGGCCATGGCAAGTTTGTTGGGCACATCGGGTTTGAGACTTTTGTACTGCAATGCCCCTTTCGGTCCTAGGGGACATTTGCTAAGATCAAGTTGGGTTGAGAATGGGCATGGACCCATCACGGGATTCAGAGTGTAAGACCTAGTGTAAGAGTTGTAAGAGTAGTGTAAGAGTAGAATGTTCACATTTGTTGTCACTAGGTTGGGACTCCCCAGGCTTCGTAGCGTATGGAAAGGGCAGTACTTCGCGCCGATGGGAGGTTTCTCATCACCTGGCTGCAGCCGGCGAGTTGGAACGCCTTCTGGGTGGCCGCAGGCTGGTAGCTCCAAAACTCGGGTCTACCAAACACTGGACACGCGCAAGGCAAAAAGTGAGGATTCCTCTTCTCAAGGGTGAGGGTGGTCCATTTTAGAATACCTTGGACAATCCCCCCAAAAAGGGGGGCGTTGCTGATTCCTTGGTGTAGAACCCAATCTTCTTGTCACCAGAATCATTGCACAAGGGCGGCTCTGGACTCAAGGGTGCAAAAGACGCACCAAAAGTAGATTCCCAATGATTGATTTTCCTCTTGGACCATGCTCCCACAATGTTGCTTCTTCTCGGGCACCAATTTGGGAATGGGCGAGAGTGAGGTGTGGAGTCCTCACTTCGGTGATACAATTGGGGCCTTGTCTTTTGCAAACCTGGAATTGACCGCAACTGATAATTTGTTGGAACCCTCTTGGGATACGGCGGGTTCATTCCAACTCATCCCAACCGAAAATATTGTTGGTAGCGGACGGTTTTGGCGGAGGCCGACACAACCAAGCTCCCATGTTAAAGAGAAGGGGGGAGCAATGACTTCACCCTGTTTGGTGAAGATGATTTTGTTCTGTTGCGAGTTCATTTCACTCTTCACGTGACGCTAAACCCGAAGGGCTTTTATCGTTTTTTTTGTTGAACCATGGCCACTGGACCACAGGCTGCTTGCTTTGGGAGGAATGCAGACTGCAATTCGAACCATGCTTATTTTTTTGGCGTCAACCTTCGCCATGAAAGCCTGCAAATAGTTTGGGCGCGCATGGGTTGTCCACATGGACATGAGAAGTCCCTCCAGGTTTTTGACTTCCTGGGATTGCCTATTTTGAAGTCCCACCCACATGTACCCCTTTTTGACCCCTCTTTGAGTGGGTTGACGTGTAGGGCCTCTCCAACACGTGTTGGCTGTGTCCGGTTGATTTTCTTGAGTCCTTTGAAAGCCTTGGGAGGTTTCTGAGGAGCGGTAGTGGTCCCCGGCACGGAGCCGGGGCCAAACACATCGGTGAGCTCGGGACCGGCACTCGCACAACCACACTCAGGGAGAGTTTACCTCTCAGTAATTCTCAGCTAGTCCTTTACCACCCCATTTTAGTGCTGCCAACCCCTGCGCATCAACCACTTCCGAGCTGTCCACGTGGCGCGCATCTTTTTCCTTCTTTTGTCAGGGGTGCCTTTCGCTGAACCAATGAGGTCCCATCTGGTTCGTCCAACCCAAACATTGGACCCTCTTTTGATATGTCACAGAGTATGAACAATTTGTGTTGGGCGAACAGCTGAAGCAGCCAAAGGCGCTACTTTTTCGATGGGAAACCTCTGGGCGCGTGAGACTCAGCTCCCAGCCCTGCTTCAGGCTTCCGTCCCATCTTCCTGGTGCTGATCCCTGCCATGATTGTCCTGCGCCTAGTGGGGGCAAGATTCAAGCGTGTTTCGAGTTCCCATGTTGCAGCCGTTTCCGTGTTGGTTTTGTGGTGCTAGTTGTTAGTTAATCTGGCTGTTTGTTTGGTATGCTTGCTTGTTTGTTTGGCACTTGTTTGTCTAGCTGTCAGCTACGACCTACATGCTCGATTTACATGGTTGGCCCCACCCCAGTCAAAAGGCAAGCCTTGATTTAGGACCGCGCTGGAGAAGGCTTGGCCACAGATTGCCGCGTTGACACCCAGGGCGGATCGGTAATGTTTGACAAGACATGGACACGTGAACAAGACGGAATTTCGATCATGGCACAGCGTGGTTAATGATAGCATGTATAGGGTCAGGGTGAGGCTTCCGGCAGAAATGCGGAAATTTCGGAAATGCTAGCTGACAAATTTTTGGGTACGGGGCTGCTGTTGGACGGCTAGTGGGTGATTTGAAACAGCGTCCTCCCTTTACCCTTCCTCCTTTCAGGGCAACACAGGGCCTTCCGATACAGGGAGCCAGTTTCTACACTAGTAGAGGGGGTCCTTTTCCAATCGAGAAAGAGTCAAACGGCAAGTGGACCGTGCCTCAAACTGCCTGGAACAACCAATTGATCCCCTTTGTTTGTGGCAACAGATTCCTCTTGGACATACGCAACCTGAACGTCTCCATCAAACAGGGCTTCGGCAAAAGAACTATAAAGGGTTTGATCTGCTGGACAACCAACCCACTTGTGCAATATCAGGGAACCTGCCCTTGGAATGTGAGGCTTCGTCTTTGGGAAGGCTTTCCAGTCGCATTTCAAAGTGGTCGCAATTCCAATGGGAATGACCCCAACCATCCACTGCTGGGACATCTAGGTGGTCGGCATTTTTGTACCGAGGGTCTGCACCAGTACGTGGAGATTCGCCGAGAGGCACGGACCGGCCTTTGCAGCGGGATGTGGATGTCACTGGACTGCGCCTTAGGCAATTGGACACAGAATACAACAAACTCATGTGCTCAAAAGCTATCATGCTTAGTAATTGTCCCACCTTAGCAATTGATTCCACCTTGCGTGGACCACCTTTCCGGACATGAATGACTGGTCTTTTGCTCCCCTCTGCAAGCAAGAGCCAGGGCTTTCCATGGCTTCCGCATGGAGATAGGATATTGTCAAGGACTAAGCTTATTTTCAGCCAAAGGTCGACGGACTCTCACAGCCCCTGGTAGAACCCCTTTCGTGAGGCTCTGAAAGGCGAGGTTTCGTGCCAGGTGCAGAGTTTGTACGTGCTCTCCAGCTGGGGTCGGCTGATCCATATGACCCGCCGGCCCCCACCTTCCTTCTTCCCTGCGGATCTGTGCCCGGCTTGGTACGGGGGCACCTCCTTCCAACTGGACGCTCGGCAAGGCTTGGGTGCTTTGAGAAAGGTTAGCCTCTCTCCGGTTGTCAGAGATGAAGAAGCCATTACTTTATCAAAAGTGCGCCCTGCCAACACCCATTTTGCCAAAGTTAAATGTAACTTCATTGCCACACTTGTTCAATGGCATTGGTGTGGCGTTCAGACATGTCTTTCCGGGCGCTCGCCTCAGTTTGAAAGGCTCGTGTGGCCTGGGATTCAGAACAGATTGGTGAGGAGGGGAGGCGTCAGTCAGAGCCAATCAGTTGAGGCTAGGTAGTTTGCACATCTCACGAACGGAGCTGGGGGTTGGCTTTGTGTTTGTGTGCCAAGGTTTAGGCAGGGGCGACCCGTTTGTGTGTTGCCTGCATTTGGTTTCCCGTTCTTTGAGTCGTCAACGGCAGGCGCCAAGACAGCGAGCGGCACGTGCACTCTGTTCAGGCGAAATTCTGGGTGGCCATCATGCACCAGGGGTTTTCCTTGAAGTGCCAATTTAGCAACTTATTGGACATGGCCTCCGCCTGAAGGAGATGGTGAGGCGGTTCATGGCCATTATTTTCCAAACACCCTCTCAACAAAAACGGGAACAGGGTGAAGTGGGCCGACTATTGATCCATGAAGGGGCATTTTGCAAGCAGAACCACAAGAGTTTGAACAGTTGTGACATGGTTGCACAAGGCTGAACAAGGCACAACCTTCTCCAAGCAAAACAATGCGCTCGAGTTTGTTTTGGCATGCGAACTGTCAATCTACTTTTCGGGGGTGTCACTTGACAATGTGCCGCAAAAGGGAGTCAAAAGGAGTGAGCTGGGAATCACCAGAATGGGAATACAACTCCAAGCCAAGTCACAACTTTGGCACGGGTCTGCAAAGAAAAACCGAGACGCAACATGGCGTCGGACCTTGGCTGAGGACAGCTTCAAGATTGGTCGCATCTCCTTGGCGCAGCTGGACATGCCGGCCCGGCCTTTGTGCCAGGACAGGCTTCGGGCTGGCTCCTCGGACGAGGCCGGAGGATCTGTGGGGGGGGTTCCAGTTTGCTCCTCTTAAAGCCGTTTTCATTCTTATTCACCCTGAGTCCACATTGAAGGATGGGCCTCAACTTGACGCGTGGGAATGTCAAGAAGGAATGTTGGACCCCTCAAAGTCGTTTTTGGCTTCCTGTTGAAGGGTGGTTGGCGAAATAGCAGACGTCCTTTTTGATTTACCCCCTCACTAACAAGGAACCTGAGACAAGATACCCGGAGATTGTTTTTCTGAAAGGACCTTCTGTCAGCTTCCCTGTAAAGAGAGGGAGGCAAAGCCAACCATGGTGATCAAAATAGTGGGCCAACCATAGGCTTGTGCTTTTTAGAGGTTGTCCAACAGGGGCGACGGCGCTCAAGGCTTGGCGCCGGGGCTCCGTGACTGTGCGGGGCAGCTGCGGCCTGCTGAGAATCACCCGCCCGGATCTCGGGCTTTCGTTCGCCAATAACTGGAACGCATCTTGGATCCGGAATCCAACTGCCCAGGCCCCTCGGATTTTTGCGATGTGGCGCTTTCGAAACTCTTTGTCAGAGCCTTGCCTTGAATCGAAACAGGGACTTCGCGAAACGAGAGAGAGCTGGGCCCATCCTAAGTATGGGGAAAAGTTGGCCAAAACATCAGGTTGCTTTGGTCGCCTTGAAAGGGACTAGCATGTTTAAACAGTTGAGTCGGCGATGTAGGACACAGCTTTTTCTTGTAGAACCTACTTCTTTGGGCTGACTTAGAGAATGATGCAAAGACGGGGCCCGTTTGCGCACTGACTGTTGGGCTGCGCACATCTACCAATCTCAAAGTCACCCCATAGGTTGTGGCCACTTTCCCAAGATCGGAGTTCTGAGTATCATGACCCAAAAGTGTCCTTCCCAAATTTGGTTTCCCTTTTCTCGCGCCCCAGTTCCCCACTTGAGGAAGGCCGTTGGCGACATGGAACACAACCCAACACTCTTTTCGGCAGGCCCTTTCTGCTCTGGTTGGCCTTGAAGAAACTAGGGGCTGAACTGTTTTTTTTCTTTGTAGGCGGAGAAAGTAGGCTTGGTGAATCCGCCTGGAATTTGGAGACCGGAGCTACTCGTAACTTGCCAAGACTGGGACTTTTTGAACATAACTTTGCCCCATTCTGAACACGTTTCCCCCAGTTCGAAGCGGACCTGATGACTTGCAACTTTTGGGACAACAGCAAATGCCGGCACGTAGTCGAGTTCGGTTGGTATCCCGTTCAGAGATGATGTGCGAGCTGAGGTGAGCATGGAGAGGCCTGGCCTGGCTTGTTGCGTGACCATGCGCAAAGCCTTTTCACCCATCAATGAGGTCTGTTAGAAACCCAGGGATGGTTACATGGTAGGGGTTTAGCAGACATCACCACCGTTTTTCAATTTGAGAGTTTTCAAGGTGGGTTATCGGTCCATTTTGAGTCAAGGCCCCCAAAGGCGGTCACCTTTATTCTCCAGGTCCTTTGGTTGCAAGTGAGCCAAAGAGTGACTGGGGGCTGATGTGCACAAAGGAGGAAGCAGCATGATACCATGGTTTGAGACTTCCTAGGTTTGACACACTCCCACATGATGTACTAAATGGATTTCAACAGCGTTCCAAGAGCGGTTCCGGAACGGTGGCTCCATGTTTCGCCTTTCGCATAGGCTCTGGAGATGTACCAGGCCCTGTCGACCCTGGCGGGGCGTCAGCAGGTACCGGAGCTGCGCTCTGTGGGGGACGGTGGCGCAGCGATCGCAGGACGTGCCATGCGGCGTTGACCTCATGAGTTCAAGTTTTTGTTTGGATGTCGCATTTGTGTTTTCCCTTTTTCGACCATGAAAGTGGACTGGCCAGCCTTCCCAAGCCCTTCGATCTTCCGCTTCGACGGGGGGAGCTTGTAGGACTCTGCCCCAAGCACGAGATCCTGGCAGACAACGAGCGCCACATTTGGGAGCACCAGTTTGACTCCTTCGGCTTCTTCGGGGACCCCTTCAACTACAGCCGGGGACCCCAGAGATGGCCGTCGTGTTGTTCATGCCCGTGTGTATGGCCGTTCGCGGCCTATGACTAGTTCTTGGCTGTGTATTCCCGGTGTCCCATAGCTGCATTTGGCTGGTGTTGGCTGTTTTTGCTGGTTTATGGCTGTTTCTGGCTGCTTCGGGCTGCTTACGGCTATCTATGGTTACTCACTCCCAAGCCAACCAACCTTTGAGCTTGTGTTTCCTGCTTTCGGTCTGCGTTTTGCGCCGTGACCTTACCTGGTCCTTTTTTTCAGGCTTGGGAAGCAAAGGATGTTTGTCCATTTCATATGGTGGGGGATGCCTTTAGAAAGCCAAAGGAAAATGGCTCACTTCTGCGTAGGTAATGGATTCTTCCCTCCATCCGCCCCCCCAAGAAAAAAAGAAGGAAGAGAAGCACCCTTCTTGTGAGCAATCCTCGCGGGGCGGATGGGCCGATTGCACTTGTTGTTGGATGTATACAGGGAGCTCCAGGTTTCGATGTCTGAATTATTGTAATCAGAATGTAGACATGGTGCAGCAAGAGAAGGCTGGCGGAGAACTATTGCTTCAAGTGGTTCTAACCAAGAGACTCGGAGACCCACAAGTCTGCATGTCACTACGAAAGGCCAGGAAATGCAAAGGCCGCGCCTCAAAATCTGTGAGAAGAGGGAGAAAAGAAGATGTCTTACTGGCAAGCAGATTCTACGAGCAGCAGAATCTCTATCTGACGAAAGCCAGCTCGAATATGC
>CAUJNA010003505.1:1589282-1711782 GCA_963377175.1 Effrenium voratum | reverse complement strand
CTGGTGAGGTGGCAATCGTTGGGTGGTGTTGGTGGATGAGATTCTCTAATCTCGAAAGAACAAGCAATTGTTCCGCGGCCCCAGGAGCACTGGGGGCTGCTCGGACGGCACACACCGACTGGCGTGGAGCATTTGAGGACGACAAAAGCGGGACGGAATCCCCATAGTACTCCATTTTGCAACACAACAGAGGTGATTAACTTTACATAGCCTCATTCCCTAAGACGGTTGCCCACTGATCAGCTGATGCCTCTAGCAGTGCAAACCGAAAACAGGGGGGGGTGCTAAACATCCAGTAGAAAGCTGGGCAGTTGAATATTTTAGTTTTCCTTTTGCGCATGGTGCTTTGTTTTGTTCAAAAGACGACCGTTGTGGCCATGTCCTGACAAAAAAGGGTCACTTGGAAAGAAGGAGCAGATCTGCCTGCTGTTCTTGCTGGACAACGTGCACTATCTTTCCACCCAATCCACCACCACGGAGAATCTGCTGTTGAGCTTATCTTCACTGTTCTTGGTGTATGTGTGCGAGTTTAGCTATTTTGCACCATTCATGTCATTGTCTTCGGAGTGTGGAGATGCTTTTGCAGGTTGTCCGTCAACTTTTCCGGAAAAGCGGGAGGACCACTGGCTTTAGGCAAACCGCAACCTCACAAAGCGAGGTGTGACCTCGATGATGATTCCTACAGGAACTTTTTGTCCTAAGAATTTTGATTTCTTTCCTTTTGTTCCTTCGGCGCCGGTGACACCAGCACATTTGGGGCCCCTTGGGCCAGCAAGTTGAAGCTCGAGGTACTTCCCATACCTCACGGTGACCTCGGTGTGGTATGGCAGCCTGGAGTCCTACGTCACCCAGCGCGTACGTGCACCTCCGCCGGCAGCCTAGGGCGCGGAGACCTTGCGAACCCCCAGTAGGTCGCTCCCTGAAAGTGATTTCCGAACTGACCCCTTGCCCTCTCTTTTGCCAGTGAAGTTGGTTCTCAGACCGTCGAAGACCCAAAAGGCCTGCAAGATGGGGCTTCACACTTCATTTGGGCCCTTGCCTCTATGCGAGACTATCCGGGAGGCAAAGTCGTCTTGTGAGTTGACACAAGGGGTACGCGTATCTTCAACTATAAGATGCAGAGGGATCTCGAAGAAAGCCAAAGGGCCTTTCCATGTGCTGAGGTTTTGGCCAGGCTTCATGAGCCCCATCATGAGCCTCTCCGCCCCCCGGCTTGGAGTTGAGATCCGCGAAGCTGGATTCCTTTGCGGCACACAAATGAGTTATGAAGGTTCCTTATGAAGGTTCCTTTGGGGGATTCCTTTCTAGCATCGTCGAGTTATCCAGTTCTGTCATTTAGCCACCATTATTTTTACTCGTGAAAGTTCCAAGCGAGATTCCTGGAGATGAATCCTCGCTGTTGATGTCAAACTACATGCTTCACTTCCTGCATTTGTGTTGCATGTACTGCAGGCCTTGAGCTCACTACATCGCATGTGTAAAAGGTGGATTGCTGCAGACTACAATCGGTTGACTGTTTGTTTGAACACTACAGCACTTGCACTTGGAAGCAAAGTAACCACCGATTTTATCGTGGTAGCGGAGCTGAGATCCTAAACGTAGGGGAGCTCCAGTAAGCAGTAAGTACTACAACCACAGCAACAGCAGTCACATGCCAAACTACTACGACATGTCAGGAGAAGCAGCATCAGCCTCAGCACAACAAACTACAGGAGCAGAGAACGGGCCAACAGCAGACACAGTAGGAGCCACAACTACGGGAGCAGGAACAGAACAAGACAACGACGTTCAGAGACTACATAGATACAAACTGCCACCACCCTTCTTCACTGGTGACTACTCCCAGTATGAAGAATGGCTGTTCAAGCTACAAGCATACCTCGGCCTCATAGACCGAGACTTCGACCTGGTGCTACAACTAGCACAAGTGGCTACACGACAGATTGAGGACACAGATATAAGAGCCCACATACGCGACCCTACACAAGCAACAAAAGCAGTAGACCTCTCACGAGATCTACACTACATCCTCATCAACATCTGTCAGGGAGCAGCAGCTACAGTAGTAAGGCAAAACCGCTACAACGCAAACGGATTTGAAACACTACGACTACTACACAACAGGTTCAGCCTACCAGTAGGAACAAGAAGCGTTGGCTACCTTACCAAGCTACTGGAACCTACATTCAACGAAGCGCAGTTTGAAGAACAATTTCTACAATGGGAATACGACATCAACCGCTACGAGAAAGACAATGGAACAGCACTACCAGATGGAATCAAAATAGCAATACTACTCAACAAAACCAAAGGAGCACTGCAGCAACACCTCCAACTGCGAGCTGGACAGATCACGAACTACATCGAGATCAGAGCACTCATCTTGGACTACTACAAGACGATTTCAGCCGTCACTAGATCTACTTCAGCAGTAGGAACAAACTACAATGGAGGAGCTGCACCAATGGATGTTGACAACATATGGAGGAAAGGAAGAAACTACAAAGGCAAAGGAAAAGGAAAAGGCAGCTACAAAGGAAGCAGAGCAAAGGCAAGTACAGGAGTAAAGGGCACTACAAAGGATTCGACAAAGGCAGCAAAGGAAACTACAACAAAGGAGGATACAACAAGAGCAAAGGAAAAGGCTACTCAGGATCCAAAGGATATGGATCAAGCAAAGGCTACAAAGGCCAAGGAAACTACAGCAAATCAAAAGGAAAAGGAAACAACAACTACACAACATGCCATCGATGTGGCAAGCCTGGCCACTGGGCACAAGACTGCAGAGTGCCAGTATGGCACATAGGAGAAGGAGAAGAACTACATCCACTAGAACAAGAACAAGCAGATCATGACAACAATGAAGAACTACCTCAGGATGTGAACGACACTTGGGACTGGTACTACGAAGGAGAAGAAGGACAACACGAGGTGAACTACATGGAGGAGAACTGGAACGACTACGACTATGACAACAGCTGGGATTGGAATGACAACAGCTATGAGGACACAGCAAACTACATTGGAGGCATCAACGAGTCACACCTTACCATTGGACACATCAGACAAGCAAACTCACGACTACACAAGCACAAATCCAAATCACTACTTGGCAAGAGAACAACACACACAACATCATGGAACGACCACAGCAAGAGCTTTCAACAATTCCTACAAGAAGACACCACACAGCCACACTTTGACATAGCAGCAGCAAGACAACAACAAAGGAACAAGAAGATTGAGGACACTATCACACACTACATCATGTACTCCAACTTCAAGTCATACCACCACCTGTTGATCGACTCAGGAGCATCTACACATGTTTGCCCGAAGGACTACGCACCAGACCTACCGCTACGACCTTGTGGAGAATCGGTTCCACAACTCTACACGGTTACAAACAAGAAGATTCCTGTCTACGGCATCAAGTACGTTCCCTACAAGCAGGACAACTTCAGGATCATGATACCCTACTCACACATGGACAACAACAAGCACACCTTATAAGACACTCAGGACTTTTCTACCTACGAGCAGAGAAGATCGACATCCCTACAGGATTCGACATCTACCCAATGACTACAGACAATGGAAAATCCATTGCTGTGATTCAACCTACGGAGAAAACAGTACAACAACAAGAACAAATTGCACCACTCACCCACACAGACCAAGGACTACGACAGATCCTTGGTGGAAACACTGACTACTGGAAACTTGATGGTGACTACGCCATCAGAGTACACAAACGACCACGCAAAGCATTATTCACACCACACAACAGCGGTTGCCCAATACCTGAAGGAGAACTAGATGATTGGCGACTAACCATCATCAACAGACAAGGGCAAGAGCAAGAACAACTACAAGAGAACCCAACACAACTTTCCAAGCAAGAACTACAACGAAGACTAGAAGGTGACAACTGGACTGGAGAAACCAGATTCAGAAGAAAGATAACACCTACACGCAGAGCAACATCAAAGACCACACCAACAAGGCAGAGCTCACAACCACAACGGCTAATGGACACACCACCAACCAGATCAAAGATCCAACTACGAGCACCACAAAAGATATGGAGACCTAAAGCAGCACCTTCTACAGATCTTGACACCACACAACCAAAGGAGACAATCCACAGACCACTCACAGCACAGGAGGACAACCAAGACTACTGGGAAAGACAAGGTGAATACTGGATAAGACACCACACAACACTTAGAACAACTCTATTCACTCCAACAGATGGACCAGGACATCCACCAATCAGCACACTTGAACCTCACAGAACTACAATCACTCACAACAACTTTGGAGAAGTTTCGCAACGCAAAGATGACTGGACAGTCATGGGCAACGCAGCACTACCATTTCAATGGAAAGGAACAACAAGGTTCACCGTGAAGAAAGACTACGAGTACATCCAGGAGAACCACGATGAGGAACAACAACACGAGCATCATGAAGCACACAGAGCAAGAGGACTACGACAACCGCAGCAGCCCACTCCACAACAAATAGCAGAACACAACTTGACACACCTACCATACAGAAATTGGTGTCCAATTTGCGTTCAAGGCAAAGGACGCCAGGACAACTACAAGAAACAACAATCACGACAACCCTTCATCCAAGTGGATTTTGCCTACATCAAACCACAACAAGATCCGAAGACCATACCAGTCTTAACAGCAGTTGATGTTACTACACAACTGTGCATGGCGGTATTGGTTCCGGACAAACCATCAATGATGGACTACATGATCAACAACCTACAAGCATTCATCTTTGAATGTGGAAGAACACAAGGCATACTACAAAGCGACAACGAAGACACACTCAATGCACTACTAAAAGCAACAGCATCTAAAGTCGGCTCAATGACTGTACGACATTCACCATCCTACAGCAGCAACAGTCAAGGAAGCGTTGAGCGACTACATAGAACACTTCTCGGACAAATCCGCGTCGTCAAAGCTCAGGTTGAAAGCAACTACAGCATGACGATGTCCACAAAGCACTGTCTACTACCTTGGATAGTACGACATGCAGCATGGACGGTAAATCGCTACGTCATTCACTCAGACGGCTACACAAGCTTTGAACGCCGCTGGGGAAGAAACTACGAGCGAGCAATCTGCGAATTTGGCGAGACACTACTTCACCTTCCACCACAACACAAGAAACTTCCAAAAGCAGACCTACGGATGCAGAAATGCATCTGGCTCGGAAAAGTTTCCGAAACCGGAGAAAACTACGTCGCAACGGAATCAGGCGTACAAAAGGTACGAACAGTGCGGAGACTACAACCGGACTTCAAATACGACCTCGCACTGTTGAACAAAGTTTCCGGCACACCATGGGCACCACGACGGAACACCTACAACCCATCGTTCGCAACACTGTTGGACACGCAACTACAACCGTCAGAGAAAAGAAGGTCCACGCAAGATTTCGGACAACAAACGAACGCTACGGACGACATCGTTGCGGAACCCGCAACAAAACAACAACGCCCTACACCACCTCCACGACTTCCGTCCACATCGACGTCCGTCCACATCGACGTCAAGTTCACGACCACTACTGGATAGTCCTATGGCTACTTCACCAACCGGACGACAACATCCACCACTACCAGCACCACCTCGACAAACACTACGACGTTTAACTCCGGAAGAAGTAATGCAACCAACTAAAGCACAGAAGACCTCAAAGGACACTACAATCAGATCAGCGGAGCAAGCAACCAAAGAACCACCACCACTACGACAGAAAATCAACGCAGTGACACTTCCCAACGGCAAATCCATCACCCCCTACACAAACGAGGACACCTCAGAAGACGAACCCATAATCTTCGAGAACGAAGGTTACGACGAAACACAACTACTGGAAGGAATGAAACACGAGTCAAACCAAATGAAGCTACATGACGTCTACGACGAAGTAGATGCGTCTACCGTCGACGACAACGTCATCAGAGAAGCGATACCTACAAGATGGGTACACAGAAAGAAAGGACCAGGAGTGCGAAGCCGAATCGTCGCAAAAGGCTACACAGAGAAGATCGAGGACGAAGACTCCGTCTACGCCTCTACACCAATGTTCACGACACTCCGGACACTTCTCGCACTACAAATGTCACGACCAAACTGGATCGCGCGACTAGGTGACGTCTCTACAGCATTTCTACACGCACCCATCGCAAAAGACCACGACGGTAAACAACGTGACGTCTACCTTTGGCCACCTAAAGAACTTTGTCCACAACAGGACAAAATCTGGCGACTAAAGAAAGCCATGTATGGACTACGCAGTTCACCAAAAGCATGGCAGGACTACCTGGCTGAAGTGTTACAAAAGCTCAGCTTTGTAAGACTAAAGTCAGAACCTAACGTCTACACCAATGCGACTCGCGACTGCTACATCATGGTCTACGTGGACGATCTCTAGTACTTGGTGACAAGACTGTCGACTCCACCTTCGAGGCCATCCAGAAGCAGGTCCTACTCAAGCACATCGGCTACCTCGAACCTGGCAAACCACAACAATTTCTTGGAAGAAACATCGACCACTTTGGCAACTACTGCAATCTTGGACTAAAGGACTCCTACATCGACAACATGATCGAGGAGTCTGGAATGAACAACTGCAACTCAGTGAACACTCCAGGAATTGCACACTACAAACCAACAATAGAAGATGAAGCACTACTTGACCACGAACAACACAAAAGGTACAGAAGGATTGTTGGCAAACTTCAATGGTTAGCATACACACGACCAGACATTGCATACTCCACAAAAGAACTAGCACGAGACCTCACAGCACCTACAGAACTTTCACAAAAGAGAGTCAAACATCTACTACGCTACTTGCACGGCACCAAGCACTACAAATTCACCATAGAACCAACAACAACACTCAGAGCAAACACCAACAACATCCTGGATCTCGACGTTCACGTCGATGCCGACTGGGCAGGATGCCCTACTACCAGGAAATCAACTTCAGGTTTCAACATCATCTTTTTAGGAACAACAGTTGCATTTGGCAGCAGAACACAAGCTACAATAGCACTCAGCTCAGCAGAGTCTGAACTCTACGCCATTTGCACAGGAGTTAATGAGGGACTACACCTCAGAAACTTCCTACTTGAAACCAACATTTGCAGCAAGCTAAACTTACGCATCCACACAGACTCCACAGCAGGCAAGAGCACTGCTACACGACAAGGCACTAGCAAACGAGCAAAACACATCGACCTTAAATTTCTCTACACACAAGACCTCATCAAGCATGACATCATCAGAATCCTTAAGATCAACACACTCCACAACAGCGCAGATTTGTTTACCAAATACATCTGCAAAGAAACGCTACACAGGCTCATCCAGAGCATTGGAAGACGCATTTAGCACTACGGACGACCAGCGCAGCAGTTTCACAACAACAACAACGACTTTGGACATTTCATGTATGTAAGTAGCTACATGTAACACGACACTTTTGGTATGTAAGTAACAGTAACTACATGTATTTGCACTTGCACTTTTGGCGGCTGAGTCAACACTACAGTTGTTTGTTTTACATGTCTGCATGCGCCGCCTGGCTGATAGCAACTACTCAGGCTCATTTTGTTTTGCCCCGTTTCACTACATTCGCACTCCCCTGCAGCCATGGCCGCTCCATCTACTGCAGATGCTACGATGGGAGATGCGACTACACCCGACAGGGCGTCTACACCGGAGGTGGCTGTCACTACGGACTCCAGCGACCATGGAACTCCACCACCTCAAACATACAACGACTCTAACTACCACTTCAACCATCCTACACCTGGCAACACAGTCTACTACAACCCGACCACAGTGATGGACCAACTACACAGCACTGAGCGCCAGACAACCGCTACACCACCACTGCCCGACAACACACCCTACACACAGTTTTTCACTGCACTCACACTCGAAGAGTATCAGCGACTTTCACATCAACAAGCAACTCCACTTGCACAACTGGATTACACACAACCCATCTACTGCATTCCTGGAGACCTTCGGATGCCCCACTACAACTCCACCCTGCTCAGCGTTTCAGTACCTGAAGCAGCCAACGTGCACTACTACCATACGACTTCCCTTCACACTACAACCGGCGACAACAACAACTACGTCATCATCCAACTGCAGATTGAACAACCGCTACTCCTGAGGTACCTCACTTCAGGACAATTTATCCACTTCACCAGAGACTACATTTCCTACATGATGTCGGTACAACAGAACTACTACCTCCCAACTACACCACTGCCACAGACCATCTACAAGGTGAACTACAACATGACCATCTTCACCGGCAACTACAGCCTCAGGAACAACTATCTTTGGAACTACCACATGCCACTACTACTACCTGAGCTACTCCACTACCTCTACAACAGAGACCAACTCCACGACTACCAACACAAGGCAATCACTACAATTCTCTGCAAGAGTATCCAGTACTACGGATGTACACCATGACAAACCTCACACAACACCACAAGGCACTACTACACCGCTTCCTCAGGGACTACAACCAGCACATGTCATGTCCCGAAATCGACGATGAGCGACTACGAGGAGCACCAAACTACATGACAACCTTTTTTCAGCACGCACTACTTTGCGACCTTGGACAGTCGACTACAGAAGGTCCAAGACTACCGCACCCAGAACTGGGGACTACATCTTTGAGCACATGCCCTACTACAACAACAAGTGCCTGCCTCACTACTTCCGTCCAGCGCACTACATCGAGCTGGAACCTGAACAGCGAGAACTACTGAGTGCAGGTTACTACTTTTGTCACTACAGTAGAATTGATGAACAACAATGGTTTTCATCACTACTGTCAATCCATGTTTTGCACTTCAGTTGAAAAGGTACTACAAAGACCTTTTAACTGAGGGGCCGTGTCAAACTACATGCTTCACTTCCTGCATTTGTGTTGCATGTACTGCAGGCCTTGAGCTCACTACATCGCATGTGTAAAAGGTGGATTGCTGCAGACTACAATCGGTTGACTGTTTGTTTGAACACTACAGCACTTGCACTTGGAAGCAAAGTAACCACCGATTTTAACGGCTGAGAGAGAGAGAGAGAGAGAGAGAGAGAGAGAGAGAGAGAGAGAGAGAGAGAGAGAGAAGCTAAATTATGCAACCTTTTTAGTCATTCTGGCTTTCAGAATCAGGTGAACTTCCTGGAGAAGTACATGCAGACCTACCCAGCAGCCCTGCAGGTCACCCAGCGGCCCTACGGCATCGCGCGGCGCGTCAAGGTCAAGGACGAGAAGATCTTGTCGCTTGGCTTCCAGCTGTCCGTAGGACTGGCTGGGATTCCTCTTTCAGGGGTCAGAGTATTTTTTGTTAGCATGCCCGCAGATGACCGTAGATGACCGTGGGGTACACACAACCATCCAGAAGAGGGCCCCTTCTTTGGTCCCTGCTGATTTGCCGAGGAGCAAAAACAAATTGATTTCCCCTTGGATGGAACTGGCAACGAGCAATTCCGGATAACCAGCAAATGGGCCACGTACCCCCCCCCTGGTCCCCCCACTCTCCCGCATCATCTGCATCTTGGGGATGACGCTGGCAGTGCTGGGGATGCTGTCCTGAGCCCTGCAGCTTCGGTCCCAGACTCCCTGTTTCACCGCGTGAACCAACACCCCAGCACCTCTCGCAACATCCACCAACCCTAAACCAACCCACCAAGCCTAAACCAACTCCGAACCACACCCCAACCACCCAACCAGCCCACCGCACCGCCCCCACCCCACCCCCACAAAGGGGGGGGGGGGTTGGGGGGGGGAGGGTGGGGGTTGGGGGGGGGGAGGGTGGGGGGTTGGGGGGGCCCACTGTCGCAGGTGCCGGAACTGGAACCCTGTGGTAGTTGAGGTCGTTGTTGGTTGGAGTCCAATATGCCAGTAATGGATGATTGGAGGATGGATTGTCCCTGGTGGATTGTCTTATGGATAATCCTGTAAGCGGCCTGCAATGGCTCTTTTGTCCTCACGCTCGGATGGTCCTGATTATGCAAAAGGGGCCTTGAGCCAAATGTTGCGGGAGATCAATGGTCTGAAAAACAGAGCACAAAACAGACACAAATTTCTTTTGAAATCCAGCACAAAGTATGAAATACTATTGGCTTCATGGCCTTTGACCGTAGCCTTAATGTGTGCCGTAGCCATGTGATTAAAAGTGCCGGATTCATCCTTTTTCTGCTTGGATGAAATGTCTTGGCCTTCGAAATGGGAAACACTATGTACGCTTCTTTTTGGATACCTAATTGTATCAAAGGGTGATGTACAACGCTATGTACACGCGGAACAGTTGTGAAACTATTGATCTCTCACTCATGGTATAGTCTTGTAGACGAGGAGGATCAATCATCTGGATTGCTCGTGGTGCTGAACGTATCTTCATGGTCAGTCGGATCGACGATACCATCGGCGGCTGCTGTCGGATTGACTGCCATGGTCTCCATAATCATTCCAGGTCGAAGTGCTATAGTCCTTCCACTGCTTCTGATATCCCCACTGCTTGTTGTAGTCCTTATACTCTTGCGTGGTCCAGGATGATTGTCTCTTATTGACGTAATCCTGGTATCTCTCAGAGTTGCGTTTACTGGTTGCAGACTTGCTGCGGATGTAAACCATCAGAGGACTGTGGGAGTCGGAGTCCTGCGAGCCGTTCATGAACATTTCATTGTTCACGTGCTTGTAGCGCTCTGCGGATGAGACCTGGTAATCGAAAAGGGCCTTGTCTGGATGGTTCCGCATGAATTCCAGTTGTTCATCATCCATACCGTTCATCTCGATCTTCCGAATTTTTGCTGGATGTTCGTTTTGCCCCATCCAAATACGATAGTCATCATCACATCTGGGAATGTTCGATCAAAACCTGATCCGCATTTCATGTGCAGGTGATGACGGACAATGGATTTCAGGGTGCACGAAGTCTCCACTGTATACTCCATTCGCAAATTCTTCGTCGCATTCCACAGTCTCTGATATGCTCTCATGAGGATGTTCACGAGACCGTTGGTTGGATTGTAGACATGCTGGAGTTTGCTGTAGGTGTTCGCCGATTTGTTGGCGTCTCCGGTGATCGCATCGCATCGGTACAAGGTCACGAGCGGCATGATTTCATTTTGAAGATCTTCCTTTGCTGCTCCATGGCTAAGTGAAGGATGGATGTGGAAGACTCCAATGGTGGCGAATGGTAGATCTGCCCTCGTTATGTGGCGGTCGTCATACTCGTAGTATGACTTGTCGGATGATTTCGGGATCATGCCACGAAACTCATCACTCTGCTCGATGTGGAGAACGACGATCTCCTTGTCTCGGCCATGTCCTTGGACAATGGTGCGTGCTGGCAATCTCGATCCAATGTACTTCTTGGATTCGGTAAACATGGATGTTCCTGTGCCTGGACCGCCCAGTGGTACAGAAAAAAGTGTTCAACCCTGTTTTTGGTACATTTTTTGGGGAAGTGGTACGTTTTTTTTTTTGGGGGAAGTCATTCGAGCACTTTTTTTCTCGAGCACTTTTTTTTCATTTTCCTCATTTTGGACATTTTCTAGGAGCTTGCACTAGTATCATTCAATTTGCGTCTTTTTCTGCAACCCTGTGACCTTTCTAGGCGCATGTCATTGGGAGGGCGGGTGGGTGGGTTTAGCCGCTCACATGCATCTTGTTTAGGAGGAGGCCATGCAAGTGGTGGGTGCTCTGGGCAATTTTGGTTCCGAAGTTGGCTCGAACTTTTGCTGCGCACGCTGCCACGCTTTCGCCAGAATGCATGCATGATATCAATCCATGCATGATGAAGCAGGCACGCATGTACGCATGAGACCACGCATGCAAGCAAGCAGCAGGCGCGCATGTATGCATCAAAGCACGCACGCAAACAAGCAGCAGGCATGCATGTGCGCATGAAAGCACACACGCAAGCAAGCAGCAGGCATGGGTGCATATGTGAGTGCTTGTCATCCTTGACGAGCTGATGTCATGGCCAGGACTGCACGCAGGTGGGAGGGATGCTTGTGGCTGCTCAAGTTTGCGCAGGATGTGGATCATCGTTGCTGTGAAGGCCGGTGCGCAGCGGGCTCACCAATGGCCTCGCAAACAGCAATCAGTGTCAAACGCGTGTCTCTGTGTGCGCATGTGTGCCAGGACATGCCCGTGGAGCAGCGCTGAGATCAACTCCCAGTGCCCTTTGCCTGTGCAGTACGGCGTGCAAGGGTTTCTTCAAAAGCTTTGCTTGCTAGCATGGTGCATGTGCCCTTCCCGCAGCAGGCTGCTCAAAAGCTGGCTCGACCGCGCAGCATGGCACAAGCGCCGCAGGCTGCTGCTCTTGCCTCTGCCTGGGCAAATGAGGAGGAGCTCGCAGCCCTTGGGGCTAAGCAGTCGCTTTGCCAAGTGACAGCCAAGAAGCTGTCACGGAGTGCCTTGCCTGTCCACATGAGTGCATGCATGCATGACTTCACACATGTGCACGATGCATGCGTGAGTGCACACATGCCATGATTGCACACATGAATGCATGCATGAGTGCATGCATTACCGCACGCATGAAACACATGCATGAATGCATTCATGAAAAAGCATGCGTGGCACACATGCCGTGCAACATCAATGCATGCATGCATGCCTGCATGCATGAGGGCATGCGTGACTGCATGCATGAGCGCATGTGCGAGAGCATGGATGAGTTGACACTCATCCGAGCTCGGTTTGAATGCTTCATGTGTGCAATGCAAAGTGTTGCCCTTGTCTCAGGATCTTTGAAGGAGAACTACGTGGTGGGTGGTCGGCCTTGCTGTGAAGCACTTGGGCATGCGGCCGAGCCAGGCTGTGATTGACCAGGCGGTGTTCAGCTTCCTGGCGATGTGCGTGCCTCGAAGCCAGTTGGTTTGCAGACACTTGGATCAATTGAGTGTTGCTCATGTGTTGATGACTGTTGGTCCATTGCTGCGTGCATGCATGCATGTGCAAAGTTAAGTGTGAGGTGTTCGCCAAAGACTGCAGACGCGCATTGTGAAAAAGCTGGTGTACATGTTCTCGAGGCTTGCAAAGCTACTTGGAACCATTAGCAAGCCTAGCTCGTTATGCGTGTCTCTCATCCCAGCTTCTGTGTGGTGACGTGTCATGCTTGAGGCGGCCGCACACCCCGCGTGTCAAGGAAATCCAAGCGATTTTCCGCCTAGCTGGCTTGGGCTTGCCAGGAGATGGCCTGGGCCTGTCAATCTTTCCAAACCTGTGTTGATGCGTGTTCTCTGGCAGATGATGCTGGCAGCATCAGCGACTCTGGTTCCTCAAAGGCAAGCTCTGAGTCTGAGTCTCGTTCGCAATCATTCATGCCCACACCAACCCCTCACAATGGCTCCACACTCACGCAAGCTTGTCTTATGCCACACCTTTGTGTCGTTCTCCGAGGATGATGTTGTGAGTGTGAACGGCGAGGATACATCCTCAAGCATGGATGTGGATAGTGCAAGACTTAAACTTGCCGTGGCTCATGCGTGCTGTGGAATGTTGCAAACCAAGGCCAAAGCCATGTTACCCCCTCTCCTCGCTACATGGCAGGCTGATGTTGAAAACCTCATCACCTGTGCGCTCATGCATGATTACAAATCCTATCATGTTTGACTGCTTGTGCACAAGCGCCTGATTTGCGCGCAGGTCTGCCAGATGGCTCCAGCCCCGAGAAGGTGGCAAGGAAACTGGACTTCACAGGACACCTGCCGAAAGCCACGCACGCATGCTTGTACAGAAATGGTTCCAGGAGTACAGGATGAAGGGGAGAAGGTGCTGCTGCTGAAGCAGCTGACAGAGTTGGACGATCTGCTCCGCCTCCAGTCCCAGCTGGTCGAGCTTGAGAGGCAGAAGGCCTGTGATTTTCGCGATCTCACGCACGCATGTGTGAGCTTAGCTTTGAAAGCTTGTCAGGCCCTAGGATGGCCACAGCCTGACGGTGAAGCAACAAAGCGGTCGTCCCAGCCTGCCTTGATGCCCCCGCCTGCCGTTCCTGTGAAAGCTGTGGTGTGCAGCGGGCTCAGTTGATAGCCTCTGCGAGTTCTTGAGTGAGTGGTTTCCTTACAGCATGTGCATGTGTGGCTGAGTGATATTTTGCCTCCAAGGCCCAGACAACTTGGAGACGCAGCCCATGGAGCAGCCGGTGGGCTTGGAGAAGAGCTTGGAGAAGAGCCTTGGCGGCGCAGCAGACGCTTGGCATCACTGGGATCCATGCATGAGCAACACCAGCAACACCCATGCATGAACAACACCAGCACCACCCATGCATGAGTAACATCCATGCATGAGCAACACCTGCAACACTGACGAATGAGCAACATCCATGCATGAACAACACCATGAAACACCCACACATGAGCAACACCAGCAACATCCACACATGAGCAACACCCACGCATGAACAACACCAGCACCACCCATGCATGAGTAACATCCACGCATGATCAACAGCTGCAACACCCACGAATGAGCAACATCACTGCATGAAGAACACCAGCAACACCCACGCGTGAGCAACACCAGCAACATGCACCCACGAATGAGCAACACCCATGCATGAACAACACCAGCGCCACGCATGCATGAGTAACATCCACGCATGAGCAACACCTGCAACACGAACCCACGAATGAGCAACATCCATGCATGAAGAACACCAGCAACACCCACGCGTGAGCAACACCAGCAACATGCACCCGCGAATGAGCAACACCAATGCATGAACAACACCAGCGCCACGCATGCATGAGTAACATCCACGCATGAGCAACACCTGCAACACCCGCGAATGAGCAACACCCATGCATGAACAACACCAGCGCCACGCATGCATGAGTAACATCCACGCATGATCAACACCTGCAACACCCATAATGAGCAACATCCATGCATGAGCAACACCAGCAACACCCATGTATGAGCAACGACAGTTTGAAACTGCATTGCAGGCTGACCATGCTCCTGAAGCCTGCCGAGAACTCTTGAGTGCCCCATGCATGCCGCCGCCCCCGCCGAACAAAAAAGCAGAGAAGGCAGAGCCCAAGGATGAGGGCGCGGTTGAGCCTTCGCCAAAAGCCAAGGCGAAGGCGAAGGCCAAAGCCAAAGCGAAGGCCCAGGCAGCCCCGGACGCAGAGCCCAAGGATGAGGGCATAGCTGAGCCTTCGCCAAAAGCGAAGGCGAAGGCGAAGGCCAAAGCAAAGGCCAAAGTGAAGGCCCAGGCAGCCCCGGCAAAACGCAAAGCAGACGCTGAGCAGGCCCCGAACCCGAAGACAAAGGCCAGAAAGCCGCCAGCTGCAGAGCCGAACCCGTTCGCTTTGCCACCGCCCCCAGGACAGCAAGCCTTGCAACTGCAGCCAGTGCTGCAGCCAGTGCAGCCAGCGCTTGCCCTGACTGCAGAGCCCGCAGTGGCAACTGAGGCCGAGCCCGCAGTGGCAACTGAGCCCGAGCCCGCAGTGGCAACTGAGCCCGGGCCTGCAGTTGCCCGAGCCCCTGCTGCGCGCACAGCCAGGGGCAGGCCAGTGCAAAACAGGACCCAGGAACAGATCGACGAAGAGAAGAAGAAAAAGGTTCGCAAAAGCAGCGCCTACCACAAGGCCCGCAAAGAAGCAACAAGCAAAGGCGCGACAGCAGAGGAAGCCAAGCTTGCTGGCAAAAAGGTTGCCTAGTTGACAACTAGTTTCATGCATGTGGCATGTGTGTTGCATGTTGAGCAATGTTTCTGTCAGGTGTGCCATGCGAGTGTGTGTGTCCTGAGGCTTTCGCTGAAACAAGTTGAGCACCTGCTGCAGCCCCAACCTCATGAGCTTGTCAGAGCATTTGCATGCACTCTGTCAGCTGACTGAGTCCCAGGAGCGATTGCTGAGAAGTGGTGGATGCAGTGCCAGCCTGAGCAGTTTGCAAATCATCAATCAAGTGTTTTTTCGCTCCTATGCCAGCTGACTGAGGCCGCCGACGTGGATGGTGACCTGCAGGGTTTCGCATGCGGTGAGCCACGCGTGGGGGTCATGAGTGACAACACTCATGCATGCACAAGGGGTTTGATTAGAGAGTGAAAAGGGGAAACATGTCATGCATGCACCATGTTGCTTGACCATGCGCTGCCACACATGCATGTTGTTGGCTTGCGCGCATGCATGTGACTTGTTGGACACGCAGAGTTTTTGCTCCGGGGCGCCAAGCCAGCGGGTGCGCAACGCTGAGGAGCTTATGTGCATGCTGTTGTGAATCAAACTAGTTATGAGTTCATTCCATGTGTGCTTGAGGACCCAAGTGGTGCTTGTGAGGAGCTGAGTGCGTGCTGTGCTTCAAGTTGAACCAATCTTTTGTGCGTGTTCTGCCAGGCTTTGAAGCGCTTGGGGGGGTGCTTTCTGAGGAGGTCACGTGCATGCTGCAGTGTTTCATGCATGTACTGCGTGTGCTTCAGGACCTTCGTGGCGAACCAAGGAGCTGGGGTGCGTGCTGCAGTGTATGTCAAATCAAATGTTCAGTTTTCTCTGTGTGTGTGCTGCAAGGTGGCTGTGAGTGACTTCCTGACAAGGCGGGGTGTACACTGCTGTGTTGTTTCAAGCTGCACGCATGTGGGCTGCAAGGACAGGAACGACGGGGTGTGCAGCTCCTCTGGAGGAGCTCACGTGCTTGAAGTGGATTCAGTTTGTGCGCGAGCTGCAAGGACTTGCCATGGCTGAGCCGGAATCCGAACGAGAGCGTCTCATGATGAGGCCTGCCCAAGTTCGTACTCATGCATTCCACTGTTCGCATGTCACGAAAGCAGCCATGCATGAGCTCAGTGCAGTGTCATGTGTTTACACGCATGTCATGCGACATGTGTTCATGCATGCAGAGATTTAGGCATGCGTGTTTGTTGAGGCGGGCAGCAGCCAAAGGAGCAGCACCAAAGCGCGGCCGTGAGCCTGCCAAGCCAAAGCAGAACCGGCAGCCGGCGCATGAGCCACAAGCCCTCTCCATGTGCGAGGTGGAGGAAGAGGAGGCAAGCAATGTGTTTTTTGCAATGCGCACATTTTTGCAGCTACCGTGCAGTCCGCGACACGGGCACCGGACGGCACGATCACCTGCATGAAGAAGTCCCGCACAACACAGCTGTTGGTCAACCCAGCTGCGGGCTCAGCTTGAGCGATGTGTGTGTGTGTGCGTGGGATCATGCATGTGTGTGTGCCGTGCGCAAGATTGTGCAGGGCTTGCCCACAGCCTGGCGGCACGTACTTCGCAGCCAGGGCGAGGCAAGTTGAGTCATGCATGCATGCATTCTAGCTGTCATTGCTCATGCATGCTAACTCTGAGATGGCTGCGCAGGGCAAGAACCTCTCGGCAATCGCCTCGCAAAGCAGCGTGGTGTCGACGATGCAGGCGCTCACGGGCTTGCTGGCTGCGCAGGACAATGTCTCAGGCACACGATCGGTGAAGTTGCCTTCGAAAGCAAGGCGCCTGCGGCCGTGCGTGTGCATGCGTGCATGTGTGTGTGGGCTCTGTAGGCACTGCTGTGTGCATGAATCAGTGTTCATGCCAGTGTGAGTGTGTGAGCAACATGCCATCAGTCATTCGTGCATGCAGGCCGAAAGAGGACAAGAAGAGATCGCTGGACACCGGCGCTGCAGGACCGCCTCCCCCGGTGAAAGCCAGGCCCAAATCGCCTCCCGGGCCCCCCAGCAGAACGGCGCTGGCGCAGCTCAAGCAAAGGCTGAGCGGCCCTCCCAAGAGGCAAGTCCAGCGCCAGCCCCCTCCAGTACCGCCAGCACCGCCCCCAAAGCCGGCAACGCCCCCCAAGCCTTGGTGGCCTCAGACACCGCCGGAGCCAAAGGCAGGGTATGTGTGCGAACCATGAAAGCACGATTGCCTACATCTTCCCATGTGGACACACCACGCATGATCTGCACGCATGAGCATGCCCACACATGAGCAACGCAAGCAACACCCATGCATGTGTGAGCAACACCCATGCACGAGCAACATGCATGCATGAGCAACACGAGCAACACCCACACATGCATGAGCAACACCCACACATGAGCAACACCAGCAACACCCATGCATGAGTAACATCCACGCATGAGCAACACCTGCAACACGTACCCACGAATGAGCAACATCCATGCATGAACAACACCAGCAACACCCACGCATGAGCAACATCCGTGCATCACCCACACAAGAGCAGCGCCCACGCATGAGCAGCACCCACGTGTCACGTGTGAGCAACACCAGCAACACACGTGCATCAGCAACACTGACGGGTGAGCACCATGAGCAACATGCCACAAGCCATGCGCCACACTTGCGCATTGCATGCTGCACTCATGCACTCACGCAACACATGCATGCACGCACATGACACATTCATGAAGGTGAAGAACTGGCGTTTCGCTCCACCTCGGCGCTAAAGGTGCCGCATCTCATGCCTGCGGCATATGCATGGTTTGTGGTGTATGATGTGTTTCCGTGACTCTTGCTGGCAGGATTTGGCCGCTTCAGTCCCAGAATGCATGCCTGGTCCTTCTGCCACACTTCAGCAGGCAGAGTGGGTTTGCGTGTCATGCGCCTTCTCCAGGTTGGCTGTTGTTGCTGAAGCTGACAATCCAGGCGCTCGCGAATCTCTAGAATTCTACATGGGTGCATGTGTGTGTGTGTGTTGGTCTCATCTCTTGGCCTGCGTGCACCTTTTGCCCCTGCAGGTCTTTCAGATCCCATCGCATGAGCTACCGACATTCACTCCTGAAAGGAGCAATGCATCTAGAAAAACACAAGTTCCCTCGCATGAACTTAAGTTCTGATGGTCCCCATAGAGCAGTTGATGTCTGGAATTGATGCATACATCCTTTTAGGAACACTATTAAGATGAAGGTTGTAGCCGCTGAGTGCCAAAAAAAGGCAGAGTGCTTATGCTGTGTGCAGCTGCTTTGCTTTGCATGCGTTGCACACTCATGCCATGATGACTAGCTGCTCGCTCTCCAGGTACCCCATCACATCATGTGGGCGGAGGATGCGATGATGGAAGGCCCATCCCATGCCTGTGTTTGGGCATGCATGCTTGCAAGTGCCAAGAACTCGATGTCTGAGTGCGAGCTCAGGTGTCATTTGATGATCGCAATTGTATGCTTGCAAATGTTTGCTCGTTTGTGCTTGCTCAAGGGTTGCTAGTCACCCACGTATGTGTGCATTTGCATCTCTTGTGGTTACATATGTGCATGATCTGCAAGCCACGCATGTGCAAGGGTTTGGAACCACGCATGAATGTACGCATTCTAGGGCTTGGAACCCCAAATGCCCGCATGAGGGTTGGGAACCATACATGAACACACGAGTGTTAGGGCTTGGAACCATGCATGAATGCACGCATGTTAGGGTCTGGAACCATGCATGTTGTGCGCATGTTAGCGTTTGCCACCATGCATGACCGCGGCAGCATGGTGCAGCTGCTGATCAATTGTTCAGCGCCCAAGGCCGGGTTTGTGTTGATCCATCTTGTTCAGCAAGCATGTTGTGAAGGTGCTGGTGGGCATTGCCAGTGCCTCAGGGCACGAATGAGTGCTGGAGACCACAAGTCTTAGCGTGCCGACATGTTGTTGTTGCTGTTGCTGTTGATGTTGCTGTTGATGTTGATGTTGGTGTCGTTGTTGTTGTTGTTGTTGTTGTTGTTGTTGTTGTTGTTGTTGTTGTTGTTGTTGTGGTACTTGATTGTGGTTGTTGTGGTACTTGTTGTGGTTGTTGTCGTTGTCGTTGTCGTTGTCGTTGTCGTTGTCGTTGTCGTTGTTGTTGTTGTTGTTGTTGTTGTGGTTGTCGTTACCTGTCGGTTGGTCAGGTCTTGCTCATGCTGTGGTCGGAGCAGTTCGACTGGAGCGCTCCGGAGTTCCAGTTTCTGGAGCTGTTCAGTGGCTGCAGCGCAGCCAGCAAAGAATGGTGCTTGCCCTATGATGTGTGTGTGCATGCATGTGAGTCTGCGTGCTGATGTCAAAAGTGTGTGTGTGTGTGCGTGAATCGGCGCCAGCATGCGTGTGCTAGCAAGTGTCAACATGTGGGACGTGCGTTGTTGCGTGTGCATGCACTTGTTTGTGTGTTGGTGAGGAAACGGGCGGGCTTCAATGTGGCCCACTTTGACATACTGTATTGCCCGAGTTCCCCGCGCGCACACGATTTTGGATCCATACCGGGGTTTCTGCTGTGAGCTTATGTGTGCTATTGCACCTGGGTGTGTGTTACATGCGTGCGCGTGTGTCTTGCAAATGTGTGCTGAGGGTGGCCTTATACGCCGCCATGAAGCTACACACTGGCTGTTTATGCCTGGCAGGGCCAATGTGTAGCAGCTGGGGCATGCCTGCAAGAGCAACAACTATGCGCTCCTTGCTAAATGTGCAAGGGGTTGGCTACCCATTTGTGGTTAGTGGCAACCTGCAAGTGTCCCGGAGCCTTGTCAGCATGTGAAACTGCATGCTGTGTTTTGCATGGGTGTGTCACATACAGTCTTAAGTGCTTTCACACTTGAGTGCGTGTGCTGCAGGCTAGTTTTGGTGTGCCTGGTGCTGCTCAGCCGGCAGTGCCACTTCATTGTAGAACAACCTCGCGCAAGCCTCTTATTCGAGAATGGTAGGTGGCGATGGCTGGAAAACATCGTGGCGTGGGAGCCTTGGATATAATAGGCATGTGTTGTGTGTCTTGTCAAGTTTTGTGTATATGATCCATGTGGACTCATTCGAACTTGCAGGTGTACAAGACATCACTATGGCTCATGCTGTTTGGGAGCAAAAGCCCGAAACGGCTTCACCTATCTCTACTTGGGCCCACATCCATTGTATGGATTTGGGGCGCCTGGCTGCTGGAGTGCGAAAACGCTGCACAACTCTGAAGACTTCTCGTGCTCCGCTTGTGTGAGTGTTTTGTTTGCGCATTTGCATCTGTGCATGAGTGCATGCAGGGTGTCATATGCAGGTGCATGACCTAGCATGTGCTTCAAACGTGCACCTAGGGCGGAAGGGTAAAGCTTGGACTGGGCTGTCAGCACTAAAGGAGACTCAGTCCACTGCTCAGGCGTGATCAAAAACAGGGCATGTGTGGCACCATGCACATGCTGTAGGCAGTACCCGCCTGCTTTTGGACGCCGCCTACTTCGCTTATGGGCTGAAAAGGCCCCGCAAGAACGAGGCTGTTTGAGGCTGGGCTGGCTGCGTGCTCTCTAACATGCACCAATTTGGCATGCGTTTGCGCGCACGCGTTTGTGCATGTGTGCTTGCAAGGCGCAAGAGTGAGCTACCTGAACAGAACATGCTCAGCGACCGGGAAATGTTTGAACGATTACCAACTGGAGACCTATGGTCAGATGCAGAGTTGGTCCCGGTGCTCGTGCATTTGTATGAGTCTCCCAAGGTGCGTATCCCATGTAGTTGGGAAAATACAATGTGTGAATTCGTGCGCTCGCTGCAGGCTATAGGGCCTTCGTCAGACCTGGTGCACAGTACAATAATATTCAGGAAAGTATATACCGCTGATAAAAAGGTACGCGTGTAGCCTATGCTGGTGATCGATCGCTATTAATTAGCTGATCGCTGGAAAATGCATTGGGTCGATGAGCTGATCGCTGGAAAATATATAATTACGTTTTTGGGGGGTTTGCAATCCGGGCGCAAAAAAGTGCTATCCGGGCGCAAAAATGTGCAAACGAGCGCTATTCCAAAATCTGCTCGAATTGCATTTTCAGGCGATTGCCCGGGGGGGAATATTCCAGCGATTGGAATTTCCAGCGATCGATCGGAATTTCCAGCGATCAGGCCATCATGCATGCATGCATAGCGCTAGCTGTCGCGGCACGAGATGTCAAGTGACACTTTAGACCAGGGGCGACAGCTAGTTGTCAGTCGGTGGAAAGCCAGATACAGGCCCACATTCATGCATTCATACATGTGATGTCGTGCTTGTGGCTGAAAGGCGAAGCTGGCGAACATTCAGCAGTTGCAAGCTGCACTCGGGGATAAAGGATTCCCAACGCTGGGCGTGCTGGGCACCAATGCTCATGTTCCAGGCCTCTCTTTTGTGCATGTTGGTCACTGTGGCAAAGCCTGCTGGCCTTGGCAGGACAGGTCTATGTCGGGCAAGATGCAGGGCACTTGGCTCCGGGCAAGCCGTCCACGTCTGTGGGCGCACCTGTCCACGAAGAGGCGATATCCATGCATGTGCCAAACTAGTTGCTTGTGTTTCCGGCATGCATGAGCTCAGCAATCACACACGAAGCGGTCATCACGCATGCATGTTGTGTGTGTGTGTGTGTGCGTCATTGCCTCTGCTCCTTGCATGCATGTGTGTGACACCATGCAGGAAACGCACGGTCATCAAACACATGTGAATTGACTTGTCGCAATTAATGTGTGAGGATGTTCTTATAACATGTGTGTGTGTGTCTGTGTGATCGAATTCGATGTTTCACGCTCTTCTGCACATGAATGTGTGTGTGACAGTGTGTGACATTAATTGAAGCAACCCACGCATGAACATGTGAATTGAGTTGCGCGTGGGACTTGTATGTGTCTCATGTGTGTGAGTGCATGAGCTGGTATGTAGTGTCAAGAACAGTTGCAACGTACACTTTCCGCAGGATGCTGAGGAGTCAGCGCGGAAACGAGCGCGCCTGCAGCTTGAGAAGGAGATGATAGCAATGGCTTCCCCGGCTAAGGGAGCTGCTCAGGAGCAACGCAGGGCGGCTACTGCCGATCAGGCAGAGCAGGAGCGCCTCCGCAAGGTGAAGGAAGCGGAGCAGGAGAAGCAGGAGCGGCTACGCAAAGTGGAGCAGGAGCGCCTTCGCAAGGAAGCGGTGGAGGCAGTGCAGGCGGAGCGCTTGCGCAAGGAAGCGGTGGGGGCGGAGCAGGAGCGCCTTCGCAAGGAAGCGGCGGAGGCGGAGCAGGAGCGCCCTCGCAAGGAAGCGGTGGAAGCGGAGCAAGTGCGCCTTCGCAAGGAAGCGGTGGAAGCGGAGCAGGAGCGCCTTCGCAAGGAAGCGGCGGAGGCGGAGCAGGAGCGCCTTCGCAAGGAAGCGGTGGAGGTGGAGCAGGAGCGCCTTCGCAAGGAAGCGGTGGAAGCGGTGCAGGAGCGCCTTTGCAAGGAAGCGGTGGAGACGGAGCAAGATCGCCTTCGCAAGGAAGCGGTGGAAGCGGAGCAGGAGCGGCTACGCAAGGTGGAGCGTGCGCGTGTGGAGGCGAAGCAGGCGTACCTTCAGGCGGAGCAGGATACGGTTCCTGCGTACACGCAGGAGGAGGTGCAGGCACATGTGAGTGCTGCGTGGCGCAAGCGAGCAGAAGGGCAGGCAGCAGAGCGAGAGCGCCTGACACTGATGCTGGCTCAGGCTAAGCAGGATGCGGCTGCCCTGGAGAAGTCACTAGGGGATCTGGGAGGTGGACGCGGCTTGCAGGAGGAGGCCAACCGTGTGGCCAAGGAGAAGCCATGGCTGGACATGCAGTTGGGCGAGGCGCGGGAGGCAGAGAAGAGAGAGCAGCAGAGAAGATCTTCGGAGCAGAAGATCCGCGATATGGCTAAGAAGCGAGTGGATGCGAAGCGCATGGAAGAGGATGAGGTCTGCATCGTGCTTACAGTACAGTTGGCCCGCTTGAGCTTGTGTTGCTTGTTGTGTCAAGGTTGTGTTTGATGTCAATCATGCAAGTTTTAACCCATTGCAAGTCATGAGAGAGAGAGAGAGAGATAGAGAGAGAGAGAAGGAGGACTGGGGACTCACCTTTCCCAGAACCAGAGAAGGGGCACACAACAAGACACCAACCAAGTCAATATTTGCAATGTAAACCATCATGTTGGGTGACTGTTCTCTATTGGCAGCAACATTTACTACTTTGCTCCGTGAGAGCTGCATCATATGCTTAAAATTGCATTTCAACATTTCTGTCAACTCACTTGCTCTGTCATTACTTTCCATTTGCAGGAGGGCAAGCCATGCAAGAGCGAGGCAACTCCGACATCTGTGCCAGAGGAGCTCATGTGCCATCAAACTGCAACCTGTGGGCTGTGTGGGAAAACCTATTGGGGATGCCCCAACACTTTGCGAGGGTTGTCTATTGCAAACTAGTGCACGTCAGGACTCTGCAAGCCTTGCAGACGGGCGCCAGCTTGATGCTGCGGAGACACAGCTTGATCCCCCTGCCGAGACACAAGCGGTGCAGACCAGGCCACTGTTTGTGAAGTCATGTCATTGTCTAGTTTGTGTGTGGAAGAGGGTGTTTCGCTAGGGGCCCTTTGCGTGGCCTCAAGCCGTGCATGGTGTTTGAAACATGTTGCCCGCGCAAGGCCTAATGATCAGGACCTGGGCGGTGAGAGTGGTCCTGGGAGGCAATTGACTGAAATGGTTTTCACATGTGTGGTACTTGGGCAATGTCTCAGGCCGAAGATGGACAAGTATGACTGGCAGCTGAGACCTTGGCTCTTTGAAATACGGGCATGTGTGGTTTCTTCGCTTCTGCAGAACAGCTGAGGTTGCGCCGCTATGCCTTGAACAAGTCCTCCAAGGAAGTGCTGGATATGTGGAAGGGCGGCCAGGACAAGCGTGTCCTGCCCAAAACTCACTTATTCACAAGTGTGGTCACTCATGCACAGCCATGTCATGCATGACTCATGCTTTTTGTCTTGGCCCAGAGTTGCTCACACATGCATGCTCACTTCTGCTCACTCATGTTCACTCACGCTCACTCACTCACGTCATGCTCTCACTCATGGTCGATGCAGTGTCCTAGAGTTGCTCTTGCATGTGTACACATGCACTCATGCTCACACTCACGGTTGATGACTCAAAATCGCATGATATCCAAGGTGATGAGCTTCGGAAGATCTTCATAGATTCTGGCGGGAGCTTCTCCCAGCTGGAAATCAAAGTGAAACAGTGGGTGCAAAAGACAAAGACGGAGGAGAGTGTGGAGCGCCCTGTTACCCGCACGATGCTGAAGGAAATCTACCACTGGGATGAGCTGGGTGCTCAGTGCAAACTAATCCAATGCAACGGGCGATGTTGTAGCAAGATACACAATCGACTGTGCGTGCGTGTGTTTAGCTGGTGCACTTCACAAGCTCTGCAGGGCGATGATCTCCAACGCGTTCAAATGGGGGGCCGAGAACAAGATGGTGTACACTTGCCCGATCTCCAAGGGTGAGTTCGTGAAGCTTGATGTGGAGACCCTGGTGCGCAAAACTGACCAAAGAGGGTCGCGTATGACGCACGAGGCGCAAGCCAGTGTCCAGGACCACAGGATTGCTTGGGTGTAGGTCACAGCTAGCTCATGAGTGCTGACATGGGCATGGGTGCAAGCTATCAACCCCTATTGCAAACCACACATGTTTCCTTTGCAGCAACACAAGGTTTACCATTGCTAGCCTATCCAGCTCACGCATGTTCTGCCAAGTTATAACCCTACCCATTGCAAACCATGCATGTTTCCTCTGCAGCAACACAAAGTTTACCATTGCTAGCCTATCCAACTCATGCATGTTCTGCCAAGTTATAACCCTACCCCTCATGCTTCCTTTGAAGCAACACAAGGTTTACCATTGCTTGTCCCACTTATACTCATGCATGTACCCCTGGGTGTTCTGTCCAGCTCATCCCACCATATTGCAAACCACACATGCTCACTTCACAAGATTTACCATTGCTAGTCCACCCACACATGTTCTGTTCATTAGTCCTAACCCATTGAACACCACATGTGCTTCCTGTGCGTGGCATGCAAGTTACTCGCTGGTGTGTGTCCATGCGCAGGACAGTAGTGGCAGCATCCTTGACTTGCCCATGTCCCAGCCTGGACCAGCAGCTTTGCTGGGGCCAGAAGCTCCGAAGCCAGAGCCTGCGAAGCTGACGCGTGATTTGCAAGTGTTGCGATTTGCTGCTGACTTCAAAAGGCCATGCCTGGTTCTGAAAGCTAAGGAAGGGGCCTGCAGAACGGCTCTCTTTCCCCACCATCAGTCAGAACTCTGACCCGTACCAAGTCCTGGCGCCGTTTCTCCTCATCTTGGGGAGAAAGATTGACTGTGCTTTGGCAGTGCGGGACTGCTTGGGTTTGGAATAATATTATCAAACTGGCCTTGCCAGATTGCCAGGACCGGTTGGACCCGCATGCCAGTGCGAACAAGAGGGCTGCTGAGCCCCCGGCTGAGTTCGATGTGGCTGGGTTTTCCTCTCAACCGCATTGTGGAGCAAGGCTGCTGAAGGGCATGAGTGGCCCGTCGCAATCCTTGCAGACGGTGAATGGTGATCTCATCGACCTGCAGGGGAAGAGCTTCACATCGCCGCCTGGGAAGCTGGGCAGTTGATGCATGCATTCATGTGTGTGTGATGCTTGCTTGCTGAGAGATATTTGCAGTGTTCTGAGCATGTTTGGTCCTTGCATGGGCATGGTTGCAGGGAAGAGAAAGACCGCCTGGTTGCACTCTTCATTGACGTGAGCAAGTTTGACGTGCAGATGAACAACTGGCTCTCTCGAGCCAAGTGCAAACCTCATGCCTTCCTTCTTTGTGTGAACTCATGTTTGTGGTGCACAGGAGCTGGCGCCCACCGCTCACCGACCAAGAGAAGATGGAGAAAAAGACAAAGAAGAAAAAAACGGTGAAGAGCGAGGATTCCAGCGAGCCAGAGAAGTTGCTTGGTACTAACACACATGTTGTGCTGTTTCATGCATGTTGCAAGCATGCCTGCAAAGCTAGCTCATCTTAATGCATGTTGCGCTGCTGCTTGCGTGTTGTAACTCAGCTCCAAGGTCATCAACATGCAGGTCATGCTGTGTCACGCATGTTGTAACTTAGCTCCAAGGTCATCAACATGCATGTCATGCTGGTGCATGCATGTTGTAAGGCAGCTCCAAGGTCATCAACATGCATGTCATGCTGAGTCATGCATGTTGTAACTTAGCTCCAAGGTGATCAACATGCATGTCATGCTGAGTCACGCATGTTGTAACTTAGCTCCAAGGTCATCAACACGCATGTCATGCTGAGTCATGCATGTTGTAACTTAGCTCCAAGATCATCAACATGCATGTCATGCTGAGGCATGCATGTTGTAACTTATCTCCAAGGTCATCAACATGCATGTCATGCTGAGTCAAACTTATCCCCAGGGTCATCAACATGCATGTCTTGCTGAGTCATGCATGTTTTAACTGAGCTCCAAGGTCATCCACATGCAAGTTGTACTGCCGCATGCGTGTTGGAAAAGAGCTCACATGCATGTTGCACTGAGTCACACCTGTTAGGCTGAGTCATGCATGTTGCAACCCAAGCTGCCAGGGCATCAACATGCATGTTTTGCAAATTCACACATGTTACAATTTAGCATGTAACTGTAGCTCCAGGGCCATCAAAACTGCATGTTGCAGTGATTCACATGTTTTTGCTAAGAGCGCCTGCAACCCCAGCTCCAAGGCCGAAGAAAAAGAGCAAGAAGAAGGAGAAGAATGCTGACGATGAGTAGCTAGGGTTACACTTGCTGCAAACATGGTGAGCTGTTTTTAGACACTACGGATGGGCCAAGCTCTAGAGAATGCATGCTGGACATGAACAATGCAAACATCATGCTGCAGCATAGTGTGGGGTGCGGACCATCGAACAAAGCTGTGTGCGAAAAGGGAACCATGAGTGCATAGCCTGAGCCACGCATGAGTGAGCGACATTTGCACCCCACTGCCTTCTTCCAAAACAAGCGAGATTGTTCCGGGCGCCAGGCATGTTCGATGTGAAGACATCAGGCAAGCCAGTGCGCACGTAGGAAGGAATGTGGTGTCCTGACATGACGGGATCGAGGCGAAGGGGCGCTGGTCTCCGAAGCTAGGCTGAAAGTTTGCATTGTAAGAAATGCAGCTGACTCAGTTGCCCCATGGGTGAGGCGTCGCTACTTCGTGTGCAAGATACGATGTATCCCAAACTCGAGTAGTGAAAAATGGTGGTTCGACTCCACCCTGGGTCGCATTATTGAACCCCTGTCCTTTATAACTACAATGCCTCTTATCTTTTACTACGTCTCTTGCACACTGGTTTGAATCTTGTTGCGCCTGCCTCAGGAGTGGATTTGGCGATGCCTGAGTCAATGAAGCACAAGATTGGCCCGTCTGAAGACGAACTCTTATTTGATGCCATGTTGGAGGGCTTTGATACTGGCGTGGCTTGGCAAATCATGTCTGCATGAGTGTGTGTGTGTGTGTTTGTTTGTTTGAGTGCGGTGTTTTGTCACGAGTGTATGTGCGTTGTGTGCTCAGGCTGATTCTGCTAGGCACTGTGTGTCCATGGGCGGCTTGTTTTCCAAAATGCGGATGCGTGATGGCAGCACTGGCCTCGAATCTTTGTGTGCACGCACGCTTGCATGCATGTGTGAAAGCTTTGTGCTGTGTGTCAGTCAAATGCAAAATTTCCCCACCATACATCAACACTGGGTTTGCTTGTCTGCCTTCATTTGATGTGTTTGACACAAACTGCGCAGGTCAAAGCAACTTGCTCAGAATTCTGGGCTCCTGGCGGGACCGCTCAAAGTGGTGCAGGAACCTGCACAGGCTGATCCATCGGTTTGGCCTGATGCTGAGTGTCAACATCACATCGGCTCCTGTTCCAGTATCTGTGGGACAAACGGCTAGCCAGATGATGCCCTGGCCGATGCTGCTCTTTTCGGATTGGGTCCGCTGTGTGTTCCGGGTGACGGATGGCCAGCCACTTCTGTGTGGCCACAACATTGAAGATGAGACAGCGTGGCAAAGCATGCTTCTTAATTTTTGGGAGAGTGCGAGACCGGCTTTCAGCAGCCACAGGGTGTATCAGGACAAGCAGGACTGCCTGCATCTGTGTGTACCGGTGCTGCTCCATGGCGATGAGGGACGTGGCAAGCTGCGGCGGTGTGTCATGCGCCAGAGTGTGCAGCCGTTACTTCGCGCGCCAGGCCACACCTTCAGTTCAAGACTCTTGTTTGCGGTTTTTCCGGGAGAGCTTTATGCTGGGTCCTCCTCTGTGCACATGCTGCAAGAACACCTAACTGCAGATCTTGCTGAGCTGTACAAAAATGGGATAGCTGTGGCCTAGCCGAATCAGATTGTGTCAAACCCCATGCGATTGCCACCAGCTGTTTTAGGTCCTGATGCCGGATGGCTCTCACCGAGTGCTGTTCTTCATACTGATGGGGACGAAGGGGGATTGGGCATACGTCCGTGTCTGGGCCTGATGCGCATGTGTATCTGTGGTCAAGTGACAATTTGTACCAAATTGCATGTTTCAAGACATGGTATTTCAATCAAATATGCCCATTGACCCTTGTGGAACTCGGCCCTCTGGCCACCTGACTGCAATTGGCTGCATTGTTGTTACAAGGTGTGTGTGGCTGTGATATGGAACTGCTTCCTGAGGCAAAATCCATCGGTTGTGCACTGGATATTCCAACAAGAGAAAATGTCATATGTGCAGCGGCCGAGTAGCAAGGTTGCATTGGGCTCACAAACCTTTTGCATCATGTCAAATAAGGATTGGTTCAACATGAAGGTTGATGCCGCATGGAGATCAGAACGGCCTGGCCCACCCTGTGGAACATCCAGCCCCAACACTGCACGACCTCCCTGGTGGGCCTCCGACAGAGTGGCCCCCGGACATGATGCACACCTGGCACCATGGGGTGGGTAAGCACTTTGTTGCTTCGTGTGTGGCGCCTTGGCTGGAGGCTGCAGCACGTGCAAAGGTTTTTCCACCTGTGTGACTTCTGGCGCGCAAGCCTGGAACATGCGAAAACAAATGTACAAGAAGCTAGGCCTGCCACACAGAACGGTAACAACTGGCTCATGCATGCATGAAATGTATGTGTGTGTGAAGGTGTGGTGGAGTGGCACCTCAGCAGCTTGATGTGTTCTTCTGTTTCCCACCTGCCCAGGTACTCTTGGCTTGCCGCTGGCATTGGTGGGAGGGAAGAGGGGCAGAAGAACGCCTGGCTGGTGCTTTTGCTTCCTTTCGCGCGTGGCGCGAAACAAGCAAACATGTCAGCAGCTACACTTCGTTCGAGCTGAAAACGTGGAGGATGAGCTCGCTCCTTGGATGGTGGCGTGTGTGTGTGTGTGATGAGTGTAGCCGCGCATGTCATGAGTGCAAGTTCCATGCATGCATGAGTGCCCATGTGAAGTGTTCATGTGTGCGTTTGTGCGCGTGTGCAGCTGCGGGTGTCATGAGTGCAAGTTCTTCCACGCATGAGTGTCCATGTGAAATGTTCATGCGTGTATGCGTGCAGCTGCGGATGTCACATGAATGCAATTTGCGTGCGTAGTGGATGTCATGAGTGCAAGTTGCGGGCACGAGTGCCCATATCAAAAGTTCCTGTGTGTGCGTGCATGTGTGCAGCTGCGGATGTCATGAATGCAAGTTGCTTGCGTGAGTGTCAATGTGCAATGTTCATGTGTGTGTGCATGCATGCTGCTGCGGATGTCATGAATGCAAGCTGCGCGCATCTTGGATGTGTGAATGGGTACTCTCCTATGCCCAGGTTGCAAGACTGGCCAAAGGCGTCTGGGAAGAGCCATGACACCACAGTGATGTCAAAATGGCTGCTGCACATGGTGAACCTGGGGCCGGAAAATCTGCATCACGCGACCCAGCTGAGTGACACAAAGTGCTGGCATTGCATTCCATGACATGTGCAACTCACAGGAGACCCCCAACGATGCCTTGGCGCTGATGCGCTTTGCGCTGGAGAGCTGCAACGCCTTCTTCACGGCAATGCCGAGCAAGAAGGTGTGGCTTGAGAAAGCTGTTGCACAGGAGTGTGTGCAGAACTGCCAATGCTTGACAGACACTTGGCGCAATCCAAGGTCACACATGCCACATGTGCGCATCTGAGGCACATGCGTGTGTGACCCAAGTAAGGAATGCTACAGCGCTCTCAACGCCTACTGCGTTGTGGCTCCCCGCAAGTGGCATTTGTTTCGAATCATTCCGAAATTGCACATGCAGCTGGAGATTGGGTGGCCCGGCTGTTTGTTTATTGCATGTGCTCCGCATTGAACGCCTGTGGCGCCATGCACGCAAACGCGAGAGGTATTCATGTGTGGGTGCGTTTCACTGCCTGTGCGTGACCTGTCACATGTGCTGCTTTCATGATGTGCTCACATGCTGACACACACATGCATAAACAACACCCATGCATGGTCAACACCCACGGATGAGCCACATCCATGCATGAGCACCACACATGAGCTACACCCACGCACGAGCAACATTCATGCATGAGCAACACCCATGCCCATGCATGAGCAATGCCCACACATGAGCAACACTCATGCATGATCAACATCCAAGCACGCGTGCAGCCAAGCAGTCCAAAGAGCCAGCTTGTTCAGGCTTTGGATTCAGGACCAGCTCCGGAACGGCGCGCAGAAGGTGCTGTCGCCCATGTGTTGCTTGGCGCGTTCCAATGAATCAAACTAGTTGCGCGTCTATAATGCATCACACCCAGGCTACAGCACGTGGGCCGATGAGGACTTCATAGGACGTGCTACCTGTCTGCATGCTTTCATGTTCTCACCAAACATGCATGGCTGGCTGGGCCTAGGTATCAAGAGTGACACGCCGCACTCATGCGTTTGGCCTTGCGCTGCGAACCACGCAGCGCTGTTTGGGTCATTACCGGAGAGTGTGGGAGCGAAAGCGGTGGCTGAAACGCGGAAGGTAAAAACAGTTGCTCGCGCTGCGTGAGTTGAGAGTGTGAATTTGTACACGTGTCTGATGCCCAAAAAATCGAGCACTTTTTTGCGGGGCAAGTGCAACCGAGCACTTTTTTAAAATCCGAGCGGAAAACATGTGGTACACTTTTTTCTGTACCAGTGGGGGGTCCAGGTGGTTGCCAAGCAATCCGAGGTCGGAATTTCGTATTCGGGATCAGTGCCATCTCCTTTGGTTCCGAAGAAACATCTGAACATTCCGAATGTGGTTCCCCAATTCTGGCTCCTGGTGGAAATGTGTCTTGCCAGAAGTTCCACTCGTGCAGAGGGTCCGCCGCGGACAAAGCATGCGATCGGTCTGGATGACCATTGCTTGATCACGATTCCATTGTAACCGTATCGGATGAACGTCTTGATGAGCTCCCTGGATTTCTCATCATTCGGACTGAAGAATGCGTCTGCCTTATTCAGGCATAAGATGTGTGCACTGTTCTGCATCATCATCTTGACGATCGGTCGATCCTTCATCGGCATGTTGTACACCTCCCTGTTGTCCAACTTTGGATTCCTTGTGAGGTTTCCATGGTTCAGGGTAAGCATGTTGCTCGCTATGGATGAGGTGAACTCATGCATGTTGAGATAGTCCACGGAAGGACGGTCAGTCGGCTGCATCAGCGATCCCAGGATATCGGCATAGGCTCGGATGATTTTCGGGTCATCTTGTGACCTGAGCTTCTTCAGTCCAAGCGGCAGCTTGATCGGATATCCGGATCCTGGTTGAGCTTGCTTGTACTCGTCAATGGTGGGACATTCTCCTCGATGAGGGAAGTAGAATTCTTCTTCACCGAGATTGACATCAGGATCAACATGTGCCAATGAGGCTCTCTCGCACTCTGTCAAATTGGGATGAGCTCCTTTCGGACCTTTGTTGAACTGGTTCATGAAGCGTTTGAGTTCTTCTTTGATCCCCGGGAGCTCTTCCTCTGCATCCTTTTTGTTCATATCTATTTCGAGATAGATTCCCTTGAGTTCTTGGATGAACTCTTCTAGGTATTCCACGATGACCTTCGGCTTGACGGATCTTTCCCCGGAGGGTTCCATCATTTCTCCTTCGGTGGAGTCCTGATCGGAGGAATGCCGTCTCTTCTTGGTCTCTGAGGAAGTATCTTTTTCCTTGTTGTGCTTGGTGGAATTCACATGCTTGAAGAAGGCATCGGCGAATTCGCGGATCTTGGTGTCATACATCTCGAAGTCTTCATAGTCGAGGTGCTTCACCATGATCCACTTGCTGCTCGCCATGAGGCTGCCATCGGGTTCAAATGCTGCAACAATGTTTCTTGCCTCGATGGTTTTGTCTGTCAACGCTGTTCGCTCTTCGGAGAGTCGGATGCCATAGTCTTGGTTCTTGAGGAATGCAAGGATCAACAGTGCATCTCTTCCTGCTGGCACATGGGTCAATGCGGCTTCTGACTCATCGTCGTCAAGGATGACGTCATCGATGCATGCCATGTGGACGTGCATTCTCCCCGAAGGGTTTGACTGGGATTTCCCAGATTTGAGCCCGTGCTCCATGATGCTGTAGAGCTGATTTCCATAGGTTGCATGGAACATGAATGTAATGGGCTTCTTCGAGAACGGCTTGATCTTTCTCTCTTCTTCAACGGATGGTGGTGCCGGCCTTCGCATTCTGTACTTGGGCTGAGCTGTGCTTTCATCTCCATGAGGCGCCTCGGATCTTGACGGATGCGGACTTGGCGGAACGGATTCCGTTGGCAAATCATAGTCCGGTTCGTCGTAATGAGGCTCTTTCTGCTCAGAGAAAAGGGGTCGTCCAAAGGATTAGATATCGACTTGTCGTGTGTGTCCGCTGTTGCATCTCACATAGAACTCCACTCTGGATCAACATAGAAGTCCTTGCCGTCGGGCCTGAGTGCATTTTGTGCGGATCTGGTGTTGAGCTTGTCGATCCATCGATTCCTTGGAACAATTTCTCCCCGTGCCTTGCGCTCTTTATATGTCCCGTCCACGGATGGAAATACGAACGCAATTTCGAAACGTGATTTTCCATAGCTCGGGAACATAGCCATCAAGAGAAGTCCTGGCTTATTTCCAATGAAGTTCCTGGCATGTGTGATGCAGGTCAATGCACCATAGAGCTCGACGGATCCATCAGGACCCATTTCCACCTGCCGTTTGCATTCCTTATGGATTCCATGCCTTGGATCATGTCGAAGACATCCGGAAAACGATCTGCTCATTCTCTCAATTCGCCAGAGGATGAGATCTGTGATCTGTTTCGCCTTGGATGGATCCGTGCGGAAGTATTTGCAAACCTGTTCGACATTCTGGACGGTCTTGTCGAGATCAATGTTGCCGTTGTGGCATACCATCGGGATGATGTCGGTTCCGTAAACTTCGGATTGAGCATTGCTGTAGCAGCAGATGCTGTAGACCTTCTTGATGAAGTCCATGTATTGCTTCTCTGCATGAGGTCCTTCACCTTGGAGTGTCGGATGCCAGTAATCGTTGAATCTTGCCTTCAACCAGAATACCTTAACTCCATGCGGTCTCTCGTGCTCAGGAACGAAGTGGAAGTCCGGATTGACATCGAGGATGGTTGAGCATTCCTTGTAGTACTCGTGCACAAAAGTCAGGAATTTTGAGTTTCCGAATGGTCCTGGGTGCACGGATTCCTTCTGGAGGCTGATGTTCGTATCCGATCCATATGTTACAAACCACCGATCGTTGGATGTGAGAACAGGCCGCATCACTGGTCGCCTTGGAAGTGCAGGTCGATCACCAGGATGATTGTCGGATTCCGTCTCGTCATCCAGGGTGTTCTTTGGTGCTGGCTTGACCTTGGAGACAAGCCTCAATGTCGGTGGCGGTGACTTTGGAACAAGTTTCGGATGTGGCATCGCCTTTGACAAAGGCCATCCTTCGAGAGGATGCCCTTCTTCATCGGAATCATCATCATCGGAATCTCGGTCATAATCTACCTGCTCCATGTTGACATTCTCGGGTTGTTGAGAGGCGGATGGATTCTCATCAGCGACTTGCTCCATGGGGCAATCGGATGTCTCATCTTCCTCATCACGAGCAGGGGATTCCTTCAATGGTGACGCCCGTCTCTTGATCATCGGCTTTGGCACAGGTGCCGCATCGCCGGATCGTCCAAACATCAGGTTGAGAATGGGCATGTCAGCGAGATGATCGAGCATACAAGACCTGAAGGAGCATTTCAGGCATAAAATGCGGCTTGATGCTGAATGGTGATTCCAGGCACAAATCTTTGATATCAGGCTTAAATCCCCAGGGCCCATTTGGGCACAGATAGATTTTGTGAGAATATCCTGGAAGTGATTTGTTTGGACGCCCCATGGCTGAACTGTGTGGATCAGCCTGAGCCGAGCTTTTCCCTTACCTTGTGGCTCCGCAAAATTGCCGCAGCCAAATTGCATCTGGATGGCCCAAGTGGGCGTGTGGCTCAAGCTCAGCGTGTGTTTCGTGCACTACAGCAGGGCAAAAAGCGTCTCACTCAGGCTGCTGGGTGATTTGCTTCCTGGCTCGAAAGTCGCAACTTTGAACCCTCGATCTGTGCACAGGTGAGCCTTTCACCAACGTGCGTTAGCTGGTGTGCATTTCAGGAGAATGTATACAACATTGTCCTGAGGAGGCGTGTTCAATACTACATGCTTTCTCTAGCAGTACAGTTGGGCTACATCCGCTGCCCATACATCCCAAGGCCTTGAGCCGATGTACAGACCTGCCTTAGTACAGCGGGATATCAGAGATATCTGCACATACCATGACGACTGTTTCCGATTTCGTTGACGTGCCACTGTTTGGGGCCTCGTGCCGGGGTAAGGTATTCAGTTTTTTTATTTATATATGCGGACACTCTCTCACATATGTAAACAAACAAATATATATATATATTTCATATTCTGTGAATATGTGTGCAGGCTACATGCCTACACAGTTGTGGCTTCGGAGTTCAGTGTGTTCACGCGAGGTTGTGGAAAGGTATTCGCATTTGTGGCTACCCTTGAAGAAAAACCGGCTTCTAGTTTGCACACTTTTGCACAGGTCTGAGGATCCATGTTTGCACAGTTCCGCAAGGTGCTCTCAACTGACTCTGCAAACATGATGTTGCGATCATCTGTTCAAATTGTCAGTGTTATTCAAATTAACTGTGTTGCACGCACAAGTGTAGCTAAAAAGACACTGTGTGGCAGACAGGCTGCAACCCTCCCCACCAAAAAACAAAACAAGTGGTTTGAACGGGTTGTTTTTGTTGTCAAGCTTGGAATCCACTGTTTTTAGCAAGCCAAGCGCGTGTGAGGTTCCACATGTTTCTGTTGTATGCAAACTCTGTCGGCATTTGTTGGAAATATGTGTCGCTGGTTTTGTTTCACAGGCCAAAAGAAACATGGGTTCGACAATGCTCGAAAAGGCAGGCGCTCGCCGCTCTGCGCTCGCCTTGGGAGCATGTGTGGAGATGCGTATGTGTATATATATATATATGTGGGTGTGGATTGCGTCCACCTACCTTGTTGGAACTCGTTTTTCTTGCATCCAAGAAAACCCAAAAGAAAAGCTCAAGCATATATTGCTAGCTCCTGACTCTTTGTGTCTACAACCCTTCTATGAACACACAAGCCACTTCATGTTTTGGAACCCCTGCACTTGAGATTTAGCTGGATATATGCCTAAATTCAAGCCATGGCGGCGGACCACTTCTTCTTCTTCAATGCAGCGTGCCCCGTGCACGCATTTGCTTCTGTGCACGCACATTATGCATTAAACATGATTTGATCTGGTTACGTAGCATTTGGCCCTGATTTGCCTCAAAGTGAGGGAGGGATGCCGAAACAGCTGAAACAAGAGGCCTTGCATGGAAACCTGGCAGAGCAAATCGCTACGGTTTGGGCCGAAGACCGTGATTTGGCCAAGGTGGGGAACCCAGCATATATCCGAGATTGAACCATCAGACTTTGGGATTTGCAGCCATAAAAGTTTGGCTCTTGAAACTCAGGTTGGCTGGTCGTTCATCCGGCCCTTCTCAAAAGATCTGTGGAAAGGGAAGGTCTGCAAGAACGACTTGAGGCTCAACACAACAGTTGCTCGGCGTTTTGTTGGAAGACAAACAACTCATGGACACCTTACACTGGTTAAATGACTCTGATTCGAAAAATGTTGAATTTCTCTTTACGATTTTGGGGGGGAGATTGAATTTTAGCAGAAAAAAGGGAAACCCAACCTGCGGAAGTCCTAGGTGATTTTCGGAGTCCTCTCGGTGATGCCCCGCACCCGTTTGGCGGAGAGCATCCTGGCCCGGGCGGTCAAGCAGTGGGGTGCAAAGGTTGGGCTGCTGCCAGCCCAAGGCATTTCTGAGGATGTGGTGGATGAATGGGCCGACAAAATGGGAAGTGGAGCTCGGATTATTTGCTCTGCCTTCAAAAAAATTTGGACTGAGAGCCCTGCAACAGCCAAGGGGAAAGAACTGACTGAGTTGAAGCAGAAACTCAACCAGGCTATGGCTGAGGGGGACATGGGAACACCTACAACATGTACACCTGCTCCCTCTACGGTTACTTCCCCTTCCACTGACTTTTTGGAGGTGTTTGACTGGGGACAGTTGGAGGAACAGTTGGTGCAGCTGGAGGAGGAACAGAAGCAAACCAAGAGCGATGCCAACCCAGGTCAATGCCCTATGCCCCTTGTTCAAGAGGCTGAGCCTACTTCCAAGCCTTCCCCTTGCACTAGTGCAAAACTGGGTCAGTCGGAGACCATGGAGTTGCCTGCTTGGGCCTGACACTGAGTTGATATGTTTGTGCGAACAATCATTTGTGTGCAGGTTGCTCCTGAACCACTGCGTTTTAAACTGAGGCTGTTCGGGTGCTAGAGAACCTCCCTGCCCCAGCTGCCTTTGCGGTCCACGGCGAGCCCGTCGAAGACGAAGGCGCCAGCGCTTCTGCGGGAAAGAGGGCCAAACCCGGCCCGGCTGCAAAGAAGCCGAAGAACAAAAAGAAAAATGTCGACAAAAAGAAGGACACCCTGGCGCCTCTGGATGAGGCCATGGAGGAGATTGATACCGTGCCCGAAACTCCCTTCAACTACAAAGCCCAGAACTTCCGGAGTGAGCAGCTGAAATTCGTGAAGGATTTGAGGGCCTTGACGGGGATTTCCCACAAAGAAGCCCTTTCAAAATGGATGATCAGCAAAAAGCGGACCCATTTTTTGGCTGATATGCCGGTGCAAGAGCTCAAGAAACGTAGGTTTGCTTGAGCCTGGTGGTTTATTTGCAAGTGGGTGAGACACCGTGTCCTGCCCTGGTTCTTAACTAGGGGATGTGCAATTTTCTGCGCATGCGCAGAACAGTTGCAGGGGTACATGAGCTGTGGGCTCATATGTTTGCAGCCAGATGGGCCACTTGGAGCCTCGGACACCTGAGGGAGTGGAAAAGGCACAGCCGTAGCTCTGTCTTCATCTTGCACACTTTCATTGGGCCATGCCATGGGCACCAGCTTGGCCTACACGCTTGCCTGCTGTTGTGCCTTTCAGGCCCAGGTAGTTCAGGTAGTCTTGGTTTGCATGTAGCTGTGAGATCGCATGAAGCTTGCCCATTTCCTGACGTTCCCCATGCCTTCAGCTTTTGTGCTGGTTCTGCTCCTTGTCAGCTTGAACGAGAAATTTCAGCTGCCTTGTGTCCAGCTGGCGTGTTTGTCCAATGTACGCACTGCAGCCTTTTTGCTGGGTTCCGATTCCCGCCGTGCCAGGATCACGATTTTGCAGAAGTTTTCTGCGGATGTGGTCGAGTCAGCACCAGCCTCAGGAAGGCGTGGGTCATTTGGTCACCTGTGTGTCAGCCAGTCTTTCCCCTGTCAGATCGGCTACAATGGGACTTCCCTGGACCTGAACCTGGGGGGCTGCTTCGACATTTTAAGCGCCAGTGGCTTCTTGCCTGTGCCTCAGCTTCGTATCACCGTGTGTGTGTAGGTCCTTGAACGTGCTTGATGTGTGACTCTCCCCATGATCGAGGGCCTCGCTGATGGCCGTGCACCGGGTCAACGCAGGCGGACTGGTGATATTTGGACTGCCTTGCTCTTCTTTCTGCATGCCGCATCTCATTTGCACTGATTTCGCTTGTAGTTGTGCACTTGAGCTGAAACCATGCGACCCCTTTGAAATCTGATACCATCCCAGGGCATCAGGGACGCATCAGAGATCGGTGATCTTCCCTTTGGGGAACCGGTGCTATCCCAGTGTTGCGCAGGGCAATGACATCTGCTCACGAGTCGCACTTTTGATGGCCTACGCTTTGGTGCGTGGTTGCCGGGTGTTGCTCGAACAGCCTCGAGGCACGAAGGCGACCCTGCATCCGCGCGTGGAGTGGATCTGTGAGCACTTCAAGGCCAGCTTCCAACTTGTAGTGTAGTTCTGTCCATGCCCATGGTCCTTGTCCATGCTGTAGTCCTTGTGCTTGCTGTAGTCCTTGCCCACGTTGCAGTCCGTGTCGACGCTGTGGTCCCACTCCCTTTCCAAGTCCTCGTCCACACTGTAGTCCTTGTCCCTGCTTCGTCCTTGTCGTCCACGCTGTAGTCCTTGACCATGCTGCAAGCCTTGTCCACGCTGTAGTCTTGTCCATCTTGTAGTCCTTGTCCATGCTGTAGTTCATTCGCCACGGGCAGGTGTTCTCTGTTTACCTCTGGCACGGCGTCTACAGCCACCACACTCCCAAGCCCCAGATCTGGCTGTCGAATGATGAGATGCTGTTGGCTCGTCTACGGGCAGCTGCTGGCGTGTTGTCTGCTGCGACCCGGAGCCAACTGACAGGTGAGCCGCTTGTCAAGCGCTACAAAACTGCCGATGGCCGGGTGGGCTGGTCGGGTGACAGTCAAGTGCTGAAACAGAGCCAGCTGTTTGGCTGCAATGAGCACTAGTGGATGGCTCTTTGTCGTTTGGTGGTTTGTGCAAAGTGTTTGTGCTTCTTCAGCTAATGTGTTGCCGCCTGCAGGGAGTATAGCCTGCCCTTTGCCACTCACCTGGCCCAGATCTTTCACGAGAGTCGGCGATACGTATGCGAGGCCATATGTTTTTTGGTCAAGGGCTTGTGTGATGGGCTCGTGCCAGGCACTTCCACCTGCCCCCAAGAGCTACACGTATGAGCTCAGCCTGCACTTCCCACACAACTGGCAGTGAGGACAAATTCCTGTGCCCAACACATTAGCTTTGCTGGCCGCCAGACCATGGACTTCGACCTCCACGACTGGCCAGAAGCAGGGCACCCAGTGAACTGCGGTCATCTTCTCTGGTGTGTCCACTGTGCTGCTGAGGCCAATCTGAAGCAGGTAGTGCGGTACTTGCTGAAGTCAACCAGGTTTCAGCGCGCTCGGGCTGGGTCCTGGAACGCAGTTCTCGAGGCTGCTGGCATGTGGGCCAATGGAAGCCACTAAGGGTTGGTGATGTGCTGCATGTGCTAGCTGTATCCATTGCCACCCAAAATCAACCACAACCTTCAGATGTGGCTTCTGATGCTGGCTTTAGCGCGTTGTGACTGGTTGATCTTGGCGCGTGCGCCTTTGCATTGCCAAAATACATCTGCGGTAAATACCCGGGAATCGGCCGGGAAAACCGGTAATCGGCGGTAAATTCTGAGCCATGTTTTGGAGCTTGTGATTGTGGCACTCTTGGGCACACCTGCGTCAATTGTCTGTGTTTGACAGTTTTTGGCCCCAGTGCAGGTGGTTGGTGCACACATGGCGCCAAAAAGGGGCAAACCAAGTCATCCTGCTCCCAGTACGGAGCATGTGTCAGAGCCTTCAGTGAAGGCAAAGCTCGCGGAGCTGAAAGCCTCCCTTGGGAATCGCCGGCCCACCGCTGGTGAGCTTGCTCACGCCTTGAACTTGGAGCGTGAGACAGTGGTGTCCAAGTTCGGGCACCTGCTTTCCACACCCGCCATGCCGGAAGATGTTGAGATGCTTAAGGACCCACTCAAACTCTTGGCTTGCATGTGGTCTTGGCTTGGCTGGCAGGATGTTGATTTGGTACACTCCCGGCCACTCAAGCGCCTAAAGCCCTTGTGCGGCCCTTAACCACCCATCTGATACTGTGCAAGACATTCAATACAAACGCACACCACAAAACTTTATTTTTGGACTTCAGGCCCGATGAGGAACATGTTGAGACCGAGGTGGGCCTAAAATGTTTGTGGCTCCTGAGTGCTCATGTCATCAAATGGCCAGGGTGGTCCTACTGAACCTGTTGGGGGTGAGCCTGCGCCTGAGCCTTAATGCCTTAGCGGGAACTATCTTACCAGTGAGTTTTTTCAAACTGCACAAGGTCCCTGGAGACGCTTGCGGATGCTCAAACGATTATGCGTGCGCAGACCCAATCTGTGGAATCCATGGACGGTTCCCAAATGCCTTCACCTCAGTTTGACCAGTGAGGGTTTCTTGCCACCCCGCCGGCCTGCATGCAGGCAGGATCCGGAGACGGCTGTGCCTCCGATTGCGCAGGCTTTGCAGAAAGGGTCCAGCAAACTTGCAAAGGAGGTGGACTTGTTGGGCTCTGGGTCTGAAACAGAAAACTTGGAGTCACTGGTGGGCGACGGGTTTGAACAAGAAACCCCATGTCTTGCTGATGGCCCGGCTTTGGAACACATTGATCCAGAGCAACCCTCAACCGAAGCTACGAACTTGAACGAGGAGACTTCAGAGGATGCTATTAACTCTGTGACGCAGCCCCAAGCTTGGAAGAGGCTTGCCCGCTTGATGAAAAACCAACGCACCAGCGAGATGCCCAATGTGCTCCGTGTGGAACACGGAGGGCAAGCAGAGGGTAAAGCTGTTTGCTGATTGGGTCCGCAGTGGAGAGAACATTGCGGCCATAGAGGCCCAGCTGAAGCACACCGCCCTGCAAAAAAATGCGCACAAAGAGGTTGGGAACACTTGACTGTCAAGGAAATGCGTGAGTCTGGCATCAGTGAGAAGCTTTGCCAGAAATATCTTGCACCTGTTGCATGGCGCATTACGCTCTTTGGTTTCATCTGACCTTTGGTTTGACGCGTGTCAGACTGGCCCATCCCAGGACACGTATCTCCGCTACCATTGCAACGCAGAAGGGTGACCCAGATCCTCTTTGCCCTGCAAGCAAAGAGGATGTCAGGTACTGGGTGCTGGTCAGCCGCAAGCGGAAAAAGGTGAATGAGACCAACACTGAGGTCACTATGTCTGGGGGCATGCACCCGCTGTCTGCCTTGAAGGCCTTCCGGGGAATGGCATCGATGCCTCAAGCTCCTCGCATCGAGAACCCGAACAATGTCGAGGACATGGCGGCCTACGCTTCCAGCTCAGCTGGGACGTCCACGCCGATTGTCCCTCCAACTCCGAGCCCTGGAGGACACATTGCGTGCTTTGTCTTTGTGTTGCGCTTGCTAACCAAACTGCAGGACAGCCTGCTCCGAAGGCGAAGGCCAAAGCAAAGGGAAAGTCCGAGAACAAGGGGCCACTGGGCCTCAAGATCGAGAACAAGTCCGTGCAGGATCGCTGCGTTCTGCTTCGCTTGAGCCTTAAATCACGTTTTGGAGACTACTGAAATATGTTCAACCAGTAGAAAGATGGTCAGTGGCTATGATTGTATTTGTTCTTTTGGATTGGACTTCAGGCAATGAGTTGAAGAAGGAGATCAACGCCCTGAACAATTTGGCCTTGGATTTGCGAGCTACAAAACACCCCTCATGTTCTGCAAAGGCCGAAGATTTGGAGGCCGCCAAGAAAGAGCTCACTGATTTGTGGGAAAGGCAAGGCCCTTATGTTTCGAAGTGGTTGCCTTCATCACCCAAAGATTGTTTTTTGGCACCGGGTCGTTCACGGAGGCAGCAACACATCGTGGACTTGAAGTCCTGGGAACAAGTTTTCCCCGTGGTGGTGGAACAGGCGCACTTTTTGGGGGGGGCCTTCAAAAATAATCCACCCGCAAACTCCCGCAGGTGACATCGATCCGCCTTCGCAAAGCCCAAGTTCGGGCCTTCGTGAACGAGATCAAGAAGTGGAGCCGGCATGTGTGCTGGAAGTTGTGGTGTGTCCTGTAACGCTTATATCCTGCTGGCCAGGGGGTACAGCTGAGAAATCGGGCGCGGCTGAGGGGTTGCTTGCGCGGGGATCATTCCCTGGGAACACAGTTGTGGAAATGCACTCAGGGTTCAAAAGCCTTCATATAACACGGTATTTGCCGGAGCATTGCCCGGGGGAATGAGTTTATTGGCAACGGCTTAAGAGCCTGAGAGTCTCGCATCGCAAGAAGGAAAACACAAGCGTTACACTCTGGCAGTGGCAGCACTTGCATTTATAGTTGATTTGTGTGTGTGTGTGCGTGTGCGTGTGTGTGTGTGTGTGCGTGTGTGTGTGTGTGTGTGTGCATGTTTGTGACAGTACTTGGGGTGCCGTTTCGTTAATGCCCAACAGGTATGGAAGAAATGGCACAAGAACTTGACAACAGGACAGCCTTGCGTGTGACTCAGTTTCGATAAAAAGTCTGCTTTCTTGCTGCTAGGATTATGGAGCAAATTGGCAAAGGGAAGACTTCTTGGAAATCTGCACGAAACTTGGGCCGCGTCTACAACTCTGCTATTTTTGGAAACAGGACTTGAGGGGTACTGGGAACGCTCATGTGAAGTGTGGTGTTGAACTGGAATCTCTTTGGGTTGTTACCGTATTGGTTGTGTTAACGCCGCAGGAGGCATGACGAGGATCACACAAAAGGTCACAAAGCTTCATGCGCCTTGCCATGCGAGATATCTTGGGAACAAATACCGGTACGGGATCCCGATATGGATGCTATCAAATGGGTGGACTGGCCCTTTTTGTTGCCACACGACCTCGCTGCTTTTCTGAATAACCTGTGCGCGTGTCAACGCTTTTGATGGTGTGACTGAAGGCTGTTAACATTGGCTGTGGCTTAGGTTTCTGCATTGCTCCGTGAGGGATATCGCGATGCTCTTGGACAAACCCCGCCTGAATATTGGGAGACACTGCGCCATGAAGGGGCCACGCAGGCAACATCTTGTGACAATGTAGCTGCAATGCTCTATGGGGATGAGGGGACCTACCAGAATGACACTTTCATGGCGCTACACTGGCAAGCAGAACACGGTCCTTTCTTGGAAAACTCTTTGGCGTCCCGCTTCGTGATCACAGTTTTTCGGAAATCCGACTACGTCATCAACAAGGAGGTCAATCTTACAATGCAAGCGGTCATGGGTGTTATTTCTCGCTCGTTTGGGCGGCTTGCTGATGAGGGCGTTTCTGTGGGTGACTACGCTTGTAAGGTGTGGGTAACCGCGCTCAAAGGAGATTGGAAATTTCTTCGCCAAGCTCTTTCACTTCAAAGGCATTACAACACTTCTGAAATTTGTTGGATGTGGGAAGCAACATGTGACAACCGACTGCCATGGACAGATGTGTCAACCGATGCACCTTGGCGAAGGACCCTGTTCAACATTGAACCTTGGGATTCAGACAACAAGCCTGCTATCATGGGTATTCCATACTTCCGCCTGGAGTACGTCATGGTTGATGTTTTGCACACTTGGTACTTGGGTGCTGCTAGGGATGTCGCAGGCTCAGTTTTGGCCATTCTTCTACGGACTGGTTTTTTCCCGCAAAGAAACATTCGCTTACGCTTGTGGCAGGCTTCTAAGCGTTTTCATGAATGGTGCAGACTACATCAGAAAAATATGCCTTCCCGTTTCCGATTTACGACGGATAACTTGAACCTCAAACCTGGGCAGTATGCTGACTGCAAGCTCAAAGGTGCTCAGACTGGCTGGGTTGTGGCGTGGCTGGCAAACATGCTGGGAAACACTGATTCCGAAGAACACGATTTGTGCAAGACGGCGCTTTTTATTTCGGACAAGCTGATGAAGTTGATGGTTTCCTTGAAGAAATGTGGCTGCAATATTCTTACAGAAGACCAAGGCAAACAAATTGCAGTCATGGGAGAAGCCTTTATCAAGCTCTACCTTCACCTCCACATCTCAACAAAGACTTTGACGCCATACCTTTTGTTCCACCCAAAACCGAAGATACATATGCTCCACCATTCGTTCTTGATGGCCCAATCAACCCTTCGAAACCCAATGAGCTATGCTTGTTGGATGGACGAAGATTGGCTTAAACATTTGATGAGAATTGCGAAAGCTACCCATCCGCGAACATGCTGCCTGAACACACTCTTCGCCGTGTGTGCTTGTTTTTGAAGTCTCACTTGGACAATGCCCGCAAAGAGTTTGCCGAGAAAACAAAAGGCCCTAAAGAAGCGTGTGAAATCCAACAGTCGTGGCTGGAGTCAAAATTCCCTCAGTTTTGGGTCCGGGGGAGGGAAATCAGAGGTAAAAACGGGCGAACGGAGGGTAAATCCCAGAAACGGGAGGTAACTTCCTGATTCGGGTGATAAATTCCCTGGGGCGGTCGGCCCAGGCACCATGTGGCAAATGGGAGGTAAAAACGGGCGACCCAATTGTAAAACCCAGGAAAAGGAGGTAAATTCCTACTGTTGGTTCATTTTTTGGGCAGCCGGCATACTTGCAAAATAAACACTCCAGAACCCCAGGTATGTGTTTATATATATATATATATATGATACACGTATACATATACACACACATGTATATATATATATATGTGTGTAAGCAAAGATACATGTATAGTACTTGAACCAATATTGAGCATGGCACACATAGCTGCGCCCTTATATATACATGTAAATTGTGTATAATGTATATGAAATATACACGTGTGCGTGTGAATATGACTGTATGTTCAAATATATACAGGGTTTGGTTTCCATAACTTGAATGTTTGGCTCAAGCTTGTGGCGACCAATTGTCCCCGTCCTATGAAAAATGTGTGGCGTGCTGATTGCGCGCAAACTACTTGACAACAGCAGCTTGAGCCAGGCCCAAACAGGCCAAATGACCCCGGGGATTTGTGCCTGAAATGCCGGAATCGCTATAAATTACGCCTGAAATGCTCCTTCAGGGATTGCAAAGGTCGGATTGGTTGTAAACCGAAAGTGGCTGCGGAGGCAGACACATATTTCTTGAGATTCAAAGTGGGTCAAGTGCAAACACGCGCATCACGGAATTGAGGAGTTGAAAATATGCAAAAGTGAAAAACTCATGCATCAGAATTCGTGGACATGCGGATCATGCCCAGGTTCCCCAATAAGCAAACATGGATTCTGCTATACCGACTCCCGCAAAGGCAATGATGTCGGGTCCGTGCTTCGTGTTGTGTGCTAGCCACTCAACCAAGAATGCCTTGTTCTGCAACATGGTACGAAAAGGTGGATGTGCATCTACATTCAAGAGATTGCCGGTGAGGACGGCCTTGATGAGCTCGTCTGCTTTAGCTGAATGCTTGGTCAGCGAATCTGCCAGACAATCTTCACTTCGTACATGTGCAAGGTCGTGCATCTGTCCACTGTTGCTTTCCTTTCTCAACATCTGGATCAAGTGCATTGTTTCTTTCTGTTCCGGTTGATGTGTTGTGGATGCTGGGGTGACAAGATTGTTCGCATCAGTGCGGATGTGTACATCTGCAATTTCGCCCGTTATGTCTGACCAGAGACCGCGAAGAAATAATGCTGAACCGTAACAACGCATTAGTCCGTGCAACTCTGCAACAGTAGTGGACATGGTTTTGGCGGTGATCTTGTGCGTCTCATAGTCGGCCAATGAGCCTCTCGAGTTCGATGAGCCCTGGCGAAGATCTCTTTGTTCTGCAAGAAAAACAACATGCGCACGTTGGGATGACTTATCCTCGTTGTTGCGATAGGATGCATCTGGATAGCCAACTATGCGTGTTCATGCTAAGCGGGATGCTTTTGATGGTTCTGACTGTCTTATTAATGGCGCGAATGTCCTCAATGGTTGGTGATGATGCCTTGGATGCACACCTTGAGAATTGATAACCAATGTGGAATTGCGTTCGCGACTGTAACCAGTTGATCTGACCTAGGACACTTCTGTATGCAGTATGCATCTGTGGAGTAAGAGGAGTGTCGTCCTTCAGGTGTTTGTCAAAAGTGATCTCCTGCAATTCGTCGATGGCAACGTTCTGATGAACATTGATGTACCAACCATGCTTGTCATCTTGCTTCCATTGGATGCGCTGTCCTACGAAGAGGCAATCATTTTTGTCCTCGGAACCAACCTGAAAATCTTTCCGAAGTCGTCCCATGATTTCCTTCTCGAACACGTCATCCCCCGTCATAAGAAGATCATCTACATGAAGAGATAGGGCTCCATGAACTTGTCGATTCTTAGCATTGTTACCAGAAACAGGATCCATTAGGTAATCAACTGCTCCTTCTAGATCGAAAGTTGTGGGTGCTTTCTTTTCACTCACCAATGCGGGCTTCGGAAGCTGCTTGCCGTAGTACACGTATGTACAACGGTCTGCCCGGGTTGGCACTAGTCCGTACGAACGGAGTGCCGAATCAAGGATGTTCCACCATCGACGTGGTGCGTCATTCAGCCCGTATGCAGGCTTCTTCATGCGCGCTCCAATGTGGGGTGGATATCCCATTTCAGGAGGTATCTGGCAAATGATGTCCACGAGACTGGTCATATGCTTCGCCTTGGAGAAATGCTGTCTTCAAATCCATGTGGATTGCAAGGCGGAAACCACTCCTGGATGCAGCAGGACTGTCTGTCTGCTGATCATTCTTCTGCTTGTCTTGGAAGCCTCGGAGGACCCAGCGAGCCTTGGTCTTCAAGAAGTTACCATCCAGGGTTAGGACCCATCGACCGGTGACCCAGTTCCTGACCTGAATCTCGCGTGTATCGACGAAGTCGAACACTTCATTGTCAAGCCATGATTTGCACTCAAGCTGCTTAGCTTCAAGGAATTGCTTCTGATAAGCTCTGATTTCCGTGGCTGTAGCTTCCTTCCGCTTCTTGCCAATAAGTGCGGATGTGGATGAAGCCTTCAAGGATTCTTGCTTGGATGACTACAGAACTAGGAGTGCACGGTCATCGTCGGTCATGTTCTTGCATAGCTGATCAACATGATTCTGATCTGTGTATTTCTGATGAGAGAATCCGCATCGGGGCGATGGGCTGAAGGTCCCTTTCACACGTCCAAGAAGGACAGGGTTGCCTTCGATATCTCTCGGAACCGTAAAGGATCCGGTGTTCGCACAGATCTTCTGTTCGGCTGTCATGAGTGACCAATGCGCTTCATCTAGAACGAGATCAGCTTGGTGATCATCGTAGGATCTGGTCCTCTGAGAGTCTTCTGAATCTCCATCTTCCTGGTCAGTGTATCTCATGGTTCTTTCTGAACTTCCAGTGCCGGATGAGGTTGGAACATGAGGAATCAGCTCTTCCTCACTTTCATATTGAACCGGCAAATTCGCTGGATTGTTCGGATTATAATTGGATGAAGATGCAGGATCATGTCTGGGAGAATGCTCAGGTGACTCATCATTGTCATCTGGCTTCTTCTTCTTCTTCCCAGTCTTCTGCTTCTTTGACGGACTGCCGGTTGTTTCTTCTTGCACAAGTGTCGGCAGTTCAAGATCTTCATCTTGTTCCTCTGCTTCGGGATTTGTAAGAATCGCAGGTGGTGAAGGTACCACGACAGTCGGAAGAATTGGCTGAGATGATTGCGACTGTGACGGCAAAGAGACATCACCCCCCAGTCGATTGAGTCCACTTGAGGATGAAATGGACTGTTTTTGCCGTTTAAGCGCTGCATCTCCTCCGCCAGGCTTGTCGTGTGGCGGTAGTGGAGGATCCACTGGACTGTCTGGCAACACACTGCGTGGTGCTGGCGGCATGGGATGATCAGGCTGATGTGGAGGATCCGGAGGAGGATCTGACATGCTCTCGTCCGGAGGTGTTGGAGGTCTTGGATCAGGCATGGGATGGTCCGGTTGATCAGGTGGTTGCTGTGTGTCAGGTTGCTGAGGTGCATCCGTGGGATCCAATGGATCCGTCTCGATGGGCATCGGCTTGATGGCCGGCGCATCGGTGAACGACTCATGAACGGATGAAAACATCACAGCATGCCACGTCTTCGGATCATACTTCTCCCAATTGCATTTTGATGCAGGCAAGACCCAAGTTCTATTCAGCTGATCAGGCTGCCAGAAGGATATGATTGCATCGTCCGGAGGTGACGTAATAGGCATATTGATGCCAATGGTGTGGACGTACGCAGCGCATGCATCATACTGAGTGGATGAGATGCACAGTTGTCTCAACTTCTTGCAGCCGTTCCTCATGTTCTGACATCGCCAGTCATTAGGATCTTGCTTGAAGATATCAATTTCAGTCCCAGGTGGGTACTGTTTCATCGTCTTCTGGAATTTCTGAACTAGCGGATCTTGAATGACTAAGGGTTGAACGTCCTTGTTGAACGGCAGGTCTTGGATTCTGACTGCAAGACTGCTGCTGGTCATGTTGAACTCCTTGTCAATGGCTTCCATCTCCTTTCTCAGGATATCAACCTGGATGGTGAATGGTTCAAAAAGGTCCTCCAAGAGGTACACCTCGTTGTCAAGCGGTTTCACCTGCAAGTGTCGTAAGATGATGTGCGCAAGATCCTGACAGAACTGGTAAGGATACACCTGTGCCAGTTTAGTTCTGCTTCCGAAGGAACCAGCGTTTCCCTCTAGGGGTTGGTGTTCATGCTTGGCTGAGCTGGAAAATTTTTACACCTTCTGAAGATCGGTCTCATAACCTCGGAAGGTAAGCAGTGCATCAAGCTCGTGGGCTTGAGACTTCTGAGCCCGGATTCAGGATCTTTTAGTCCGTATGCACAGAAATGGAAATCTCCCCAGGTCACGGATGGGTCTGAAAACAGTTGCTGCATGCATTTCAGATACCATATCCTGGATGTCTGAGGATTTTCGATAATGAAGTATCTTCTGTGCTTCAACTGATAAAGCGCAATGGATGCCACAAATTCAACCATGCAAAGGTAGCGTCTCCGCTTTCCCCCACCTTTTGCTGGTCTTGCTGGATGTTCTGCATATTTGACCATGGTCCACAGACTGGTGCCATAAGGATGACATCAGGTGCTTGTTCCCTGATGATCTCCATGACCATGTGTCGTCCCTTGGATGTCATTACATCGAATCCTGTGCGGATGTCCACGGGAGTCCCAACCTTAAGACCTGACAGCGCACAGCATTGACTGAATCTGGCACTTCCTGCAAAGATCTCGAGAACGTGGATCTTTCCCTTACGCACACAATTCCAATGTGCTTGTTCAGGAATGGATGTGAGGTCCTCGGCGAACATGTTCTCTGCTGGATGAGGTACTGCAGGTTTTGGAGTTGTTTTTCCCGCGATCCGTAATGGCACTGAGGATCTTGGCTTAGGAGCTGGTGCGGATGATTCCTTTTTCTTGGTATCTACAGAGGAGCCTGGTTGCTCCTTCTGCAAGGATTCTCGCTCTTCAGGTAACAGAAAGTCACTTCCGGGTTTCCCCGGAGGGATGGTCTCATCCTTCCTGAGCTTCGTCATGTTCACCTTGATGAGTCGAGTCTCAAGATCAAGTCCTACCATTGCTCCTTCAATGGAAATGACTTTTCCCTTTAGCCATATTCCTCCTTTGCTTCCATCGGAACGAATCTTGGATTTGTCTTCCTGCCAGTAAAATACCTTGTCCTTCACCTGAAGAGGCTTTGAACTCATTCGGAGATTTTGAGGAAGGTCTCATCGGATGTCCTCGGATTGACGTGCTTCTTGGAAAGCTTGCTTTGCCAGCTGCTTGATCTGGATGGCTGTCATCTCTTCTTCATTCCTGCCAGTCGTCAACTGAGTTGGAGTTGCGACATCGAGTTGGATGAGATCTGCTGGTCGTCTTCCGAATGCGAGCTCCAATGGTGTTACTCCCCCGTAGGTGACGGTCTGATTCCTGACAGTTGCAGCGGCCTTCACCAGTTGCCTGTAGGTCACTTTCTTCAGTGTTGCAGGTGCAGTGCCTGCCTTGATGGAACTCAGCATGATCTTGAGTTGTGCCTTCAGGAGTCGAACTGCTGCTTCAGCTCGATTTGGCCATGGTGTTTTTGGTTGGTCCCAAGGATATCGGAGTGATGTCAAGGGACTGATAGAAATGTTCCCATGTATCTGTCATGAAGGCTTGATCTGCGACAACTGATTTGGGCTGCAAGTGGTACTGGTCAAAATAGTTCCTGAGGACAGTGATGTTCTCGACTTCTTGCGTAGTTGTCACTGCCTCTGCAGTGAGCAATGTTGTTGCTCCATCCAGGATGACAAAAACAATGATGTGTTCTCCAGTTCCAAGAGGAACTTGACAGTGATCAATGAATGTCATGTCACCAAAGGTGTCCGCTCGAAGTCCGCTTGTCTTGCTTCGTGATGGTGCATGTTTCGCCACTTGGCAAACTTCACACTCACTTCGGATCTTGTCAAATAGATCGAATGTTGATTTCGGCAAATGAAGTGCTCGGGTTCTAAATCGAAATTGATCTGTGGTCATGTGATGATGCTGCAGGTGGAGTTTCTTCAACTCTTCTGGATTTGACAATCGCTTGTGGATTCTGCCTAGGGCAAGCGGAAGCGATGTTGGTTCTTCTGAGGATGGTGCGAAAGGATCTGGCTCAATAGTCGACTGGCTCCTCTTGTCGATGATCCTGTCTGCTGCCGATCCTGAACCTGCTTCTACGTCCTTCAGCGACTTGTCCGAGAAGGTGAAAATGGCCTTACCTATCCACAGGATAACCCTCGGTTTATTTGCCTGGGATGCAAGTCTCCAATTGTCTTCCAAGATATCTGGATCTCCACCTGCGGATGCATCAATGATTTCCGTGGATGTGATCAGGATTGATTGGACATTCCTTGGCTCCATTTGGTGTGAACAGCGCCTTTCGGGGCGTGATGTGCACACGGATGAGCTGCTTGTTCTTCTTGTCAAGGATCCAATGGTCCTGCTTTTGAGACCCAATGATCTTAGGAGTTGCTAGGTCCTCCTTTGTCTCGGATGATTTTGCTGCACAAACGTTTTCGCTCCTGGTGAGATCCCCGGAGGTGAAATTTGATGCTGTTATCATCGTCATAGACATAGTTGGTGAGGCCCTTGTGAGCAATTTCACCATGTGCCTTCACTCTTGCAACTCCAGCAAGATCGACGAGTGCATGTCCTGTACCAGATACTGGAACTGCTTGACGGTTCATGCCAAAGGCCTTGCATGTGATCTTGTCACATTGAGGTGTGTGCTCGATGGTCATGTAGAGGTTCCGCATCTGGCTGATGCTGAGAAGGATCGGTACAGTTCCTTGTTCAAGGACGTCGATGTTTGTACTGCAAGGAGGAGTTGTGTGATATCGAAGATGCAGGGTTCAATTTACCCTGGCGGTCTCTCCGTTTGCAAAAGTGAACTTGGTCTCGGCCGGGATGTACTCGTAGGAGATGATGTCCTTCATTGGTTCGAGTGCCTGGGTCGATTGCCTGGGTAAAACGCTGGATTGCATGCCAGCTGCCCATAGATCTGGTACATCCGTTGTCCAGAATCGCATAGGTCGGGTTGTGCTGAGGGTTGATGACTGGCGCCATCAGCTTTGTTGCCAAAAGGCTGTGATTTGTTGTGACGGACAAATTGTGTTCTGAAACTGCATCTGATTGGATCAGCTTCTCGTGGATGGCCTTTTTCCCAGGATACTCATATGCATCATGGAATGCCATTAATCTTGTCCTGTGCTGGATGTCTCATGGGATGAGTACTAGCCATGTTCGTTCCATGTCCATGATTGATTTCAATCTTGGTCTGTCCAACCGGCATAGGTAGGCTCTATGGATGGTGCAGTCTGCTGGATGGCGGGCTGCTCCTCCGTCTTTTCTGCGGTGGCTGCGAACGTCTTGGATTTTCCTTTCTCCTGTCCGCTCTTTCCTTTGCCACTCTCATAGGATGGATAACCTTTGTTTCCATCATAGGGATATTGGAATTTTGATTTTCCTTTCTTTCCCTTCTTTCCTTTGCCTTTTCCCCAATATGCCTGGTCGTAGGGATCATAGTTTTCGTTGGCCATATTGGCCTTTCCGCCAGAACCGCTTTTTCTGAAGGGTTTGAAGCCACCTCGTTGGGGACTGCCCTTCTTGTTTCCTGATTGTCCTTTTCCTTTTCTCTTCTTGAACTTGAAGTTCCGCCCCGACACTTTTCTTGCTATGAACGCATTGTTCTCCTCGAGGACCCAGAACGTCTCTTCATCGTTGTTTGACATGAATCCTTCAAGTCCTTCTTCATCCTCAACCCACAAGCCTTCTTCTCCTTCGTATTCACCTTGTTCGATGATGAAGAATGTGTTGCTTCGGCTGCCTCCTTGAGGTCGGATGGATGGATCTTGGATCGATGTCCTCGTGGTGATGAAGAGTTCATGGTAATGCGTCTTCAGAATCTCATAGGAATAATTCTCGAGTGAGATGTTTCTCAATGACATTGCACTTGTGACTCGCTCTCTTTGTTGATCTGACAACTCATTTTGAATGATGAAAAACTGTGCAATGAGATTATCCCCGAAGGGAAATGCGTCCCGCTGTCTGTCCTGCATTCCTTGGATATATTGTCTGAGGACTGTTGGATCGTCCTCATTGAGCAGGGCTGGAGGCGGTGCTCGAGCACCGGCTGCTTGCTGATGTCGAGCAATTGTTCTTGCATTTGCGTCCTGTACGGACTGTCGAAATGATGGAGACTGTGCCGTAAAGATGGGCATCAAGTCCATCCATGCTGCCTTCAACCTCATGAGAAGGATTTCGATTTTTGTGGTACAAATGAGGAACTCTTGGTTCTGCCTTCTGTGGTTGAAGAAAGTGAGGAGTCTGTACAGATACACGTTGGTCGCACCTTTCAAAAAGTACTTCTTCAGCGTGTTCTTGAAATAGTTGACTCCTTCATCAGGATCTTGCAAAAGGTCATTTTGGAGGACGGCCTTACACATGTAAGCATCTCCAGTGAGTCTGCTCTTAAGCAATGGACCTCGCTTGGCTGCTTCTACTGTGGTGACGGTCACCCAGTCGTCCACGAGTTCTTCATACCTGAACCGGCTGACTTTTCCGTCGTACGATGGCGGCTGCTTGGCGGTCATCGATAAATTTAGTGTTTCCTCCGTATAGCTCGGCTTCGCCGAACTTGTATAGGCTTCCATGAAGCCTTCTCCATCTGATGACATCTTCCCTTGGATCTCTGCAGAAAACCTGCTCCGCTTTGGTCCCTGGATCTATTCCGGAGAGAGTCCAATATGCCAGTAATGGATGATTGGAGGATGGATTGTCCCTGGTGGATTGTCTTTTGGATAATCCTGTAAGCGGCCTGCAATGGCTCTTTTGTCCTCACGCTCGGATGGTCGTGATTATGCAAAAGGGGCCTTGAGCCAAATGTTGCGGGAGATCAATGGTCTGAAAAAACAGAACACAGGGGGGGGGGGTGAGGGGAGGGGGGGGGGGGGAGGGGGGCGGGGGGTCATATAGCGGAGGCCCAGCAAAGGGATATGGGGCGAAATCTGGCTGGAGGAAGGTGGGGGTTCAGACTGAAATAGCCATGAATGTTGATCAGGAGTACTCTTAAACATGGTTGGGATATGTACCCCCGACGACAAATCATACCCGTACGAGAGTCGACTTTAGCTGGATGGGAGGGGAACACACGACTCAAAGTTGGCAACAGGCTCCTTTGTGAGCGTTTTGCTCTCCAAGAATGGCAAGCCAAGACAGGTCTCAAGCCTGGCGCATTCCCCCTGTGCCGTTTTGACTTTCCCTTTTTACCTTACCACGTCTTCATGGAACTTCTGACAAGCCTAGGATCCCCAAGACGAGAGGCTACACAAGACAGATTTTCTTGCACCTTATATTCTCACTTGCTGATTATGCAGGCTTCTTTCATAGGGAGCCTTCATTTCAGCATGATGAATGTTATCATATTCCACCCAGATCCATCCCGAAAACTCTCTTTTGTGAACTTTGACCGCGCGCTCATGCCGACGAAGCTTCAATCCAAGGTTGCGGGCTGTGGCAGACGGAGAGGACGGGAGCCGATTTGCAAAGCTGACTTGCTTGCTCACGGGGAATACTGGCATGAACCTTCCGGTCTCTACAAGTGGCCAATTGTGATTGTTACGAAGTTAACTTATTAGCTCCCATATCTTGCCCATATCCCCCTACTTACTAAGAACAAGCGAGCGGAGGGGCGGGCGTCTGCATGTGAGGCTTCTAGATGTCTACACCATCCGCGCAGCCAGCCATATGGAGTTTCCAGAAATAGGGAGACGAAACTGGTTGATTCCTTGCCACTTTAGGCATCACGCTAAGGGGGACCGATGGTGTGGGTCTCCATTCCACCCAAGGTTTCCAATCCCAATTGGCATCAGTGGTGTCCTTTGTTTCCTTTTCTTCGGGGTGCTCTGCCTTTAAGAACAAAGCTTACACAAATGGGTATCCTCGTTTGAGGATTGTCAACTGGGCAGTCAATCCTCCCAAGGCCGCGAGTCAACTATCCCAAAGTCGGTGACAGCGGCTTTACAACTTTGCAAGACCCACAGCAAATGTTGTTCCAGGATCTTGGATGGATTACCCCCTAATGGATTCACGGAGGTCACTTCACTTTGATGAAATCCGTGATGACTCCGCGCGAGGTGTATTAATGAATCCCAAGTCCACATTCTGAGCTTGAACATGAGTGTCCGCCAAAAGCAATCAGGTCTGCCTATGGTCGCGTGATGTCAAACCCTTCATCTTAAGAGTATAACGTAAGTAATTGCTCGGTTTTCAGGAATCAAGACAAACCGAAACTGGAGGTTGGTGAGGGGATTCCTATGACTCCATTGTTAATTTGTTTTCATTCCGCAGGGAAGTATCCACAGGCTGATTCCCCAAATTTACTCAATGTGGATGGCAATGGGCATGCCACATGTCCGCTGAGCCTGCGATTCTTATTCTTTTTGCTCTCCGGCATTTGAAAAGTGATTTCCTGGGAGGTGCCATCCCTCGGCTTATAAGGAATCCCATCTGGGATGGATGTTCTTCATGGATGGAGCGGGTCCATGGAGTGTACGTTCAAGTTTCATGCCATGGTTCCGGGACCATGATTTCGAGGTGCATCAACTGCTTTCCACGAAGGGAGGAAAAACCTGCCAAAACCAGCAAGCCCCAACTTCTCGTTGGGTTTGTTTCTTTCCGTTTGTCCCCAGCCGCAGGAAAGCTGGATCGAGCTGTTTCCTGCGTGGCTTGCAGGTAGTCAAGCTCCGGATCATGAGCTCCGAGTTGCCCGCGGCGCCCCGGGGGCAATACGTAGAGGAGATCCAAACCGCAGGCGCGCCGAACAGTGCCTTTCGGTGGTTTAAGAGTCTGCTTTTGGTTGCCAAGTGTCATGGAATTACATTTTGGTGGGATGATGTTTAACGGGCCATGGACGGAGCCGTTTTACCTCCGTGCGCTTTTCGATGCTCGTGCGACTCGTGCAGGCGGCGAATGCCTGGATCTGCACGATGGTGCCTCGCCTTGGAGACCCAAGATCCAAGAATATGGGAAAGCACCCTAGTTGCTACCTTCTGTGAGACCAAGGGAATCCCCGTTTCAAGTCTTAGGTTGTGACGTGGTCAGGACGATGGGAATCCCACGGTACCGTAGGAAAAAGGGTATGTGGGGCCCTGTGGGGACATCAGGGACACTCCTAGGGTTAGAAATGCTGCAGCCTAGCAAGGTTAGGAGCGTGTCTCTTGGGACACGTTCCAACTTCAACCCCTTATTGGGATAATGTTCAAGGATTCACAGTTTTCAATTTCCCCTGACGAGCTGGTTACCTTGAGGATTGAAACAGTTACCCAAGAAGCCGTGGCCACCTCCTTTTTTGTTTGTTTCTCCCAAATTGACGGACAGAATGACGGAACGTTAGTTAGGCCATAATTTGCAACAAAGCTTGTACAAAATGCAGTCCCTTTGGTTCCATTCTACTCCCCAGCAAATAATGACCAGGGAGATCCTACACCTGGACACCTCATGTCACACAACAAAACAATGATTTTGCGCGCTCCCTTGGCTGATTGGACAAGTAAGCCCCATGCGGCATGCACTTGGTTCAGCTTGCTCGTAACAGAAACTGCGGAAGCTGTAGAGATGCATTCCAGACACATGCAGAGGTGTTCATAGGCTCATTCTGGAAAGTCTGTGCCATTGCCAGACACGGTTCCGTTTGTCTTGAGTTCCTTCCAAAACAGGGCAAGAGCCACATACATTCCTGAGGTATGCGCAATTTGATGTGTGTATTAATTTCCCCAGTTTCCATTGATTGTCTGAGCATCCAGCAGCTATATGACGCAATCCAAAACAGATTGCAACACATGATTCGTCTAGTATCCCGCATCAAATACCTCCAGATAGGCAAATGTGATATATACATGTGTCACGTAGGTGTTTGGGTGTCTAAGAATTGAGGACCCCTTTTGAGTTGGCTCATGAACATTGAACCTGCATGGTTTTGATTACTGTCCAGTTGATAACAATGACAGACAAAAGGTACTGTCCACTAGCTACAATGTAGTTAAGACGTTCTTATTGACGCTGCTTGTTGCCGCATGGTGGAGCTGCACATAGATTCATACACATGCTTGTTGCTTGTATGCACATCGTTCAGTTGATGATGTTTTTTGGAGTGGGAACCCGTTTCAGGGAGTTCAGCAACCAATCAGGGGGCATGCCCTCTCTTCCGCCATGAGGGGAGTTGCTGGGGCCCTGGGGTTCGGACAGAAGCCTTTGGAGCTTTGAAAGGTGAGGCTCAAGAGACTCCCGTCAAGCGGCAGGGAACTCATTCGACCTATTTCGGCCTTGGTATCTTTCAGGAAGGAAAGGGCATGGCCGTGTATAGAATCTGCTTCATGACGATCCTCTTGGCCGTCGTGCTCGAGGGGTCAAATGCACAATTCCAGGAAGCAGAGGACGCTGCCAGCAATCCGCATGAAGGGGGCGTCTGACCCCATAGAGGCAAGGCCCGGATCGGATCGCCAAGCCGGCGATGGCGGCGCCGGGGTCGGGCCGCTAGTCGCTACGCGCCAGACACCACTATAGCTGCAACCACCACCACCGCCACCACGACCACAACGACCACCACTACTACAGCCAGCACCACCACCACCACGACCAACACGACCACCACTACTACAACCACCACCACCACCACCACCACCACCACCACCACGACCACCACTACTACAACCACGACCGCCGCAACCACGACCACCACCACTACAACCACCACCGCTACCACTACGACTACGACCACTACCACTACCACCACTACCACCACCACCACCACCACCTCCACCACCACCACCACTACAACCACCACCACGACCACTACCACTACGACTACGACCACTACCACTACCACCACTACCACCACCACCACCACCACCACCACGACCACCACCACCACTACAACCACAACTACAACCACTACCGCGACCACCACCACGACCACACCACCACCACGACCACCACCGCTACAAACACGACCACTACAACCGCCACAACAACCACCACAGCTACAATCACCACTGCAACCACTACCACGACCGCCACGACAACAACCACCACCGCCACGACCACCACCGCAACCACCACCCGCAACCACTACGACTACCACTACTACAACCACCACTGCAACCACCACTACAACCACTTCAACCGCCACCACTACAACCACGACCACCACCACTACAACCACCACTACAACCACCACCGCTACCACTACAAGCACCAGCACCACCACAACCACCACCACGACAACCACCGCTACAACAACCACAACAACAACCACCGCTACAACCATCGCCGCGACCACTACCACTACGAGTACGACCACTACCACTACAACCACCACCACTACAACCACCACCACCACCACCACCACCACGACCACCACCACTACAACCACCGCCACTACAACCACCACAACTACAACCATCACTACAACCGCTACCACGACCACCACCACTACAACCACCACCGCCACGACCACCACCACCACCACGACCACGACCACGGAGTTTAGTCTTGTTGCAGTGTCGACAACCACCACCACAACGACCACCACGACCACGACCACAGATTTTACTCTTTTTGCAGTGTCGACTGGTGGCAGCTTAAACCTTTCCGCCAGTCCCAATCCCAGTCAGTGGGTTCCGTCCACTGCTAATTTTCCCTTGGGTGGTTTGGACTTTGATGCGGAAGGCACGCCAACTACTCTGGAGGTCAGCATCCCGATCAATTTCTTTACTCAGGCCGGCAATTCAGGAGATATGCTGATGATTTTGAGGGATAGCATTGGCGGGGCCGGCCTACATCCGCCTCAATGCTTGGCTCATGAGTTGGCCCGATGTGACTCTCACCTTCCGGGACGATGCGCAATACTTCATCTATCAGGTCTATCCATACCCCTCGTGCCCAGCGAGTTCTCAGTGCAACTGAGCCAGACCTAGCTCACCGGTTTGCAGTTTGTTTTGTTTGGGGCTCTGTTGCGGAGGCCCAATCTTTTCTCGCGAGCAGCCACCGAAGCATGGGTTGCTTGTTCTTTCAGCAGAGACACATGGACCCGTGCAGCAAGAGAAACGCATGAGCAGCACCGCCCACCATGTTGCGAGTGTCCAGTTCAGACAGAGGTTCCATTGCTAGTTCAGTACTTGCATGCTAGTACTGCAACGGTCTCTTGATACGTAGGTTACTAACTCTGCACAACAGTCAATAGTCTACCAAGTGGAATTACCAATTACCCAACCTATCGTAGGGTACAACCAGGGTTTCTGATCCACCTACACCTTGACGTCCAAAGTGGTTGACTGTTCTCGGCATGTGTTTGTTGACATGTTTAATTGTTGATTTTCCTTTAATTATTTTTGGAAGGTTTGCCCGAAAAAGGTTTCAGTTTGGCCAACATTCCATAGGCTTGGACAGGTCTTGTAATTCGAATTAAAAGATTTTGGCAATTGCTAGAAACCTCACGGACTGGCAGGGGGTGCAACATTGCGATTTCTGCGCTTGCCTCTTCGTGCTACAAGGATCCCTTATTTTCGCGCTATTTTCGCACTATTCTGGGGGGCGAACTATGTTGGTTTTCTTCTGGGACATCCACCGGGTGTTAGTTCTGCTGAAGCGACCCAGCGGCCAAGCAGGCGCCTTCAAGCCAATCTCAACTGCATCCGCCGGGGGCACGCTCACCCAGTTCCTGCAAGGGGCCGTCAGCAACGATCTCTTGAGTGGGGATTGGTCCTTCCAGATTTGGAATGGCAACACCGTGAGGACCCGGGTTTGCTCTCGGCCTTGTGTTTGTGTTGCATTTGGAGGAGGTGAGGAATGTGAAACAAGCATCTGACAAATGTTACATGTAGCAACAATTCGATCTTTCCAGAAGTCAAGGCAAACAAAAGTACAAACCCCATTGGGTACTTTCAAAATCCAGGCACATGGGCATGTAGCATGTTTTGTTGCCACAACGCAACATACCGCCTCGAGTTTCCCACCAAAAACACACCACAAGGCTACAGATCTCATGGGGAAGTACAGACCCGATTGGGGGCACTTCCAAGATCTGGGCATGGGATTTGTCAGAAACTGGCTTGTGTCTAGCATCTAACATATGTGTAGTGAGCAGATTCTAGCTTAATGTCTGGCATGTGTTCTGTACGTTCGAGCACATGTGCAGCATATGTCCAGCCAATGTCTTTCCAGTTCCTGCTTACTTGTTTGTTTGATTTAAATGTTTGTGTATTACAACGTGTTGGCTAAATCGGGGGGGTTTGCCCGGACCGGAAGAACCTTGGCCCGCCAATCAGTTTGTATCGCGTATACATGTTGGCTCCGTTTTGTACCATAGAGTTCAGACTCGCCATAGAAAAAAAGACCTCGCTGCGCTCGCTCTCAGGACATACTCATACACTGTATTCCCCAGAAATTTCCGGACTGTCAACCATCAGGTCATCAGGTTCTCGTTGAGAAACAGATCCAGGGTGACAACCAAAACGCAGGATGCGTGCCACCACCCCCCGCCCCACCCCACCCCACCCCACCCCCCGAACACGGCACTGTTCAGTCCAGGCTTCCGCCAAAGGCGGCGTATGTTGACTCGTCATGGCTGTCTCCAGATGGGCCAGCCAAAGAAGCAGAAGCCAAGAGCTGAGAAAAAATGAAGCAGCAGGAGGCACGGGCGGGGGGGGTCGACAGACAAAGTGTGCCTCCATCCCCACCCCACCCCACCCCTCATTACGACAGGCGATTGCCAGGCAGGATGTTTGTGAGCACCACCCCCCCCCTCCCCCCACCCGGCAGTGTTGAAAGTCCGGGCAACGCCCCCCCGATGTACCCAACGTGTTGCATAATCATAGCACATTCCTGGCGTAGTTCTAACATGCTTCTACCACATCAATATGTAGGACTGAGCCGTATCAACAAGCCAAACCTTTGTAGTTTTGCCATGGCTCACATGCTTGCCATTCTTTTTCGACTTTTTTGAAGCAAAAGGGCCTCCCCCCTTTGTAGTCCCCGCCATCCAGGGCACGAACCATATTTCCGTTGTTTTCAGGGGCCAAAGTCCACTTATTTCTCAGCGAGGGATGAAAGCTCCTTTCTGCAAGGCAGGTTGTGGCATCAAGGCTGCAAGGCAGGTTGGCTGCAAACGCGCGTTTCTGTTCAAGGCGGAGTGCGCATAACCCTTGCCGCACAAAGCACATAGCCTTGGCTAAGTGGCCACGGGCGCATGAACCATTGCAGGGGAAGTCTGAAACGTTTGCACAGGCAGCTGCATATGCTGAGGAGGGAACGGCAGAGTGCTGCCATACCCCTTGGGCCCTAGTTTTGGCAAACATGCCCCGACAGTTTCACATCTTTCCTTGCACGAGCATTCCGGAAGAGTTTCGAAGCCGAAATCCCAGTTTGTTACCTTATTTGGATCCCCACGAAAATAGTTTACCCGCCCCATCAATACATGACTGGCTCCAGAAGTAACAACAACGACCGGTGCGTGAAACGATCCTGGAGCCAGCATTGCTTGACCTGCACCCCTCTCCCAATGAACATTTCTCCCCAGCAAAGAATCATCTCATGCTGGGGCGATTGTGAGGACCGGCAACTTCGGCCCCGTGACCCTTACCTTCCGGAACTTCATTTGAGCACTGCCCAAAGTCGAAATCACCCGAAGAAGTGGGCTGGCTATTTCCGGGAGAGTGTAATCCGTCCCCTACAAAAAACCTTAATGAGGAAATTCCCATGTGGGGAAACAGTACTAGTTTCTCGCCCAAAAGGGGTCCCCCCCTTTGCTGGGCACGAAAACCGTCAAAACCGCAAGCTGCCGAGTAAGGACTTGACGTGGAATCGTTCAAGGCACGTTTTTGGGTTTATCGATTCAAACTTAAAAACAAGATGAAAGTTAATTGCTTCAGAATTGTTTCACTAAATTTCGCAAGTCCAATTTTGTGAAAATTAGTGAAATTTAGTGAAATTTAGTGAAACTCATCGACATTTTGAAATTCAATGAAATTTTAGAAAGAGATTCACTAAAGTTCACTAAATTTCACTAAATTTCGCAAGTCCAATTTAGTGAAAATTAGTGAAATTTAGTGAATCTCTTTCTGAAATTTCATTGAATTTCATCAATTTCGTTAAATTTCACTAATTTTACAACTTTAATTCACATTGTTTTGGGGAGCCCCCTAAAACGACTGAAGTGGCGGCCGGCGGGAAATCTGGGAGTTTAGAATTGGTTTAGCGTTGCCTAATTCTAAGTTAGTTTTGTTGGAACATTTGGGTTTGAAACAAACATATTATATACGTAGCGTGCATTTACGAATAGGATCAGTAAAAACCACGTAAAACTCCATACTAACATTGCTGCAAGTCCCCGCTATTGGTAACACCTTGGGATCAGGTTGTACTGTGCTGCAACAAAACAGCCACAACCCACCTGGTCAAACGGAATGGATTCCTTTTCAAGGTTTCCTGCCAAAGGTGTCGAGCAAAGGGAAACACCAGTTCTTCATCAGGGCTTGTTTGTTCGTAGGATTTCTCCCGGAACCTGCCTGACTCAAATGGTTGGGAGCTTCACATCCGGGCCGTCAAACTAACAGTAATGCAACTGGACAATCAGAAAGTGGTGCGATCGTCCCCGGATATTCAACTCCCTATACGTCGCGGTACGCAGCGTGCGTTCGAGGTAAATTGACTGTTTCGGGGGATTCATTTTCCGGCGTAGGATTCCAGCTTTGAGTTCACAAACATCAAATGTTGCCCCTGCGGCTATGAGCTTCCCCTGACCTGGTCAAGTTGAGACAACCCTCCCCCTACCAATCATTGAACGCTTACCGCTTCCCCAAAAAAGCGCTGAGACACTCCCAGGCAGCGACAAAGATGCCATCCCTGGTCAGGTTTGCTTACATGTCTTGGCCCTCCTCGTTTAGGCGCTTCTCCAGTTGTGCTTAGAGAACCTGTCCATCCCATCTTAACCAAAAACTAAGACGAACAACACAACAACTGATTCTCGAACATGTTTGAATAGGTGGTTGGCCCCGCCATGATGTTGTTTCATTGGCAGTCTGCAGGTGAGCTTGCAACCCCCAAACTCTGCGATGGTGAGATCGTCCAATCACCGAGCACTGCTGATTCAATCATGTCAAGGTTGTTGAAATTTCATTGACTTGCTCGGGAGGTGTCCCGGCCCATAAGCCTTGGACTTGGGCCTCCTAAGGTAATTGAAGAGTCAGCTGCAAAACCCAGAAGTTCATCGCTCGGGCCCGGGCAGACATCATTTTGTTTGTGGTTTACGTATATCCTTTTTGTGGGTCGGACTGGGGCCGGGGGATGGGAGTCCTCTGAGAAAATTTCAGACCTCACCGAGACCCGTCGATCCGGAGAGGGTGTTCAAAAGACTGGGCAAATTATGGCGACGTCATCAGGTGCTTGCAACGTCAACCATGATTGACCCATGACAAATGTTCCTCTCATCGAGATTCCATTCATTTTCTGAATGGTGCTGCATTCTAATTTGCCCAGAAAGGAGGCTACGAAAGCCGTTCCGAACCGTTTTCCAGACTTGTGTCCAAATCCGGCGGCTGCAGCTCGGGAAGTTGGCGATGAAAAACGGCATCGCGGGCAAGGTCAGCAATGGATGTGACCCAATTGTAGGAGACGCAAGCATGTTAGCAAGTCCCAACCTACACATTGAGGTGTTTCTTTGGGTTGTCGGCTTCCTTTTCGCTTCTCTTCGAAGCTATCCAAAAGGGATTCCCGGTTTGAGAACCACCCACTAGAGGCATAGAACTAGATTTACTGACTAGGCAAGAGTTTCAGCACAAGTCAAAAGCAACTTTTTCCCATCTACGTTTGGACTGATATGGAGGGACTGATATACAGGGCAGCACGTTAGATCAACTTATGCAAAGCTTGGTATTCAAGAAGGAAGCCTACACAATGCTTAGTTCCCTTCTCGTTTGGGTCTGTATCAAAACCAGTTCGACCCTTTTCATGGCTGGCTTCATGCTCGTTCCCTTAAGCTAGCCTTCAAAAAAGGTCCCGCTTTGTTTTGACCCTCAGGTAATTCGAATTTTCTCGGACAGTGATGCATCGTTCTGCGCAAGGATTCCCATCAAGGGAACCTTGACCATGGCCCTGCACATGCGAGCCACGACAGTCAGTATGCATTGATAAGAAACGCCCTAATTTCACGATTTGGTGAGCATGCCCAATGTCACGGTTCCTACATGGGTGTGTTTTTTTGGTTGGTCGTTGGCATTTTAGAGGTAACCACATGGAAGCCGGCCTGGGTATCCCTTTTGCGACATAGCCGCCGGCTAGATTCCCAGGTCGCTGGCGCACTGGAGCTCTGGCGCCCCAAAACACCCGGCTGCTGCTGCAGGCTGGCGATCCGGAGCCGCGCGGCAATCAGTGGGGAAGAATGTCCGATTTGGCTCAGGAAGGGGTGTTGCGGTGCTTGATTCTTTATTTGGAGGACCTCTCTGTTTTTAATCAGGGGTGGAGGAGACAAGCCTTCTGCTGTGTAAAAAAAGCTGCTGTGTTGCTTGCTTGCTCTGTGGAGAGGTTTCTAACTTGCAACACCTCTGCGCAGGCGGTTGGCATGTTCGGTCATGCTTTTCTTTGTCGGCGGAGTGCGTGTCCTGTCTTCATGTTTCCTTTGTGTGTTGAGATGATTTGAGCAAAGCAGCACTATCAAGCAATGCAGCAAGCATAAGAACCTAAGAACCGAGCTGTATTGCCAGCTCAGGAAGGGGTTGGGGTCGGCCAGTAGTTTCCAGCATGGGGTCCCCAGGGAACCGATGACACCGAGGCGATTGTCTGCACAAAGCTACACCGAAACGGGCGTCAAAGAGCAAAACGGAGGTGAACATCATTCCGCAGTGCGAGAAGCCTATGCTGGAATCATTTATCGTGATGCCGGCAGTGGTTCTTTTCCCATCAGAAAACTTATTCTGCAATCACGTGCAAGGCCCCATGCAAACCCTGGGCTGCACAGTTGAGGCATCAAAACGACAGTTCCAACCGGAGACAGAAGCGGCAAAATCGAGCCCAAAATCAGTTTGATCCGGTATTGCTGGGTATGAATTTTATTTTGGGTGGTTTATGATTCAGCTCAACCCTGTCAAAAAGGATCCTTTGCCCTGTGAGTCGACACCAATTCACAGACAGCTAACCCTGGCGTTCCATAATCCTACTTACTCCAGTTGTCCAGGTCCACCTTGATCTTGTTTGCTTTGGCGGCCTCGTTTGCGTTTTAGTTTCGTTTGTCACTTATAGGTTTGACACAAAACGTGTCAAACAAACTGCCGACAAACTTTGTGTCCGTTTTGCCCAATGGGAAGCCATTGAGCATGTAATCTATAAACGAGCGGACATGCTCACAGGCTGATAACTTGCAATCGGAGGAGTGGCACGGCATGGAATGAAATTGAATGGGGAAAGGAAAACACAATGGAATGAAATGGGGTGGAATGAACTGACATGGAATGTCGGCACAAACGAAAGCATGAACGAGGGGAGATGAATTGAGATGAGATGAGATGAGATGAGTGAAAGACAGCAGACCACAGGTGTAGCTTTCACTGAGCGAAAGCGCTATTAATGCAAGCCCAACAAAGATCCCAGACTGAGATTGGGTATGGCATTCCTCAATGTTTGCAAGTGCAAGTAAATAACAAATAAGAACACGCAGTGCAAAAGGCAGAAGAATCCGTGTTCTCTACTGTGCTTTCTTCGGGAGCAGCTGGAGCATGCCTGTTCATGCTTGTTCGCAACCTGAGTTGCTTTTGACCCCTTTTTTTCCATAGTGAAACCGACGCGCGCAAGCAATAGGATCCTATCGATCCCTAACACCTGGCAATAGGATCCAATCGATCCATAACACCTGGCACCTCGCGCCTAGGTGGGATACCTATGCTGATGAGCCTTGGCTTCACCAACTACGTGCCTCAGCGAAGAGGGACGGGTGCTGTGGGGGATGTCCTTTTTTCCCATACAGGCAAGCCAGGGTTGGAAGCCATGATTAGTCAACCCAGATTGAACGGAGAGAGTCATACCAAGGCTTGAAGCCCCCCAAAAGGGAACACCATTTGGGGGCATTCTGTTTCTCTACCTGCAACAGACCCGATTCAATATTCGCATGCAAAGTTTACAGCAGCTGTGATGAAGAGTGAAGCAACCAATCGCTTCGGCGCCAGTCTTTGGTCGCCAGGACAGGAGACTCATTTTTCGCTTTTTGGAAGGATCAAACATTGCAGTGACACGAGGAACATGTCCGATGTTTGCATCGCTGCATTTCTTGGTCGAAGTCTGGTGCGAATCCTTGATTAGCACTGGGCTCCACAAGAGTTTTCACCTTGGGTTTCCCTGGAAGAAAGAATCAGTGGGTTGTGTAGAGCGAGGAAGTTGGTCTAGGGGGCGTATCGGCACAAGGGACCCCTGAATCGAGATGCATCGGGATCATTATTAGCATGAGCATCACAGCCATTGACATCCATGCGCTGTGAGCTGTGGATCTGAGGTGCGATCTTGGACCACATCTCCGGCAGGAGCAAACGGGTGCGATGGTTTCGGCGTTCATTTGGTGTCCACCAATTTTGGTAGTCATGTGTCCGTCCTGCAGAATAATGTTGCATTTTCAGATCCTTTTGTCAAGCGAGAATTCAACCGGGGCGTTCTTTTGCCCGTTTCCGGTGTGTGTGTGTGTGTGTGTGTGTGTGTGTGTGTGTGTGTGTGTGTGTGTGTGTGTGTGTGTGTGTGTGTGTGTGTGTGTGTGTGTGTGTGTGTGTGTGTGTGTGTGTGTGTGTGTGTGTGTGTGTGTGTGTGTGTGTGTGTGTGTGTGTGTGTGTGTGTGTGTGTGTGTTTGTGTTTGTGTGTGTGTTTGTTTGTGTGTGTGTTTGTTTGTTTGTGTGTGTGTGTTTGTTTGTTTGTTTGTGTTTGTTTGGTTTTGTGTGTTTGTTTGTGTTTTTGTGTTTGTTTGGTTTTGTTTGTTTGTTTGTGTTTGTGTTTGTGTTTGTTTGGTTTTGTTTGTTTGTTTGAGTTTGTTTGTTTGTTTGGTTTTGTTTGTTTGGTTTTGTTTGTTTGTTTGTGTTTGTGTTTGTGTTTGTTTGGTTTTGTTTGTTTGTTTGTGTTTGTGTTTGTGTTTGTTTGGTTTTGTTTGTTTGTTTGAGTTTGTTTGTTTGTTTGGTTTTGTTTGTTTGTTTGTGTTTGTGTTTGTGTTTGTTTGGTTGTGTTTGTTTGTTTGAGTTTGTTTGTTTGTTTGGTTTTGTTTGTTTGTTTGAGTTTGTTTGTTTGTTTGTAACCTTCCAGAATCGCCGTTTCTGAAAAGTTGTTGCAGTTGGACGTGTTCCTTGCCAAAATTAGTGGGAGAAGTCATTGGGGGGCGGGGGGGGGGGATCCCGGTTTTTTGTTTCTTTTGCTGGTTGAATATGGGTGTGTTTTTGTCGGGGACACCTTTCGGGGTTGTTTCGAAGCTCACCTAACCAAAGGAAGCCACCCATTTGGGGTTCCTCGTTTGAAAAGCCTTTTTTGAGATTGAGAATGCACGAGCTCGAGGCAAAAGAATTGGCACAAGGGACCTTGTACTGGCCGGGGTAGCAGCGCAAAAACAAGCTCTTCGCAAACCAATCACAACCAATCAAACTATAAACGAGACATCCTTGTTACAAAACAACTACAACAAGAAGCCCTGACAACTCCTGGAACAGTTTGGGCCTTATGCAAGGCCTTGGACGTAATTGGATACTCTCCAGGGTGTTCTTTGAGGGCTGCTTTGCGGATGCATAGATTTGCCCTTAGACACGTGACGACAACGCCAAGCGAGCTCCTTCGGGGCGTGGGATTGGAGGGCAGGCATTGTCCCGTGTGTTTCCTTGTTTGCTTTGGGCTTCACAGTTGCATACCTTTGCGCCCAAATGCTTAGCATGCAATTTCTTAGCCTGGTCAAAGTCTAGTGTCATTGATGCACCCCTGAGGAGGAGACCCCAACATACTATTTGGCTACATGCCCGCTGTATGCAGCTGTGTACGGCTTGTATTCCTTGCTGCTGGCACTGGGGAAAAAGCCCTCAGGCGTACATATTGACTGTCCTTCACCTCGGTGTCGTGAAAGATTCCCTAAAGGTGCCGGTTTCAGGCGCATGTTTTTGGTTTTGGGTATGTTGCTTTGGGTATTAGGCAGGCTCAGGGCCGTAGCACACGGGATGGACCCGCTCAATATCAGGTTTCCTCTTATCAACCCCACTATTCGGGTTATAGGGCAATATCAGGTGCACATTCTGAGTCCAAGCTTGGTCCCTTAGAATTGGACAGGAGCAAGGCGCCGGCGGACACTTGGGAGGTGCTGGAGGAGCCGCCACGGCCACAGCAGCCCGGCGGCCCCTTGGACTGCAGCAGAAGTGGCGTCGAGTAGCGGTCGAGCGCCAGTTGAGCCAAAATCATATGGGTAGATGAAGGCGGCGGGGGGTACCCTAATAATAGGTGCCGTCGCCCTGTTGGCCATTTGGGTGGCGCATCATTTGCGACCTCGCCGATGATGAAGGTTCCATTCATCCCTTGTTTGTAGGCTTAAGGCCTGGCTGTAGGGGCAAGGATCAGAAGCCAGTGATGCCCCGATGCTGGGCGCAGGCACCATCATTGCATTCAGCGCGGGCACAACGAGGACCCCAGTCATTCGGAGCCTGTGCCATTTGTTTGGCATGTCCTCCGCTTAAGCTGCGGTCATTGGCTTTCGTTTTTCCTGTCGTTTTGGGTTGCGAAATTGTTGGCCGCCGCTGGCTGTTGCGTTTCAAAGATCCAGTCCGCACCGTGCCGCTGGATGTGGCAGGAGATTGAGCCACATCGCCTTGAGCAAATAGGACCACAAATACTACCAGCGCTGGGCAAACTCGTTCGGCCAGTGGAGTGTCGGCAGTCACAGCATGCTTCCAGCCAAGCATTTTTTGGAGCTAGGTGGAAGATGTTGTGAACATTGAACTCTGCTGAAGAGTTGGGCTGGCAACCCATCATGAACTCATGGGCTTACGAAAAAAGACCCCGCCAAGCCCAAGGCTGAATGTGTGCGCCGGCAACACAGGTCTTTGCGGCAACCCAGGCTGTGCTTCTTGGCTGGGCACGTCCAGGCTTGCCCAGTCACAATGCGCAAATGCCATCAGGGCCGAACGCAACTGCCTGGCGCCCGCAGGACTGAGGCAGGCTTGTTGACTATTGGGGCTTTTGCGCAGCTGCCTCTATGCTCCGCTTCAAGATCCAAATCCGGCATGAACAGGTCTCCTCCAAAGCCCAGAGGCATGCCACATCATTGGGAGCCCTGGCGCGAGGAATCCTGGCATTCGCCTTCCTGCCGCGGCCACTGAGCCTTGACCCACCTGCCAAGTTCCTGACCACGCAGTCACGCAGTGTTTGACTGTTGGCAGAGCTGCGTTCAAGGTGGCTCCCGCAGACCTGGACCTTGCGTAACCTCAACCAACGCAATTCTGAGCGCCAGGTTGATGCGCTTCTCAACGGTAGCTGCGTTCAGGAGGCAAAACAGGCTTGCGACAGGTCAAGCTTGATGTTGGCAACCGAGTTGCCAATCACAGCGGAAGCTTTATTGTAGGTTTTGGGCAGCCGGCTGAGCAAGTGAGTGGAATTTATGGCTTCTTTGCCTTGTGCCCGGCTGTAGATTGCATGGCGCTGGAACTGGAACACGCGCGCAGGGAGCTTGGCGCCCATGCTACTTACAGTCTTCAAGCCCCGACGCCTATCCAGTGCAGAGTGAGAAGGACCCGCGTTTCGCCAAAGCTTGTGCTTCACTCAGGTTGTGCCGGCAGACACCAGGAGGAATCTTGGCTTCACGCCGTGAACTGCGGCTTCAGGTTGGCAGCTTCAAAGATGGAAGACTTGCGAGGTCTTACGACGACGCACGGGCACCTTGTCGCGCAGCCAGCAAGGTTTGCCGTGACAAGCTATCGTTCGGGCGTTCCATTGCTGCGCCGAAGCAAAGTTTGACCCCGTCGTTCGCGCCAGCGCCCAGACTTGCGAAGCCAGCCGATTGCTCCGCTGCTCAGCGCTTGAGCACGCCCGTGTTCAGCGCCCGCCAACTTCTCAGCGCAATCAGTTCCGTTTTTGAGGCGTGTCGTGTTGTCACCTTGAGCTGAGGGAGGTATGTGGGTTTGGAGCTTAACAAGACCACTGTTACCTGTCTTTCTTGAACCTAGTCATACGGGTCATACGGGCGCAGAAGACTGTCTTTGGGTGTCGCCTCGCGGAGCACGGTCTAGCCGGCGTTGCGTCTGTCTTCCGAACTGTCTGTAGTGGGTCCGCCCTCCAGCGGAGGGCCACTTATTTTCAGCTGGTTTATCAGATTCCACAGGGGCGTTTTTACGGTTCTCTATTCTTGGGCACGTCCAATTTACGTTTGCTCGTTCTTGGTACGGAACGTGGAGAAGGATCCTTTGTCTACAAAGAGCAAGCAAGACTTTTAGTGGCTGTGGAGTATTTTGTGACACGGCCTACCTTGTCAACTCTTGCTCCAAGTGAGAGGAAATGTGGAAATCAAGCTTGTTAGTGAAAGACGTGGAGATGCGTGCAGGTTGAGGTGCTTGATTTGTTCCCTTGGCAATTTACGTTGCGCATTTGTTTGTTGTTGCCATGCGGCCTCCGTACGTGGGTTCATGAGAAAACCGTCAAGATGAGGCAAGTTAAAAGCTAAATCAGGTGCCATCAAAAGATATGCCCCACGAATCGAGCTACGTTGGCATTGAGGCTGCTCGCGCATGTTGGCGTCCGTGTTCGGGGGCCACATGCCGCCCGACTGCGTGTGCCACTTCTCCGGGAGGATGTGCTTCCTAAAATTGGCGAACCCGTGTGGGACGGTGGCAAGACGGCACCAACAGAAAATCGACCAGTGTAGGGGCTTCACAGGACCCCCCCCCATTTGTGTGCATGTTGCAATATGGCAAGCGCCGGTTTGTTCGTTGCAACATGGCGCCAGTTTGGGCGGTGGTTGAAGGAAAGCAACATGAAACCATCCTTGGCAGAAAAGATTCCCTGACTTACTCTGCACTGCAACACCAGGCTCACACCTTAAATCCAAGGTATCTGAGTTCAAACAGGTTTGTCTGGTCACATTTGCAGGAGTGCCTTGATTTTATGTGTGTTCTGCCATGGCAAGTTCAAACCTGCCAGATGGTTTTCTGCTGGCTAGGAAAGCTCGTGATGCGAGAGTAGTGGTTGAATCTGTGTCATGGTTGCTCGGGATCTGTGAACACCTGTAGAGACGGCAGAGCAAATCACCAGAGTGTCAAACAAAGCACTGCTTTCCAGGGGCCTGTCTTCTGGCATCCTCTTCTGCGAGCCATGTGTCAGAACCAAAAGGAGATGTAAGGTTATTTCCAGGGTCCCATGTCCGATTCAAGGCAAACCGCATTGGTTTTGAGTCACATGCAGCCGCTTGGTGATGAGGTAGCGGCTATTGCTGTAGGAACGTCATCGTACATGCTCACAACTTGTATCTGATCGCGCATAGCAACATCTTTCACTCAACTCGCTGATATTTCATATACTGTATGGTTGATCCACACTAGAGTTTCTGCACCTTGTTTTTCGTCAGGACATCATGGGTGCATTTGCAGCAAGTCTCAGGGTTTGAACATGTAGTGGGAACTCGGGCCCTCAGTGCCGCTCCAACTGGCGTGGTGTGCCTTTGGTTTGCCCTGGCTGAAACCATCCCGATGCCCGAACAAAAATGATTGGAGAAGGGTACAGGAGATCAAGAGAATTGATGGTTTCAGGGAGCCTGGAACGGAGGGACCTAAATCTCCCCTCCCGAAGGGCTGATTTGGACATCTCAATGAGTCTCTTGGCCTCATGCAATCTTCCTGCACGCCAAAGACTCCGAACCCGCGCGGCCAAAGCCAAGGTCGGACCACCGCACACTAGTTGGGTTTGCTGACCCCACGTACTCGGGAGGTGTTTCAATGCCGTGTCGAGAAGTCCGACGTGCAAGTTCACGAGCTTTCTTGATCAGTTTGTCATAGAGCTCCTGCCTAAGCTGAATATAACTAATTTGTACCTCGACTCGTCCGGCAATCAAAAGCATTTCCTGCAGCTGCCTGAATGTTTCTCTTTGCTTGTTTTAAAGCTACCTGGTTCCCTTTCCCCCTTCCCCGGTTTGGTCATTTTGATTCGTGATCAGGTGAGCCGCAATCAAAACCGAAAAGGCAGAAGCTTAGTTGGGCACAGCTTGCCACAAATACGTGGCAACCGTTGCCCTTTTGATCCCTGCCGTGGGCCTCCCTTGTTTAGCAGCTTAGCAGGTTTTGATGACTTTGATGACTGGTTTCACTTTTGGAAACAAGGGACCTTCCGATGGTTCTTAGCCCCAGGTGGCCCAACCCACCAAACATTCGAACAGCAAACGGCCAACGAGGCTGGGCCTCCGCAACAAGAAGGACGAAGACAGCGACGAGTCGGGCACGGAGTGAGCTCCAGCAGATCACAGCCCCATTTCGAGCGGAAATCCGCGAGGTGGATGTTAGAAGGCTGCTCATAGATATGTCCGACCACAGTACGATATGTACGATCTTACTTAACTGAGGTGCCTGGTCAAAAGGCGCAAGTCCAAGCTTTCAAACAAAACTTGCAGAATCCTGCGAAGGCTGCTTTAGGTGAAGGGAAGGACAAATACAGGAATTTGGAGGAGGGTGTTTGCCCAATCAATCGCCTTTAGCCAGCTGAACGGGCCATAACGCAGCGCAGACAGCAGTTGCTCACGCAAGTATGATGAAGCTGGATGTTCATATTTGTATTAGATGTACAAGGATATGTATATTGTATTATATATATATATATATATGTGTATACATATGGTCATGCCTCCCCCCAGGGGCCGTGGGCTTGCGCACATTACACAGAGTGGGACAACAAGCGTTTCTCCTTCACGCAACACCGATTTGTAGTCGCAGCCAACATGCTAGAAGTGTACAGCTTTCCACCCGCAAAGCTTTCCCAGCTTCTGCAGCTGTTGCTCGCCGGCATCCGTGCACCCCGGGCACACAAACTTTGCACCGCCAATCGCGGGCAGCGGCTGCAAAGCTGGGAAGGCTTCACGCATGAAAAGCCTTACACTTTTTGCTTGCAGGGCGCGGCCACAGATCGATGTTTCGTTCAAGAGAAACGCTCGTTTTTGAGTAGAACACAGCCAGCGCAGGCAGAAGCCCCCATCGCGCCAGCCGTAGAAGAATCACAAGTGCCAAAGCCTCACTACCTCCACCAAAGCCATGTTCCGGAGAACGGAATTGGCACGGGCACCAGCAAGTCACTGGGATGTGAACAGCTACGCCCCAGCCCCAAACCCCCTTACCCCACCACGTGCCAGTTGCAAAGCACCTTAGTGAGCTATGGTCATGAAGCAAGTGATCTGAACACCCCACCCTGAAAAGAATGACGCCGCACATGGCCTCTCTGAGGTGTCGACACCATTAATTGCATGTTCGCCCGGCAGTGTATTTACATCTAGCCACTGGGTATATAGACACACACACACATATATGGGTTTGTCCTTTTCTGGTGTGTTGAGTTGCTTCAAAAGGCAGAAGGTGGGACCTCCCCGAATCATACCCCCGAATCATACCCGCGAATCATACCCCGAATCAGACCCCTGAATCATACCCCTTAAAACGTATGCTGCAAGATGCTACTGTTCTTCTACCGTTTTGTGTTGTTCACTGCCTCCACAACAACCACGACCAGCGCTACCCAATACTACCACTACCACTACTACTACTACTACTACTACGACTACTACTACTACTACTACTACTACTACTACTACTACTACTACTACTACTACTACTACTACTACTACTACTACTACTACTAACTACTTCTACTACTACTACTACTCCAATTACTACTACTACTGCTACTACCAGTACTACTACTGCTACTGCCGCGACTACGAGTATTACTACCACTACCACCGCTACTACCGCTGCTACTACTACTCTACTGCTTCTACTTCTGCTTCTGCTACCCTTACTACTAACTACTGACTACTACTACTACTACTACTGCTACGACTACTACTACTACTTCTACTACTACTACTACTACTACCACTACTACTACTTCTTCTACTACTACTATTCCTGCTGCTGCTGCTGAAACTACTCACTACTACTACATACATCATTCTGAGTCTGTAATCAGTGCCGTTTTGCACCTAGCCGCATCATACCCGCGAATCATACCCGAATCATACCCGGACAATGAGCTTCCCCTGCCAAGGCTAGTGCCAAGTCTTATTCAAAGCGTCCGCACCACTACAGCCGCTGCTGCTTATGCTACACCACTACTTCTGCAACTGCTGCTACTACCACTACTACTGCTACTACTACTGCTACTACTACCACAGCTACTACTACACTCATATTCTGAGTTTGCAATGAGCTAGCCGAATCATACCCGCGAATCATACCCGCGCAATGAACTTGCCTTGCCAAGGCCAGCGGCAAGTCTTTTCAAAGCTTCCGCAGCACTACAGTCGCTGCTTCTACTGTTACTTACTACTACTACTACTACTACTACTACTACTACTACTACTACTACTACTACTACTACTACGATTACTGCCAACTACTATTGTTACTACTACAGTAGTACTACTACTACTACTACTACTACTACTACTACTACTACTGCCACTACTACTACTAACTACTACTACTACTACTACTACTACTACTACTTCTTCTTCTTCTTCTACTAACTACTACTACCACTACTACTACTATTGTTACTACTACAATTTTACTACTAGTACTACTACTTCGACGACTACTGCTACTACTACTGCTGCTGCTGCTGCTTCCGCGAATCATACCCCCGAATCATACCCCGAATCATACCCGCGAATCATACCTGCGAATCATACCCCGTACTCAAACCTTCCTGCCCGGCCCCCGTTTAAAAAATACAAGCCCATATATATATATATATATAAACAGAGCAGGGCTCCGCCGGGCAGGCAGTTCCATAAATATATGCCAAAACTGGCCGGTCTTACAAGCTATATTCCGTCCACAAGCTGTTCTGTCTTCAAGACACCCACCGGCTGTGTTGAAGTATGTCCGTAGTCTTGTGATGGTGTGGGGTTGGCTGCCTCCAGCCAAAGAGATGCAGGAGGGGCCAATCAATTGACCAGCTTCAGTTGAGCAGCGCCCCAAACAACTTCGCAAATTTAGCAAGGGTCCTTTTTTCCGTGGAGTAGGGATCATAGCTTGGTCTACATAGAGCTTCATGAACACTTTGGTACAAACAAAGGCAACAAGTATAGGTGCTGCCCAAATGTTCCCTGGGTGCTTGTTCCTACGCTCTGCGAGGGAAAAGGTTTGCCAATCAGAGCGGAGTAAAAGAGTGCAAGGGAAGAGTGCGTGTAGAACTGAACGGGTCCCAGTCTCAGGGGCTTTGGACCTGGAGAAAGGTGGGAGCGCATTTTGGCCAAGGGTCCAGGGACGCTACCAGAGTTCAGATTCGTAGAGGGGCCGCAAGCAGCTGCAGCGCAAGCTTCTCCCCTCAAACCACCGCCCTGGCACGGCTCTCCTGGTGCCTGTCTTGTTTGTAATGATGTTCACCAAAGGCCCTTATCTTGTTGTTGAGAGGTTTGAGGTGTTCCTATATCTTCCCCACGCCCACGCCGCGCAGGAGCTCGCAGTCCAGGAGCGCTGGCGCATCCCGGGTCAGCGCAACATCCTCGGTGCCACCAAGGCGCGCTAGCTCCGAGCAGTTTCTTTCGTTTTCAGGCGTAAGATTGAGAAAAGTGGTTTCAACGGGAACAGGAAGTCATTCAGTTTGTTACGGATGTTTTCTCCTAAGAAACCCGGATGATTGTTTGCAGGCCCGTGAGTCATGAAACGTATCGTTTCATTTCCGCATGTGAACACGGTTCAACACAAGTGTTTCTTGTTGTTGGTCGTTGGTGCCCCTTCCAAGGGTTTCGCGCTCAAAAGAGAAGAGCAGTTGACCCTGGAAAAAGCAGCTGCAGCTCCAGTTTGGCAAGCCGCCAGTCCCTTCCTGCTCACCTCCGTTGAGAAGATCATGGATATTTCCCGTGTGTGCTTATCACTTGGCCAGGGGGCACGCTGCCTAGCGTGCTTATGATGTGGCCGATCCGCTAGCAAAATCAAGTCAACCTGCCACACATTTCAAGCACACTAGATGGAAACCCACTCTCTCCTTGCGCCCAGCTCCCAAACAACGCGCCCCCGCTACGAAGCGGCGCGCGCCCAACGCCCGCCCTCCTGTGCAGCGTCTCGAAGTCATGCGCAGGCCACACGACCAAGCGTTGACATGCAAGGAAAATATATTTTGCCCTGCGTCATTTTTAAGGCAAATAATGACGTCGTGGGCTTGGGGCCTAGGTTCTGTGCAATTGCCCCAGTTCAAGGAGCTTTTTTGGGGGTGGGGAGATCCTGGCAGCGAAGGCAAGCACTCTTTATCTACATCCACGCTTTGTCTTTGGTTTCACTAAAACAGTCTCTCGGATGGTGGCCGAGGGGCATGTCTGAGGGATGCAGCGCGCAGTCAGAGTCAGTGCTCGCTGTGACGCGATGCTTATCACCCCCCCCCTCCCCCCCCGCACCCTGGCAGCGTGCCGCGGAGAGTGTGCTCGCTGTGACGCGCTGCTTATCACCCTCCCCCCCCACCCTCCCCCCCCGCCACCCCCCCCGCACCCTCGCAGCGCTGCTTATGACCCCGCCCCCCGCACCCCCCCGACCCTCCCCCCAAAGCAGGCGGTGTGTGAAAATCACCATATGATTTTGCGGTTGTTTTCCGTCAACATGTACGAAATGACGCACAGGCCACGCGGATTGCGGTCCTGCGTGTCCTTCAATACGCGCCGTTACGTGGCGGTGGAGCCCCAAACAAGCGCGCGGTCCTACGCGTCCAAGCTCTGGCTAGGAGGTGCTCCACTCTGCATTCAAACGAAAGGCAAAGCCCAATGCGTCGCCTTGTCACACATGGGCATGCACGGCTTCTGCTTCTTACAAACGTCTTGGAGCCCAGGCAATATGCCATGTTGCCCAGCATTTTTTTGGGCAGTAAGATACAAGGTAGGCATCTGAGTCCCTCAGGTTGCTCAGCACTTGTGGCATGCCACACACCTACTTGCTCATGGAAAAGAAGCAGGGTAACAACGGCACGTGACATACCTTTGCCCAGTCACATTAGGCATTGGCTTAAATTTGTCTCTGCTCGGCTGGCTCACATGCGTCGTCCGTAGCCTTAATGACAGCCTGCGCAACTTCCGTTTTTTGCTGTGTCGCTGTGTCATGCCTGCAGCTAACCGCCAAATGTGCATTGTGCGAGGCCACAGCTCGCTCGCCTCCTTCGCAGCTGCGTTGCTCTTGCATTTCCAGCTATCAAGAAGGCTTCCTGAAAGCTGTCAGCCGCATGCGCGGCTCGGTGCGCTTTGGCCCACGCAACACTGCAAATTGCGACCCACACCTTGATTTTTATAGCCTGAATGTGGCTGACGGACTGCAGCAAAAGCGACTCTTCCCAGCCCGGCCCGGTTTGGCGGTTGTGCATAGTCAACAACACGGCGCTTGTCTAAGAGCTGCTTCGGCGATTCGTGTTTGCCTTTGGGAAGTACCAAAAGCATCCCGCAGGACCTTCCCAGACCGCTGCTTTTGACCTCTAGGAATTCCCTTCGTGTTCGATCTCAAGAGGAATGTCTTCGAATTGAGCCCAAAATCCAAACCAAACCCGAAATTAAGAGGTAATGTGAATGGCTTTGTTGCTCCCCAGGCGCGGGAAGATTACGAGTATGGCAAAGTCGCCCGAGCCCTCAGCCCTCAAGGGGCAGCTTTGCATAGCATGAGAGACCAAAGCGGAACTGTCCTTTGGTCGTTTGGAATCCTCTGGATTTTTTGGTTTGGGAAACCTTTGCCCAGTGTGAGGGTTCTAGGAGCAACCCATAGACTCATAGGTATCGTTGCTCGAAAGATATCAACATTGAATGAGAGCAGGCGGGCCTGCAATGCGGGCAATTGTTTGGTTTTGTTTGTGTGTGTGTGCGCATGCGTGCCCGCGTCTGTGTGTGTGTGCTTGTGTGTGTGTGCGTGTGTGTTTGTGTGTTTGTGTGTGTGTCTGTGTGTCTCTCTGTGTCTCTCTGTGTCTCTGTGCAGCTGTGTGTCTGTGTGTCTGTGTGTCTGTGTGTCTGTGCGTGTGCATGTGCGTGTGCGCGTGCGTGTGCCTGTGCGCCTGTGCGCCTGTGTGCCTGTCTGCCCGTGTGCCCGTGTGCCGGTGTGCCTGTGTGCCTGTGTGCGTGCCTGTGTGCCTGTGTGTGTGTGTGTGCGCGTGCGCGTGTGCGTGTGCGTGTGTGTGTGTGTGTGCACTGTGTGCCTGTGTGCCTGTGTGCCTGTGTGCCTGTGTGCCTGAGTGCCTGTGTGCCTGTGTGCCTGTGTGCCTGCGTGCCTGCGTGCCTGCGTGTGCGTGCGTGTGCGTGTGCGTGTGCGTTTGCTTGTGCTTGTGCGTGTGTGCGTGTGTGCGTGTGTGCGTGTGTGCGTGTGTGCGTGTGTGCGTGTGTGGGTGTGTGCGTGCGTGTGCGTGTGTGCGTGCGTGCGTGCGTGCGTGCGCGTGCGTGCGTGCGTGCGTGCGTGCGTGCGTGCGTGCGTGCGTGCGTGCGTGCGTGCGTGCGTGCGTGCGTGCGTGCGTGCGTGCGTGCGTGCGTGCGTGTGTGTGTGTGTGTGTGTTTGTGTATATGTGTGTGTGTGTGTTTTTCTGTGTTTGTGTGCTTGTGTGCTTGTGTGGTCGTGTGTTTGCGTGTTTGCCTGTATGCGTCTTTGTGTGTGTTTGCGTGTTGGCGCATATGCGTGTTTGCTTGCTTTGTGTGTTTTGCTGCGGGCTTGCTGTTTTGCAGGTTGTGTGTTTGTGTGTTTGTGTGTTTTTGTGTTTTTGTGTTTGTGTGTTTGGGTGTTGTGCGCGGGTGTGCGTGTGTGCGTGTGCGTGTGTGCATGTGTGTGTGTGTGTGTCCCATCAAGTGTGTGCGTGTGTGCGCCGCGTGTGCGTTTGCGTGCTCATGTGCGTGCGCGTGTGCGTGGGCGTGCGCGTGTCATGCGCGTGCGCGTGTGCGTGGGCGTGCGCGTGTTCTGCGCGTGCGCGTGTGCGTGGGCATGCGCGTGGGCGTGGGCGTGCGCCTGTGTGTGTGTGCGTGTGTGCGTGTGTGCGTGTGCGTGTGCGCGTGCATGTGCGTGTGCCTGTGGGTGCACGTGTGCGTGTAAGTGTGCGTTTGCGTGTGCGTGCGTGCAAGCGTGCGTGTGGGTGTGTGTGTGTGGGTTTGTGTGGGTGTGGGTGTGGGTGTGTGGGTGTGCGTGAATGTGTGCGTGTCTGTGGGGGTGCACGTGTGCGTGTAAGTGTGCGTTTGCGTGTGCGTGCGTGCAAGCGTGCGTGTGGGTGTGTGTGTGTGGGTTTGTGTGGGTGTGGGTGTGGGTGTGTGAGTGTGCGTGAATGTGTGCGTGCGCGTGTGCGCATGTGCGTGTGCGTGTGAATGCACGCGTGCGTGGGTGCGTGACGTGCGAGCGGGCGACGGGCGGCCGGGCGGGCGGGCGGGCGTGCGAACGTGCGTGCGTCCCTCCGTGCGTGTGTGCGTTTGCGTGGGTGTGTGTGTGTGTGCGCGGTGCGCGCGTACGCGCGCACGAAGGCACGCACGAAAGCACGCACGAATGCATGCGTTAGGATGTTGGTTTGGTCCGTTTTGCGTTGCCTTTGCGGCTGAGTCACTGGAAGACATCAATAAGAGCCAGATCCATGATTGGGACTACGAGGAGTGGCAGGGTGGGCGTTTGCCAGCCCCGCGGCTGTGGTTTCCTTCCGGTTACCGAATTCAGCCCCCCCCCTTTTTGCCATGTATTGGCAGCGAGGTTTGCCTCGCGCGTGGCGTTTTTTGTGTGGGCAGGCAAGCTGCCAGGATGTTTGGCAGTTTGGCACACTTGAAACAAACCAACAGCAAACATGTTGTTCTTGTTGAGCTGGTGCAAAAGGGATCAAAAGGGAACAGCTCAGCTGGGGGTGCTGGCCCGAGACTTTGGGAAGCCAAGGAAGCCTTGTTGACATGGCCCCTTCCCGCTTGTGTGTTGTTGTACCCTTTGTATGAGCAACCCTGCAACCGCACCCGTTGCCCAGCAAGTTGATGAAAAGGGCTCAACAGGAGGCTGTTGCAAGAACGGCCTGCATCCGACAATGTTGGCTTAGCTCCTTGCCAATCCAGAGGCGCCGTCACGTTGCGCCAACAGAGAGGGAGAGAGAGCGAGAGAGAAAGAGAGAGTGACCGCAGGAGAAGAACGAGGCGGAGACACGCAACCACTTCTTCAGGATTCTCCTTCAGAAAGCCTTTCGGCAAAATGGGTACCCGCGGAGTCCGTTTCATAACTGCCTTATGACAAGCCTTCTGATTCCAGTTGGAGGTGGGAGCCAACCACTTTTTGGTTTGCGCCCCCACTTCCAGTGTTGATGTGCGGGGCAGGGTTTACGGTTCCCCCAGCGGGTGGGGTGGAGGGATGCGGTTTCTTTTAAAAATCAACTGTCAAGAGTTCGGGGAGTGTTTTTTTCGCCATGGGAGAACCAGCGGTTGCCATGGCGGCTGCAGGGAACTTGCTTATTGTGGCAGGTCATTCTTCCTTTCCGCAGCCCAGCAACAATTCGATGCAATTTTGGGACGGGGAGCCCACGCAAGCTCTGGCAGGTGAAGCATTCCTATATGGAGCCCATTTGTTTCCCATATGAAAACGGATTTACCAAAGGATGTGCAGGCAAAGAGGACAACATAAGATTGGGGAACGCACAGCTGTGCCAGTATGTCTATTTGCAGAAGTAAAGCCGGCCAGAGCGCTTGCCAGAGTTGGCCATATTGGCCCAAGTTGGTCTCTTGCCCGTTTTGGTTGGCCGGCAATCTGCTGTCAGATGTACTGCCCCAACAGAGTGCAAATGCGATAGTCGTAGCGTCCTGGTGAGCGATCTCCCGAGAAGGTTTCGATTCTGCTGAAGCACGCTGCCAAACACGCTCAAAAACAGCCGGCCTGTGTAGCGGCCGGCGTGACCTTGATTTTGCTGGCAGGAGAACGCGCCACTTGCACCCACTTGCACCCACTTGCACCCACTTGCACCCACTTGCCCCCACTCTTGCACCCACTTGCACCCACTTGCACCCACTTGCACCTTGCCTTCTGATATGCTTGTGTGTGTCAACGTATTTACATATATGGGAGTTGTTCTAAAGATCCTTGTAAGGAGTTTAGTATTCGGCGACCATCGGTGTTGGTTGAGGTACCTCCGCGAAAGACTCGCGATGGAGTTGCGAAAGTATTGTGTTGTTTCGCAAAAACGAAAGTGTTGCAAAGCTGTATCTTGTGCATCAGCGAGAAATGAAAGCTGAACAGTTATGACTTTCCAGGTGGAGCTGCGGAAGTGCATGTCAAGTATTACCCTTGTACTGAGAAGTTGTGACTTTCCAGCTTGAGTTGCGGAAGCGCATTTCGCGTACTACCCTTGTGCTGACAAGTTGCGACAATCTGACTTTATCAATCAAAAATGCACAGCGATGAATCCGCGAAAGATTCGCGGATGTAATATCTGATTTCGCGAAGAATGGCCGTTTCGAGACGAAGGATTTTAGAACAACCACACATTATCCATTAATATATAATTTATATGTATATATACACGATTTTGTGAATATGCAAAGTGTACCATTGTGTGAACACATGTACAAGTGGGTTTGGCAGATGCTAGCTGAATCTTCCCACCCTTCAAAAAGTGTTTTGTAGGAGCCATAGGACTCGTTTTGCCCCCAGTTTGGCTCAGGTCGTCCTTGGGAACCTGCTGTCCCTCTGGCTGCAGAGCGCCTTCCTGGCTTGGGGCCCTTGCTCTGAGAGCGGGCGGGACCCGCTCGTGGCTCCATCGAACGGAGCTTGTGGTATATCGATGAACGTAGAGGGCTAAATCATTGACAGTTTGCAGCCATCATGGTCAAAATGGGTTTCAAACTACTGCGCAGAACCCATGCATTTTCCGAACGGAGTTCCTTTTGAGGTAAGTCAGGTCCCCTTTTGCGGGGTTCCACACGTTTTTGTGGGGAGTATTCAACAAAACAAAAAACAGCTTGGCTTTTGAACCTGCAGATTAATGAGGAACCCAACAGGGTGCCCTTTCCCCAAATGGAGATTCCGGTCCTAGCAATAGACGTTCTTGTTGGAGTCTTTCTGCTAATACAACTAGCCAAATTGAAAGATTTGGTCTGCCTTCTCGCTAGCCAACAGTGGACGACTCTTTGGTTTGATCCTTCCTTTGACCAACGACCAACGCAAGTTAGACTTGTTTGTGGCCAGGTATTGGAAATAATCACCGTACCACCAGCCTATTTTTTTGGTGACAAAAGCATCCCTGTGTACTACCAGCAACAAACACAGTAACCTCGAATGTTTGGGGAAATCGACGCAAGCTTCCCACTAGCTATCAGAAAGTTGTTTTGTGTTTGCAGAGAACCCACCCATGGTGACCAAACAGTGAGTCCGAAAGATAGCCCGACTCATTGTGAACTTCCTCCTTGGGGGAAGCCACACAGTGGGGTTAGTTTGGCCTTTTCCCAGAACCCCTATTTGTCACCAGGGCTTCGATGGCAATGAACTCACTTCATGTTGAAGAGGCCCGCCTTTTTCTCTGGCCAAACTGCCCAGGCCCACCCTCCGAAGGAGGCTTCTGCTTGGAAGGATGATCTGAGAGTCTCCGTTGCTTCGTTAGCTGGGGCTTTTGGTGTTGCCGGCTGTTCGGTGACCCATGCATTTTGTTCGATCCCCAACCCTTTGTTGTTGGTTTTCTGGAGGCCAAAAGGTAAAAGTGGTCAAGTGAATGGATTGAGTTGGACAAACTGTCCCACGCAGATCTCGAGTTTGAGCTTTGCAGGCAAAGCTGATGAAGCGACTCAACCCGCGCCTAGGCTCTCGAAACAGTGTTCAACATAGGAGCAGTCAGGATTGTAGGGCAGGTTTGCAGATGTGTTTGCGCGCGATAGCATCTACAAAAGTCTCACCCCGGCATGCATGTAAGGATGAACGACACTTGTGATGAACAACACTGAGCCATGAATCCAGAGTCAGCACGGCGGAGGAGATTGCGCAGAATGACAGCTTGCCCAGAAAGAGGGGTTGAGTTCATCAAAGATCCCAGCGCAACAGGGTCAGTCATATTTTACAAAAACCCTCAAACGTTTTTCCCCCTATCCAAGGGTCCAAACTGAATGAAGGGTCCAAGTTGCTGTCACACTCAAGCTTTCGGGCCTTTGGGGCAGTTTGGGGACACGATTGTTTGTGTGCAAAGACTGGCTCTGCGAGGTGCTGTTGTTGAGAGAGAGGATGGGCGTGAGTGACGTCAAGGCGTCCGGACCGAAACGGGAGGGCATGGTTACGAGAGGGATCAACATGTTCGGGAGCCTGCAAGGCAGAAAAGGACCTATGTGGGCAAAGAACATAAAGATAATCCTAGGAGTTGAGCACACATGCAAACACACATGTGGACACATACATATTAACAGTAACAATGATAATAATAGTGATACTAGCATAATGATAATACTGACAATAAATAATAATCATAATAATCGTAATACTAATAATGATTATAATAGTCTGTGTTTTTTTTCCGCAGGGGGATAAGGATATTATTCTTGCAAATGAGCGCTTGGTGCTTGTTATTGGAGGGTCAAGGGGTCCTATAAAACAAAGGACGTTGGAGCTCCATCCCGACCGAGAATTCATCCCTCAGCTTGACTGCTTGGCTCATTCGTTGCTTTCAGACTGACCTGCACAACGATCAAGCCAGCACTGGAGTTGCCCCATAGAGCGCCAAACAAGGATTGGCCGAGCATTCAGCACATGCGCACCACGGGCATTGCACATTTTGCTCAAAATCAGGAGGCCTAGATTCTTCCACTGAGGCCGCATAGTGGCCGCACGCATACACACAAACGCACGCACATATACACACTGTCACCCCGCCTCCCTCGCCGCATGAACTACCTTCACTTTACTTCCTTGCAAGCATGCTAGAAAACCTGCTTTGCATTGCGTTTGATGGGTGGCCGGAATTCGGCCATCTGAATTTGCGAAAGCACGGTTTTCATTGTGTTGTTTTGAATACTCTAATTAAACACACACACACACTCTGGTTTTTGTGTTTGTTAGCCTTGTGAGCTTGCTTCTTTGCACTTGACTACACAAGTTTCCAAAGCTGAACAACAATTCCAAACACCGAGAAGAAGTGAGAGAACACAACAAAACACCCAAATCCTCGAAAAAACCAACAAAGAAAGCTTTGGGCAACACCAAACTTCTCCTCTGAGTTCGTTGTTTTGATATGTTCTTGGTGCGACCATGGTTAAGCCATTTCTGAACGGAAACAAAGGAGTGTGAACTTCCCGCAATATGTGATGGTGCTCAAATATTATTTAATGGCCTGCGGCCTGGTTCCGCCGCCCCCATAGGGCTCAGAATTTCGGCCCGGGGCGACAGAGACGGACACACGCTGACACACGTACACATGACAGAAACATGACGTAGACATAGAAAGACACACCAACCGAGACCGAGAGGCACGCGTGCACAGACCCGTTCGCGAACACGAAGACAGACACACAAAGAGACACAGACAGACATGCAGGGGTGGGGGGGGGGAGGGTCCAGAGATCCAGAGATCCAGACATCGAGAGATTCAGAGATCCAGAGATCCAGAAATCCTGCTGACGTATTTTCCCGCCCCAAGGGACATTATATACATAATTATATTTACATCAAACTCATAGACAATATATCAACAACAGCAACACAGAACACACCGCCCCCATGCCAAAAGCGTCCAGTCTGGACCAGGCATGGGGTCGGCGGATTCACTATAATTGTTCTGTGTGGCACTACTTCTTTTTCCTACTTAGTTCAAGGCTAAAGACACACACGCATACACATGACTTCTTAAGTTTGACAATGCCAATTGGGCACTTGACTACAAAGCAACTAGAATCAAAAGAACAAAGCAACTCGAGAAAACCAAGAAACAACACTTAAAGGAGAAGTGTTGGTTGTGCTGCTTTTGGTTGCTCCAGGTGCTTATGTGTCTCTTGTTTCTGGTGAGGATGCAAGGGTGGATTTGAATACCCACCATGTCAGGATCAGTATTACTCCTCAGCAATACCTGATAAGAGCCATGGAAGCGGACGAGCTTCCAAAGAAGAGGGTGCGGTCTGCATGGGCTAAGAAACAGTTGCTGCTTCACATCGAAAGGAGAAAGGTCTCCGCCATCTCGCGAACTCTCGCGAACTGTCCATGGCAATCTCACAACTTGGAGACATTTCTTAACTTGGACGTCGCGCAGAGTTGTTGGAACCAGCAGACATCATCTTCATTTGGGCGGGATTTCCTCTTGTTTGAGATTGCGGAAGCTTGGGAGCCATCGGCCGAGCTTACAGAGTGCTGTTCGTTTGGCTCGGGTCCAGCGTGGCTGCGGCGATTGCGTCGCACCTGTAAGCATCGACATGGATGCTTTTGTTTGCACAAAGATCGTCCCTGACGCGAGAAGAACGCGATTAGAAGTTCTTGAAGTGGAGATGCGCTCCAAAGCAAGAACATTTGTCGAATATGGTCTGGGTTTGGGCCTTCCTGGTGTTAGGTGTTCGTGGGCATTTTCCCGACGCTGACCAAATAATACATATACATATATATATATATATACATAAAAAATAAAAGCAAAAAACAAAACAAAAAACAAAAACACACACATTGAGGATTTTGAGTTAAACAAACTAAACACAGTCAGTAAGGGCAGACTCGAATTGGATTTTCTAGTTTACATTCTTTCAACATTTGGCTTGAACGTCTTCACTCAAGCTGTTGTATAGCTTCTCAGGCTCATCGTGAAGCTCCTTATAAGGATTTTTAGCTTCTGATAAGGCTCGTTGAGAAGCTGCTTTGAAGACTCCATATCATGAAGCTCCTTCTAAAGCTGGATGAAAGGCTCCTTTTTGTACGGCTCCTGAAAAGACTTCTTGTGCTTCTCTTGCAAAGCTGTTTGTACAGCTCTTTTCAGGCTCACTTGCAAAGCTTCCAACAAGAGTCCTTGAGAGGCTACTTCTAACGCTCCTTATAAAGCTCCTTAGGATGCTCCTTTCACGCCTTACGCCAAATTTGTTTCTGATTACATTTTACTTAGAATCCAAATAGAACTCAATAAGGACATGCTTCAAGTATAACTTCTACGTTGAATGATCATTTCAGGATAAATTATTTTCTATGATGTCAAATTAACATTAGCCAGGATATACATAGAAGTTAGCAGGCAAGGGTTAAAGTAGTGTTTTTCTTGTCAAATTGATTAAAGCTTAACAATGGATTTTTGCACATATGAACACTATGTTTATTAGACTTTAAATGTAGAATGCCTTTCCAAATAGGATTCAAAGAGACATTTATTTGGAAGACCAGCATGTAAGAAGGACAGAATTGAGTTTGAATATCTATTGTAATTTAGATTTTAAGTAGGATTTCCTTTCTAAACAGGGCTTTAGTTGATGTTAGTTGCAATTAACATGGAGTTGTGTGTGTGGGTGTTTTTGGTTTTAACTTCTCGAGGTTCACAGCAGGGTTCGGGAGATTCTCTGACGAGAAAGCTTCCGCCACTGATCAGGGAGGACAAGGGGGATTCGAAGGGATTTGTTCTCAGCGGTAATGGGACCACAGATACTCTTCCTTATTTGGGCCTGTGATCATATTTGTTTCCCCGGGTTTGGTCATGGATTGAAAAGGGTAGCCTTCAATGTGCTAGTGAGCAGTACCCGGTTTCATGTTCTGCCTGGTCAAACCAAAGCTTCTCCAAGGAACTAGTCCATGACAGCTGCGCGCCAGATCTTCGTCAGCATGATCCTCTCTGCAATACAAGCAGTCCTGCGGTGCAAGAAAGTGGGATGCTCAGGTGGCTGTCTATTCAGCCATCTCAAAGCAGCGCACCACAAGTTGGCCTTTTTAGTAATTGGCTCTACCTGTTCCGCAGGGGGTAGAACTAGGAGCCTTCCCTTTGGGGCTCTGCTCAAATGCTTAGCAAGCAACCACTGGCGTGAGGGCTGCGTGTTCCTCGCAACAGCATACTGGTCTTCGAAAAAAGGCAAGCATCCAACTCCAACCCCCTGGGTGGGTTAGTTACAGATGCATGCTAGCACAGTAGCCGCAAATGGCGTCTTCGCAAGGCAGGCAACAAGCTCGCAAAAGGTACCTGCTGAATGTAGCAATCACTCCCCCCAACTGGAAAAGGGGAAACCTCCACTTTGGATTGGAGTTAGGCAAGCTTGTTTTGGCTGCTGCCCTGGACAAGTCTTGACTCGGGGGACTCAAACAGCGGTTTGATCCGAGCCCGGATGTCGTAGTCCGGAATTTGCCTTGACGATGGTCATGAAACACACGTTTGCGAGAAGCAGAAGCAGGAGGAGGAACTGGCTGGAAAGCAAGATCAACTCACAACACAAAAGATCCGCTGAGGTCTGTGTCCAGCTGGGACTTTTTGGCCTCTTCGTTTCCTCCTTCCTGATGCCCGCTGGCCCAGTTCATTCGTCAGAGAGTTTCTCAGGGGTCTCTATATTTAACCTGGAATTGGTTTCCCTTTGAAACCAACTGGCAAGTGGGTGACCTTGATCCTATGCCACCGGGCATGGAACCCGCTGAATACCAAGCTTGCAATTGGGTCCCTTTTGGAGGTTCCATGCTGATTTTTCGGGGAAGTGGAGGGATGACATGGGTCTTGTTCCCGAAGTCCCGAATTTCCCAAAGAACCCTCAACAGGGTCTTCCAACAATTGGGGTGGCAGGGGGCAAACATCCATACTAGTAGCTATTGCTGCCTCGTTTTTGCGGCCATGCCAATGAAGCGCAAGATATGCAGCATTGGGAACCTATGACTTCCAAGTTTCTGGTCTACTGTGAGTATGTCAGGAATTCACAGCGCGCATCATATCTTTGATGGCCTTAAGTAATTGCTGAATTTGAGACTAATTTACAATGTCCCTATGTGCACTGTGGGATGACCGTACAGGCGCTTGTATTGTATTCCCCCCCTTGTGGCTGATTTACAAACCGCCTGTTGGTTGCCGATTTGAATCGCGCTTCTCCTTGATGAGGTGATTGTCGAAAGGGGATGTGTCAGGAATCCTATCGTGTTTTAGCGACTGTTTTGGCGTCCGCAAACTACGAGCCTCCAGGCTCTTTGTGGCGTGGTCTTTCTTCAAGGCCGGCCCAAGTGGTGGGGTGGGGTGGGGGGCAAGCGTAAAGCGCCAGATCAATCGGATGCTCCAGGACGGAAAGAAAGCCAATGGGAACCCCTCAGACCCAGGCCGCGAGAACATGGTTGGCAGCCATTGCTTATCGAGCGGCATGTTGCCCCTGTTGCACTCTTTTTGGCTTCCAAGTCAGGTTCCTTTTATGTTGTAGCTCACAGCCCCGAAAACGAAACCAGGCCCGGGCCCGAGTCTTCAATAGACTTGTGAGGCGTAAATTAGGCATAGGATTTCGGCAAAGCTTATGCGTTGACCCGCTTTTGGAGGAATACTTTCCCAAAGGGGCGCCGAAAGGCACAACGACATTGGATCTGTCCCTCTGACATTGGATCTGGGGTTTGTGTCTTCGGGATGTCAGAGACCTTTGCGGCCCCTCAAGTTGAACACTTCGCCAAAGTTCGGACAGACAAAAAGATGACTTGGTAGGGAACGGAGTCTGGCAAGCAATCATGCAGGTGTTGGCAGCTGAGAAAACCAAGCAGATGCAAGCAGGGTTGGTCAGCAGACCTTCACAAGGACTTTGCCGGCTTCGGACAGTGACCCTCCCGTGTTAAACTTTCAACTTCGACTTTTGAAAACTGACTTTTGGGACCACATATGTGAGAAACCTGTTTTCCCTTTGAGGTCACACTATGAGGAAACCTGCCTTTTCTTCCCCTGGCTGAGTCGTCCTCACTTTGCCTACAGGCGTTTATTTTCTCTCCAAGGCGCCGCATTTTGTGAGCAAACCTGTCAAGGTATACAAAGCCTACCAGTGCAAAGAAAGCGGGCACGGCGCTCAGAGCCTCGAAACGAAACGCGTTAAGGCTCCGTTAAGCTCACTCTCCGAGTTCCTGCACTTTAAGCTTTTGGGAAGATGATTCTAGTGTTCAATAAAAAGTTTGGAAGGGTATTGGCCGATCCACTCAGGAAGTGAGTAAGGGAAGCAGGTGCCAAAGCGAACGCACGGAATTACAAGGGAGGCTGCTTCTGTTTCTGGGTGGGATGGCCACTCAATTAAAACGCGCCCCTTGCCTGAGCAAGCAAAAGTCACACCTTTTCGCTGCGCCAGGGCACATCCCTTCACTGGTTTTGCAGGTCTGGGAACTGATACGGAGGGGAAAACAGGGGACGGATAGAACCAGCACTTGGTGCAAACAACTTTTCCGGAGTCAGACATTTACATCGCCAAGGTGAGCTGGCCATGTAGGCGCAATAGCAATCAAGACGGCGTTTGATGGACCTAGTCCCAAAAGGGCTCCGATCCCAAGAAGAGATTGCTTGAGTTCCATGTCGTCATGCTCCATTCCGCTGGGAGAATCCCTGGCATAGCTCCACATCGGTTGGCCCTGGGTGGCGCGCGGATTGGACTGGCTTGCAAGTCAGGGAGCTGCATTAAAAGATAGCCTGCATTCGCATTGTTTCATGTCTTGTAATAACAACAGCTACATGGTCTTGTATGCGCAACACAGGGACAATTCCAACACCCTCACAAAACAATCATGAACATTCCTCAGAGAGCCATGACCCTGGCTGATCCTTTGTTCATGTTGGCAGTCGCCCACGAAAGTTGACATCACCCTTTTGGTACACTGGGAGAGCGAAGCTGCGCCAAAGGTGCTCTGCATGAAGGGTTCTGACGCAATTGTGTTTCATCAAAAAGCGAGAAAAGTTTGTGGAACCCTCGTGAGTTGTTCCGCTGTGTGCTGCTGATGTTCACGATGCTTTTAGCCTTTCTCGCACCTCCTCACAAAACAGAAGACACAACAATACGGTTTGCCTTTTTTTCTGGCTCTGAGCCGCGTGATCTCCTTTCCATAGCAGACGTTTATTTGTGCCATGTACGATGGCAAGGATGATTGCCAAGATTTGAGCAACTTTGTTATTCCCCGAGCTCCCTGCTTTCCCTTGGCATGTGTGTTGATCCTGGTTTCCTCGGTGTTACGTCTATTCTACAAAAGGATCTGATTCAACTGTGACCAAGCTCCAGGGCAACACAACCTCTATTAGTGATGTGCTGGGGTTCATTTACCTCAACCACACGAGGGACCATCCGAAAAGTTTGATGCTTGTTGAAGCACAAATGAGAGTCTTCCCGAGTTACCTTCTGGTTGCAAATAGGTGTTTCATTGTGGACACAATTTCCTTTGGCAGGTTTTGAGTTTACAGGCAAGCCAGGAAAAGAAACAGTAATTGCGTGTTTCTCAATTTTGAAACAGACCCATGTCATAGTTTGGAGGGTGGTCTGCGTTGAGTAGCTTTGCCCGAATCCCTTCCACGTCAACAAGGCTTGGGATACGAAATATGACATCAGCAGCTGCTTGTCAATGCGTGCTGACTTGTAGTTGGCAAGTACCCAGCCCCCAAAATGGTGAACCACTTTTGGATGATGTTCAGAAGATCCATCTTTAGGATCCAGATCCATTTCAAAAGCTGCTGACTTCCTGAGCCTTTGGCACCACAAGCCCAGGAAGTGCAGAAAGCGTCAAGTGGGCACATGAATTTCCATGCAAAGGGGCTCACCAAATAATCCGTACCCAAGATTTCATCTTAGCCAATCCTAAAAGCGATCCTTTTCTTAGATGTTTGCCTCCATCAATGCTCTCCCAGGTGGGAGCTTTCCGGGTGCGACCCGATCCCCTTCTGACCGCTTCCGCTTCTCTGCCGATAATTCGGCCCAAAAACGAGGGCATTCGACTGGCCGGGCCATGGCAACAAACTGAGGTATGACTTACTCAAACTGAAAAATGACGAAGTGCTACACAACTTACTTGGTTCTTGCTGTTTGGACACTGGAAGCACTTTCATCCATTCCGGCCCGGCCCGCAGACCTACGACCAAGCGCCGGCGAGACGAAACCAGTGCTAAGCAAGTGAACCAACCGCAAACCATAGAGTAAGTTACAGGAACCCATGGTGTTCGTACTTGCGGATACTTCGGGAATCGACCCTACGAACTTGGAAATCTGCGAACCAATGTGTGCTGACACAAACCAACTTCGTTGATGCGAGTTTGAGGAGTTTCACTATGAGAAAGGCTAGGTTAACACTGCAGGGTGTGCTCCGTTCCTGTGGCCCAAAAGGCCATCAGCTTTGATTTCCAGTTCCTTTCAGCATGCGAGTATCCTGATCACTTTGACGCTGCAAGTGGGGCTGTGCATGGTCCGTGATTTACAGCAGCTAGTCATTGCTTCGCTCGCTATATTCAGGGAGTTTGCAATAGTTTTGGATTGGATGGATGGTTTGGCGGTGCAGGGGAGTGATTCCACAAGAATCCACTTCTGAGGCAAGCCCTGGTGCAACAGCTCGCATGCCAGGGCAAGTTAAGCAAAGTGAAAGCATCCCCTCGCAACCGCTCCGCCCTTAGGACCTTGCGACAATGTTGGCATCATGCCCCCAACCATGGGCCTGTGGTCTTCGGGCGGGTGTCCGGGGGGTCGGGGTGTGTGTGGTGTGTAGATTTCTTTGCAATATGTTTGTTTTCCTTGTTTTAGGAGCAACCCTGTGGGTGGGATAGAAAACCCTTTGGATATCATTGCTGTCCGTGTGGATCTTGCGGCTTTCCTACCAGTATCAGATGTGCTTGGGAGTTTGGGGTCAACCCCAAGCAGAACTCTGTCAAATGGATAGTGTGCACCTTGCCGTGGGGTTTCGTTGAGAAAGAGCTGCGTTCCCCCATCTGAGCTGTGTTTCCTGTTTTGCTTTCCTCAGCTGGCGACCAGTGTCAAACCTTTAAACAGAGACAGCACAACATTCCGGGCTGTAACCTTATCATGTGCAGCACAGGGAATCATCCGCACTGGTGCTAAATGGTTGCTTGCGTCTCACCGCTGCCAGCTCACGCCTGGCTTCTCAATGAGAACCGGCGCACAGCTGCTCACCGGCCGGGGCCAGGAAAACTGAAAGTTCGAGCTGTGCTACTCCAACGTTCCGGGGGTTCTTGGAAGAGAATGGCCAAACACCGTGAGGGTTCCGATGCTCATGGAAAGGGGCCACAAAAGGAGAAACTGAGACCCAATGGCTTCAAAGCAACACAAAGCCCTTTGACATCATCTCAAGATTGTCGCGCTGAGAATATGTGCGCAGAGGATGATTCCCCATTCTAAGAACAACCCTGAAACGGGGGAAGATTGTCCCAAAGTCCCAGTGCGTGGAAGCCAGCCACCCGGAGGGCTCCAACTCATGCGACACCCATGCTGGTTTTCTGTAGGGATGCAAGTGAAGAAGCCCCAACAAATTCCCTGCAAGGATCCATGGTTGGAAGGAGGGCATCTCTCATTCCCCGACAAAAAGCGAGTGTGGATTTTGCCCCCACTGATTGAAAGTGGTTTATGGAATTGCAGATGGCCCACCACAAAATCCATGTCCCCTCAGAGGACCTGGTGAACGCGGGGTGGGGAGATATCCAAAAGCAAGCCACGCTCGGACCTTGGCAAGAAATGGCCGCGACAGGGGCAAGACAGACCAAGAGCTTTGCACGCATACAGTGCTGGGTCCAAGCTCAGCTTATGCGTCAACCCACACGCCAAAAGAGAACTGGTCAAAAGAAGTACCGCTCAACACATCAGCCTTCGATACTTCAGCCCATGAAAAGAGAGAGCCTTAACTGTGGTTCATGTGATGGTCACCCATCCACCCTGTAGGCTTTTATATAGGTAGCCTTCAAAGCCAAAAGCGAAGTCCACCCGCACGAGTCGTTTCGATGGTGCCGGACATGTCCGTGTCTTTGACGTCTTTGACGTCTTAGACCAGTTGCCCTGCACCGTGCGAACACGAGCCTGGCGATTGCCAGAGCCCTTTGCCCAAAGTGGCCGACACGGACAGGGACGAGGCAACAAAACATGGCGGCCTGAGCTGCTGGCACATGTCAGATTGAGACCCCAACGTGAAACCATATTATCAAACTGCCGGTGGATATCAGCAATTTTGAGGAAGCCAAATTGATGGAGGTCCAATCTGGGAGGGGGGGTCACCTGGTTTGACCGACAAGGGGCCCTTTGACATGAGTGAGGCACGGTGTCGTTTTTTCAAATCGGAAACTTTTGCTTGTTGGTTTTCCTTTGGGTTAACTGTCCAAAAGGAAGGAGGAAACACCCGAGTTTACACCGCAGGCCCCAGGGGAGTTTTCCACAAAAGTTTTCCGGATGACAGTTGGGGGAACAAGATTCATCGTTGATGCAACGCTTCTGTTCCTGCGGCTTGAAATTCTCGAGGCCCAAATGGCAGAATGAGCCGTGGCTCAAAGTGCTGATCACCAGGGCGGTCGAGCCGTCCATCCTTGAAGCCTGTAGACTTTCCTTGAATCCCCCCGCCCAAGACCATGGGACAAGAGCTCAGCCAAACACGCGCAGAGCCAAAAGGAGAGCTTGAGCAAGATCTATTTTTGGTCGAGTGCTTTTTTTTGGAGGAAGAACCGCCACGTGTAGAACCGCCAGGCGCGTGCGAAGCACATGTCTTAGAACTCCGCAGAAACAACTCGCTTGCTTCCCTACAAAAGAAAGATCAGACATTCCGCCCAAGCGTTCACTCCCTTCAGGTCCGTAGCGCTTCAAAAGGTAGACTTCACTTGGAGGCTTCGGGATCCTCATGGGCCGATGCTCCGGTGATGGCGGGCGCAAGCGCCGCAAGCCAGGCCGTAGCCGACCCATGCAGTTTCAAATCAAAGAGTCAAAGCAAATGACCCAGAGCAACTCTTTGGAAAGGGTCGCTAGTGACGGTTTTGGAAGACAGGAGCAACTCTTAGGGTCGCTAGTGACGCTCTCAAAGCCCTTGGACCTTAGATCCCCAGGAGGGTCTGCGTGTCACTGCGTGCTTAGGGGCCATGAGCGCCCATCGCAGGTGCTGAGGCGCCTGTTCCTGGTGACCTCCCCGGGCCTCGAGCGCGGCCTGCGCCCCAGGAAGCTGCGGGCGCACATTCCGGGCTGGCGGCGGAGTGTTCCCCTGTCAACCGCCAAAAGGGAGCCGGCATCATCCTTGCACGGACGCTAGTTTTCGTTTGCATCCTTGGTGTCTAGTTTCTCTCCTTCAACCCGATTTGCCAGCAGGCCCAGTGCAGTTAAGGGCATCCGAAGATTGGCCATGCAAACAAAGCACAAGGGAATTGGTTGAACATGTTAAATGTGTCTGATGGTTGGTTGAACATATGAAACGTATCCTGAACGGGGTCCAATCCGAAGAGGACATGCCTTCAGAGACAAAGGTGTGTTGCAGGTTCTGTGTGGGTGCAAGAACCATCAAACAGTTCTGCTGCTATTTTTGCGCCTCGCTGCTAGTCCAGGATTAAATTCCCCAAGGAAGTGGATTACAGGATCAAAGGGGAACGCCCCTTGCGCCTTGATTGTTGCTCGTTTGATCAATTCCATCGGATTCCATCGTTTTTTCCATCAGCCCATGTGCTGAAGACGAACTCCGATTTTGAGGCGGGAAATCAGCATCCCCCGCAGCGACAGCTGCAGGGTCGCATCCATTCCCGGATTTGGGTTGCCCCTGGCTCGGTTTCCAACAGGTCCGGGGAAAACGCTGTTGAAGATACTCCTCCGGTTTCTTGTGTTTTGACCATTTTTATGTTAAACGAATAAAAATGACTTCTAGGACTGGAGCGGGAGCTGCAAGTGCTGGGCGTGCCGGGACGCTTCGAGCGCCTGCCTGGAGGCTGAGGGATTGATTTTGTTGGCAAATGTCTCATATTGCACCCGACAGGCAGTTGTGGCGGTCGTGGTGGCAGGGTTGGCAGGGGTAGGGATGCACGCCGAGGGCCCAAAGATGTCGGAATCCAGGCTGATGTTGAGCAAAGTTTGGGGCAAGTCAGGTTCAGGTGAGCAGCGCTGATTGAAACACATGAAACCACCCTTTCCGTGGCTGTGCTAAGTCATTCCGCCCGTGCCCAAACATGTTTGTGCGAGGTATCTCCATGCCCGAATGAATTCATAGCGAGGTGCAATATGTGCACCCTTCTCCAGTTAGGGCTGGTGGAAAAGATCATGATGTAGACCATTGGGGAGGTACATCACTTTCAGATAGGACCCAGTGTGATGCCTGGGCCAGCCGCCGGCTTTCCATGTAGGCGTGGCAGCGGTGGGCACGGCGGAGACGCTGTGGCGGTCGGCGCTGCAGAGCCGACTGGCGGAGCTGGTCTTGGTGCGGGTGGGGGAGCCCTTCCACGCTCCCGACACGCCGCTCAACCGGAAAGCTGGGCCTGTGCGTTGGCGTCACGGAGATACTTGGTTTGTCACCTGTCCCATGAAAGTTTATTTGGAGATTAATCGGAAGGGAAGGTTGAAAGGTAGAAACTGACAGGCTCATGTGACAGGCTGTAAGGCGATTGTTTGCTCCCGAAGTGTTGACTGCAGCTGGCCAACATTTGGGACTGTTTGCCCTCCCGGAATAAAATCAAAAGGCCAAAAGGAACAAGAACATGATTCTGGTGATGTCCTAGAAAATGATGCACGGCTGTACTGACCAAACCTGGCGACGTAACCGCAAAGCGATTGACATGTTTTGAGATTGGTGGATTGTTGTGCGGATCCATGCAGGAATCAGTTCACTCCGCCAAGAGGGGCGTGCAAGACGGTCATCTACAGCTTGTGTGATGTTGTTTGCATTCTGATGCATCCTGTCAACTTCCTGTGTCTCTCTTTCATGGAGATGTCGGGGCTGCTTTGCCCCATTCCATTCCAACAAGAATCGTGTTGTGTGTTTGCTGTGGTTCTTACTTTTACTTATCCGGCACTTCGCATCTCGTGCCGGCTGCCTTTTTGGCGTGTTGGGACTGAGCGCAGCAACAGCTCCAGCTGCATCCAGGCGCTCCCTGGACGAGGGGCTGCGGCGCCTGCCGTGGCAAGACTACCTCACGGAGGAGGTGTGGGGGGGTGATTGAAGCATCACCTGCCAGGTCATTGGTAATTTCAATCGAGTTTCCTTTTGGCGGGACCTAGACTTTAATGACTTGCAGAGTAACAGAAAGGGCTTTGGATGTGTCCTCCAAGGCAGAAGTCAGGTTCAAGTGCCTGCAACATCCTGCAACGACACCTCCAGGCACCAGAGAGCGTGCCCATCATCAAAGTCTCCACAGAGTCTTGGAAGGATTTCGCCCGCCAGATCGCAAAACACACGCCCTTCCTAAAACGGGGCACCAAGGCACCATTGGCGCCTTTGTGTCAAAGGCTTGCTTGAGCAAGCCTGCCAAAAGGTTGCGGCCCCAGCAGCATCGTGCGTGCATGGTGTTCATCCGAGGCTCCGCACTTCCCGATATGCACGTTGTTAGAACAGAGAGGTGCGCAATAGTGGGCCTGGCAAAAGGGCCCTGAACAAAGGTCAATCGATTGGTTTTGGTTTGCATGAAGTTCATGGCCTTTAGAACCTTCGAAAGAACCATAGCGTTCCCTCATGTGGATGGAGGCTTCCATGAACCAATCCGACTTTCATCCCCAAGCATGTGGGTAGGTGTGCGACGGTGTGTGACCTCGGGCATGTGCCATGGTTGATTTCACATCTCCAAAAGGGAAGAGCCGAAGCACGAGCCCACGAGCCTTGGCTCAGGAGAAGAGTCGGCTCTACCACACCAAGCTGCTGGAAAACCACACTGCCCAGTCCATCCGGGCTGCACGTCTACCGCCCAGGCCGTTTGCGCAGGCACGTGGAAGCAGATCGAAGGGGCCCGAAAGCTTACGCACGTCAGGGCACCAGGGTTACCCTAAAGACAAACAAAAGCAATCATGAACCCGCCCAGGTTCAGACCGTTGTTTACAATTGTAAATAGAGGAGGGGATCTTTCCAGATTCCAGGTTTAATTGGAGAAGGTAGTTTGATCATAGCAACTGTTGAATTCAACTAGCGGCCACTTGAAAAGTAAGAACATCCAAATTGGCAGTGTTGTTCCGTTGGTTCTCCCTGAACAACTATCCGAAGTACTCGCTGATTCTAGCGCACTCCCAAGTAGACAATCCAGCTAAACTTGTTGGCGTACATCTAAGAACTCCCAGTACACTGACGAGGAAGGAGGGTTCCTCTAATTTCAAAGCAGATGGCCACAAGTTCTTCAGGCGGTGGATGAATAGGCTAAATGATTAGTCACGGCTGAGGCCATCAGAATTGAAACAAGCACAATCGGAAAATGGCTTGTCCTTATTGTAAAGGCTTCACGTTGCCCGCCTCGTATGTTTTTGGCTGGCTTGGAGGTACTGTGTTTTGGTTTGCCTTGAATTGTTGTGTTTGTTTGAGTGAGTGAGTCGGCGCAGAAAGCTGGTTCCCAGAACGAGAGCCGCAGTCTGACGGCCGAGCGAAGCCAAGGGCCTGGGCTGAGGCCAGGAACTAAAATTGTAGTATTGGGCAGGGCGGCTGGGCTGATTTGACCGATTTGTAGGGGGAATTTGGCCGGGATTTGACCGGTTTCCAGGTGGATCATCCGGTGGATCTGATCAACCCCCCCCTCCCCGCGGCAACAGAGCGACTCGCTGAAAGCATACACGCCGTTGGCTGAAGTTGATCGTTTCTCTCGCGCAACCAAAGATGGAATAGGAAATCCGTGTGGGCTTCCATGTGGTCGGGGTATCGAAGGTGGCCCATAGCTTATTTCGGATATGAGTCGGGGGTGCCCCCGTCGCTGAAGCGCGTTCCTCTTAGGTGTCAAAATAGATTCACTAAGTGATTCCTTTGATCAAGCGTTCTTAAGAAGTGTGTGTGTCCAACGTATACATGATGTTTGCGTGTTGTGCGGGCTATGTTCGGTAGTATCTACTACATGTATGTTAACGCTGCAAGCAGACGCTGCCGCCTTACTGTTTTTTGCGCGATCGGGCCGCTGTGGACCAGAAGTCCTATCGCCCTGGATGGGGGTGATGAAAGACTTGGCCTTTCCATCAAATGGCCAGCAAAGGAATCTGCAGATGGGATTGCTGATGATTTCGTACATCTTGCATTAACCCTCCTCGTCAGTAAACTTTTGCTGATTTTTCCGATTTTCTCTCAGGCTACAAGTTGGCGGATACCAGTCAAATATTGCCGAGGGGGCAAACAACGGGACATGCCAAAACGTGCAAAGGCTTCCGCATGTCAGATCCTAATGGGACGCGACATTCCAGCCCCACAAAGGGCTGCCTCGCTGCAATGGCAATCCCAGCAGGTTCCTGCACCTTGACCATTCACTGAGGCTACTTGGTTGGCAGACCAGGGGAATGGTCAATCTTAGGACAACACCGTAGATTGAGAGTAGGGGACAGGGCCTTCCTTGTATAAATGTCTTGAGTCTTGCTAGATCTTCTAGTATGTCCATTCATGTTACGAATCCCCTCCCAAGCAAAAGCCTTCCCAACTTGGCCCCTGATCTGCTGATCTGCTCGCAAGGCCGACAAGGCGGCGCCAGAGGTGCGCGTGCGGCTGCGGCACAACCAGTGCCAGGCAAGGGCACGGGGTCAGCTGCGAGTCCGCTCAAACGCAAATAGCATGGAAGAAGCGTCGCAAGGCCTGGGTTGTTACAATCCTTGGAAGCGGCCATTCCCATGTTCAGAGGTCTTCTAATTCCCATCTTCATCTGCAAAGGTCAAACCCCAAGGGTCCTTTTGGACGATGTTTAGTCTCACGCCTTTGGGTTTTCGGGTTCTTCGGGAGTTTCTCCTCACTTTGGGGCCTCAGGTGCCCAAAAGCTTGAACCATATATGTGGTGAATGCCATTGGCAAGTCTGTGCGCCGTGACTAATTGTTTCCCGCCATGCCCAAAGGCAACCTTTTGACCTTTTAATTCCCAGTGCTAGCCCAAGTTTCGTGGTATCAAAACGTTGACCGTTTATCGCGGGGTCCTTTGTTTGCAGGTGAGGATGTCCTAAGTTCGTGCATGATCTTTCCGCTTCAAGCGGAAGCCAGAAGGAAACAACTCATGTTCACAGAGAATCCGTCATTCGCCTGACCATTCCTCTGTTGGAACCTAAGAAGGTATGACTTTCAATTATGATGGCGTCTTTAAGGACATCATCGGCATGGGGATTTACGTCCACCAAGAATGCCAAATCACCAGGTGAGATGACCAGCGCCCGGCAAAGTGACAGGTGAGTGTCGCCGCCACGGGTCTGATGCACAAGCGAGGCGCCCGCAAGGCGCAGTCTGCAGTGTGGCTCCACTTCTCGGGCTCTGGGCTCAAAACTGGACTTCCCATCCCAGCGCCCAGTTTCAGTCTGGTTTCCAGTTCGCAAAGGGACAAAGCTCCCATAGCAGGTATAAGACTTATAAATGTTTTGTTTGTCCGCATATGTCCGCCCAAATCTGCCCTCGTGCCAGGCGGTGGGCGAGGCATCCCTGCGGGAAACCTTGGCAGCTGCTTGCGCTCCTTGATCGAAGTTTGGATTGAATGCCGGGGGAGGGGTATGAGTCGGTATGAGGCAAGATGTATTCCCTATGTGGCACAGAGCCTGGCCGGCCAAATAGTGCGAGAGAAGACTCAAACAGTGAAATTCCCATCGTTGGACGAAACTGTGCTTCGTTTGGCTTATTCACAAGTTTCCCATGGTTTGCTGCATTTGTGAAGACGATCAACATCGTGATGATCTAGTTTTTAGATGATTGGATTACTGGAGTGCTTGAATATCCCGGAACTCGCCCAAAAGATCCCTTGGATTTGTTTGATAAATCTGTCGGAGGCCGCGGACGATTAGTTTGCTTTAACCAACTTGAACTATTTCGATAAAATTGTCATGTCTTAAGTCGGTGAGAGGCTCCCCATTGTTTAAGCGACTGATTCTTTTTGGAAGACCTGAAAAAGCAACAAACAAACCAAAGCATCTCAAATATCTAGATGTTTGGAGTATTTGAATTGTCGTTTTAGAATCTTTAGATCTCGGAATTTATGAAGCACAATTCAATTGTTCGAAGTTTTGGGGGGGCCCCGTCGTGACAAACACCAAAGCCAAGAAATCTGTCCAACAGCATCAGCCAAATTCTTGCCCAGAACTTCCCCAAATCCTCAGAACTTACCCAGCACCCGAGGCCAAAGTACAGTTTACTTGGCGTGAAACATCGGATCACATTGACCGATGCCAGGCAACAAGCAGGAAGACGGTTGTGTGTGAGATCGGGCAAGGCTACCGAGCCAGCGGAAAGCAAGTTGGGTCCATGTCCAAACAGGACCGTGCTTGGGTGGTTTTAATAGGGAACATGCAACAAAATCAAAGCCGGATTGGTCCCCAAGTTTCAATGACTCAGTTGTTCCCAGTTGGGATGTCTCTGGTTGAAGTTGGACCTCAAAGCCTGGAATGGAGTTTGAGCCTTTGTAAGGCTTTCCCGGTTGCTCGCATGGAGATTGGGTTTTGACCCTCGATCCTCTGGGCCCCGACCCCTTCCAAAGGCGGCGGAAAATGACGCCTTTTCCGGGTCCCAAAATAGACTTTGGCGAATGTTTGCCAGCCATGCATGCCGTTCTCTGCTCACGACCTTACATCTTCCCTTTGCTCAATTCCTGTTTGGCTTGTCCTTCAAACTTTGATACTCTTTTGGAGAGCGAACATTATCCCACCATCACAAAGCATGCCTAGGCGAAATATGCTAGTGTGCTTTGGCTGGTCTTTGGCTTTAAGCTGCGTACTTGCCGCGGGCAGTTTGACCGGTCCCTGTCAGCCCCCTGGAGGTCTTGGCTTCCCCGCTGCTGCGGCGCCTTACAGCGGCCCAGCACAACGATGAGGAGCTGGTGCTCTGGGACCCTTTCTGCGGCTCTGGGGTGCGGGGCTCAGCAGTTCAACAAGTCATGCCCTTTTCCGCCAGGTCGCTGGGCAAGAAGGGTCATGGCTGGGCTTAGGACACTGTTCGAACCATTGGCGCTGCTTTCCTGGAAAGAAGAGTGAACCACTTATTTTTTCCATTTTGATAGAATGATTGGAGAGGCTGCCCCTCAACCCTTCGCAACCCAACCCTTCCATTGCCATCCCGGAATTTTCTGTGCAAGGATAGCCTTGGTTTCTCCCCAAGAGCCCGAGCCTGGAATTTGCGACGCGCTTTTAAACTTACAAGGCGCCATGAGCCACTGGGATTGCTGGGCCCTTTTGCAGGCTGTGCTTTCCCGAGTGCGTCGGCCAGCTGTCAGACTTTGCCTGCAACTCCTTTTACTGAGAACCGTTCAGTGCTTCTTGGGTTAGCAACTATACCCTTGCCGACCCCCGTTGGACTGGAAACGGCTTGGAGGTTGTTTAAGCTGTAGTAGTTGACCGAAGCTTCAACAAGGGCTGGGCCCAACCCTGATCCTGCAGGCCACATCCTCTTATCACGCCCCCTCGTTCTGTTTTGGGCTGGGCCAATTCTTGCGGATGTCTCATACACGATCACATGCACGCCTGTTGAGTTGGAAATCTATTCTTGGCTCAGCTAGTAGGTGCACTCTTGAGCCAAAAGGTTCCTGTTTTTCCGGCTCGAGATCACTGCCGGTGTCCTATGGTCCACTTTTGCTTGGCATGCCCTATCCTCTACTAAGTTCCCTTGTTCCGGGGGCGCCAACCACTCAAAAGGCACTCCCCCCCGGCTGCGCGGATGCTGAGGCCGTGCTGCTGGAGGCCCTGGAAATCGCGCTGGGGGAGATCTGCGGGAACGTGGAGCGGCACTACCCCTTCATGTCCTTCCCCTGTCACGACCACGAGGCCAGCGGGTAATTAGCTCTGAGCCCGGGTTCGGCTGCTTTTATCACTTGGGACTTGGTGATTTGTGACTTGGTGCACTTCTCACAACTTGGGTTCCTTCAAAGCCGACCTTTTGACAGGATCCACAAATCAAGAATGGCGGATGCTGGTTCTTCTCTCTTGGCGCCAGAGTTTAGGCTTTGGTTGATACTTTGTGTCATGGCCCCAGAGCTTTGACCGTTTGCCAGGTCCTTGGCCGAGTCACGTTTTGGACATGTTTCATGAGAAAGGATCAAGAGGTCTAGCAAGTGAATGGAGTCTAAACATCGGGCCAGGGCGTCTCAGACCTAGTGTGGCCTTTAGCTTTTACAAGACGCCGCAATGTGGCAACAAAGAACAAGTCAAAGATGCTTAGTGTCTCGTGGTGCATTTGTACTTATCGGCACCTTCCACAAAATGTGTTGGGTGTTTCAATGCAACATTTGTGTAGAATGGTTCATTTTGAGGGTCACCCACTCACTCCCTCCCTCCCTCACTCACTCACTCACTCACTCACTCTCACTCACTCACTCACTCACTCACTCACACTCACTCACTCACTCACTCACTCACTCACTCACTCACTCACTCACTCACTCACTCACTCACTCACTCACTCACTCACTCACTCACTCACTCACTCACACACACTCACTCACTCACTCACTCACTCACTCACTCACTCACTCACTCACTCACTCACTCACTCACTCACTCACTCACTCACTCACTCACTCACTCACTCACTCACTCACTCACTCACTCTTCCAAGCCCAGAATCTGCCCATTGCAAATGCTCACTAGCATCCTTGCAAGGTGTTTCTCTTGCACTTTCTTCCTTGCCCATTTGATGGTCCTATGGTCACTTTCGTGGGCAAGGGCACCTGGATGTGAGCCACAATCAATTCTCATCGCTCACAAGAAGAAGAACCGACCCTGGGAAAAGTTGAGGACTTCCTTTCAATGGTGTTTGAGCCCACTTACAACTAAGAAGATGCCCAAGATGACTGAGGTCCTTCTAGACACTCCCCTTTGATACGACAACGGTCTGCAAGCAAGGGTGCCATCCAATCTCTAGTTGGCATGGTTTGTACTTGGGAACGGCCGCCCTTGTCCACCTCCTTGTGGGGTGTTGGCAAGATACCCGTGTGCAATTTTTCAACCTTGCCTGGTGCCGCAGAATGCATCGTTGGAATCAAAGTTTTGGGATGAACTGGGTATGTATCAAAACGAGGGCAACTTTTTAAATGGTGGGTTTGATGATGTTCTATGAGTGTTCCCTTGAAACTACACCCATGGAAAGGTAGCCCCACATTTGAGACGCAGTCAACTTTCACTGCAAGGACTTCCAACGCTTCGCGGAAACCTTGCAGCCGCGGCCTCACGCCGCGGTGTCCAAGCTGACGCCCCACGCCAGCAAGTGGGAACAAAGGCAAGTCGGAACCGAGGAACGCGTGGCGGGACTGCCCGATTTTTGTTGTTGCCCAGAAAGTGCGGGGCTGCACACATGAACCAACAATAATTTGTGTTGTTTCTCGGCTATGTGGATATGCCTTGAAATTGGGGACCCAAATCACAAGGTTGGCAAGATGACCTGCCTGGTGGTTAGTTTCTGTTTTTACTTTTTTGATGCAGGACGATAAGAATCAAGCCGGAAGCAGAATGAGACTGGCTTGATGGTGGCACGCGTGGTGTCAGACAACGGCACGTGCGGGACAAGATACAACGAACTCAGCTGGGGACAAAACAAGCTCACGCATTAAAGTTTCTTATTAGGGGATTGCTCAGTTCAGCTAAATGTCAGCTCTCTGAGTTGAGCTGTAGCTCCGCTCTCGTCACGCAATCAGCCGACCTGCTTACTTCCCTAACAAGCGGATGCAGACAAGATTGCTTGACAGGCGCACAAACTCTGCATCTGTAACTGCGCCGAGAATTCATAGCTTGGAGTAGTGAACGGCGGCAAGAGTGTCGAGCGGGCAGTTTGCTGATATGGCACATTCAGGAGCGTAATTTATATACCCTTCCGGAAGTTGCCATCTAATTGTTGGATCTGTTTCCTGCCAAGGTTAATCGGCAGCGACGCCTCAGAGGAGCGGGAGAGTGGCAGAGCTTGCCGAGCCTTTGCCTTGTTCCGCTGGACTTGTTCTCCTATATACCTGCCGGTGCCTGAAAACACCAGTTCACTCTCTAGGGTTCACACATAGTCGTCAACCTGTCTTTAGGCATTAGGCTAACATGGAACCTTGCTCGGATTGAGTTTCACAGTACAACAGTTGCTTGGATTGTGAAAGTCGCAAGGCAGGCAAGCGGCAAGAGCCTTCGCTTTCTACTTTACATCCCCTGACAGGATGATAAAATACACTCCATTGCAGCTCAATGTATGGATGATTTGATTGTGGAACTGAGGTGCAAACCCTCATAATAAAAAAGTGTTGCCTTCTACTTTACATCCCCTGACAGGATGATAAAATACACTCCATTGCAGCTCAATGTGTAGATGATTTGATTGTGGAACTGAGGTGCAAACCCTCAGAATTCAAAAAAATAGCAGTTACACTTGAGAACTTTGCAATGAGGGGAGCGAAGAGAGCAGTTTGGATGCCGTTGTGACAGCTTGAACCGAGATGCACCATCAGAAGGCGCGTTCAGACTTGTATCTTGCATCTTCCAGGTTAGTTTGGTCCCCGTTGAACACCTACAAACACCAAGACTTAAAATCCGCTTGCCACCCCTCAGCATTTCCTGATTTGTTTTCACAATGTATACCAGGCTGCTTGCAGCTACTTCAATGTTTCGGAAATCCAGGGCAAGTGCGTTCGTGCACGTGGCAACCAACTGGCCTTTCATTTGGCTACTGCACTCCACTTGGGCACGACGGAATTCACGCTCTGCAGAGCGCGGGGCACAGAGATTCTCAGGAGCAGTTGGAGCGCTGCAAGCGGAATTTACGCCGCTGCCTGCGTCGCCTGGCAATTTTGCAGGAGAAGGCGCTTTGTCACCGTGTCGATTCGGGGATTCGCCAAGAGTGCCGGCAGGGATTTTACGCCATGAAGGGTTGCATCACCTTTGGGTTTGCTTTTGGTTTCAATCAATCTTGGCAACCAGTCTGGGACCCAAGAGGTTCACCTTTTCGAATAGCCTTGCCGGCGTAAACACGCCCATCCGCCCACAATTACTGCACCCTCACAACGCGTCCGCACCTGCCCTTGACCTTCAACATATCCATTTTGGAATAGACAAAGTACATTGAAGTACTGCTACGCCATTTCGAAGATTTGGGCCAGCTTACCACGGGTGACCTCCCAACAGGTAAGGGGGCCATCGGTCCCGCCCTTTTGCATTGCCAGGTGCCACAGTTCGCACGCTGCAATGCTACCTGCCTAACCCAAACCCCCGGGCAAAAGCGGATCCCAGACAATGTCTTGTGTGCTTCAGGCTTGACGAGAGCAGGTATGCAGTTATGCAAGAGGTTGTCCGGCTACTTCGGCATGCGGCAGGTAAACACTTGATCCACCAAACCCCAACCCAAGCCTGAACAATACCTCGATCCTAGAATCTTACAACAATAGAAACCAACCCCTGACATGCTGGGACAGCACATGCAAGGTCTGTGGGATTGTTCCACAGTAGGAATCATGTTGCCGGATTCAGCTGTGCTCTGGCAAAACACTGGCGATTTGCCGATGTATTCTCCACCCGAAGCACCAGTAAGTTTTGTCCATGAGTGTCCGTTTGCCTCTCGGAGTTTGAGCCTTTCACCGGTCCATTGCCCAGTCTTGAGCTGAAGTCAAAGGGCTCAAAACACTCAAAACGCGCACGGCAGCAGATCGCGTTAGGCGCCGGAGCTTCCGGAGCTGCTCGAGAAGCTGCCCTGCCGGGACTCCGGACACATCGGATTGAACGCTGGTCAAAGCCTAATGGGTCCAAACGTAAAAAGGCGCGGATGACTAGCACCATGTTATGTGAAATCCCAAAAAGGGTGGAGGACCTTTCTTTGCGTGGCCAACTGCAAGTTGGCGGAACAGTTTCTTTTCAGAGAATGTTTTTGTCTTGCCCGTGTTCCCTGCAGGCCCCTGTGGTGGGTTTACACCTTCGGAAGAAGTGTTTCCGTTCCCGAGGCAAGGTGCAGCTGCTGCGGGCGCCTGTGTCCAGGGCGGTGCAGCAGCTCCAAGGCGGGGCTGGGGTGCCAGTTGCAGAACTGGGATACAGTTCCGGCAGAGCTCCCCAAGAAGGGAAGCCTGTTTCGGTGGATGCATGTTTCAATGCTGAGACTGGGACTTCGACGCTCGAGAATCTTCATAGTGAGAGCCCGGTCCCCGGCCAGATGCAAATAGTGCTGCTTCAGACTTCGCACTTTGCCAGCCAGAAATACCACAATGCAGATATCCACTTGAGCCCTGATGACCAGAAGCGTGGGAAATGAGAAGGGGTCCAAGGCTCTGAGCCGCAATGTGCGGGGCGCATATTGCGGGCAAGCAGCAACATGAAAGTAGACAAGTCAGAAGAAACAAAGCCGTGTGTTGATGTAGATTGCTCCATCCAAGAAATCATGCCACACATGGACAAAGGCAGCCAATGTGCATATTGCTGCTGAGCAAGCCAATATGTCACGGCAAAAGGAAACAACATACTGGACACTTCCAGCTCTTAACACACCGATTCTGGGGGCCAAAAAGGCGCAACTGAAAGCCGCTGGTTTACCTGCAAGCCCTTTTGTCTTGCGCTGTCGCGCAGGTCGCCCGACCATGCTGCCCAGCTGCAATGCCTGAGCTGCTGATTTCGAAGGCTGAGCAAGGTGTTGGTGGTTCAGTTCCTCGACACCAGTCATCGAACCCATTCCTTAGGGGATGAAAGGGCTTGAAGATCCACAAGGGCTTGTGGCGCTGGAGTTACATGAGTGTCCATCATTATGCGTCTGATTTGACTTCTGACTGGGTCGACTTTCAATATCTTCATATCTTCCATTTTCTGCTGGATGAACGGAGGAGTTGCCCTACCTGTTGCACGGGTTGCCTTGGATTAGTTGATTTTGTGTGTGTGTGTGTGGGTGGGTGTGGGTGTGGGTGTGGGTGTGGGTGTGGGTGTGGGTGTGGGTGTGGGCGTGGGTGTGGGTGTGGGTGTGGGTGTGGGTGTGGGTGTGGGTGTGGGTGTGTGTGGGTGTGTGTGGGTGTGTGTGTGTGCGGAGTGACAGAATGCCCTGTCACCACTATGGGTAGCAGGGGGGCAACGGACACTCTGGGTCGCGTTGCCCAACGAAGACCGTCCAGAGTTGTCGTGAAGCAACACGGGACGCCGTGCTGTGTACCTGCAACATTTGCGTGATTCTGAAAGTCTATTTGGCCCCTTGGTTGCGGCGCTGTTTGTGCTTCTTGTTCTTTCGGGTAACGTTTTCGCCTCTAGAGGGAAGCCAAGTGACTTGCAAGCAGAACTCAGCCGAGACTCATCAGTTGTACTCGAGACTCATCAGTTGTACTCGAAAGATTAGCACCCTCCATCTGGAGTTTAAGTGTGTACACCCCATTCATGGGGAATCCTCGCGTGTACCCATTGTGTGACCCCGGGCCGGCTTTAGCGGAAAATTTGACCTCAACGTTCTTATCATAGAACAGCGGAATTTCGCATTTAACCAGGAACGAGGTTTCACTAAAGGGAAGACAGCTGCCAGATCATAGAGACGTCTCACCATAGCTGCTGAAGGCTGCTGACTTGAATTGCATTGGCTTGCATTTTGTTGGATTCGTTGCTCTCACCATAGCTGCTATGCTGATGGCTACTGACTTGAACTTGCATTGACTTGCATTTTGTCGGATTCGCTTCTCTCACCATTACTGCTGATGGCCGCTGACTTGAACTTGCATTGACTTGCATTTTGTCGGATTCGTTTCTCTCACCATTGCTGCTGATGGCCGATGACTTGAACTTGCATTGACTTGCATTTTGTCGGATTCGTTTCTCTCAAGGTTGAAGTGTGACGGTTGTGAGTTGGTTGCGCCACCATGTCTCGACGTGATGATCGTGACAGATCCAGGACTCGGCGCAGACGTGATCGGAGTCCTTCCCCTCAAGCTCGTAAAGCACACCGACGCGAACACAATGACCACCAGGTCTCGGAGGGCATGGATTGGAACAACCTGGTATCCTGGCAACACAATTCCGGCTACAACTCCGCCAACAATTTCCCGGTGATGCCGACCAATTATCAATCGATTCCAAACCCCACGCAGCAGTTCCATCATTCACCTATCAACTACATGATGCCGGTTCCTCCAGAGCCCACGCCAACGAAGTTCATGACGCCCGTGTTGCCGCCGCCGGTCACTCCCTCGCAAACTACGCCATCACCTGGATACCCTGCAGCCCTGCCGGTTCGACCTCAGAAAGCCTGGCTTACACCATCGGCTGACTGGACGCCTGGAGATGGCATGTTAGATATCAATCAGCTGCCCATGACGGTCGCCAGCACCCCGCACAACAACCTACGTGACATGTCCGGCATGGACATTCGTGACGTTCGCCTGGTTCAGGTCATTCATGGGGGCCTCACCAACTGGCTGCTCCGACCGTTTGCTCACGGCAGATTCGTGACGTGGGAAGGCTTTCGCACTCGCACCGAGGCCTTACTTTGGAGTACCTGTTCCAAGCTACTACGACGATCACAGTCGATCAACCTGCTTACCTTGGAAAAGGACCTTGCCAATTCGCCGGGGCTCAACCTGGACGACTTCAACCAGCGGATCAAGGTTCATGATCATTTGGCCAACTTGGTACTTCAGTTTCTTCAGCAACACCACGCAACTCTCACGCCTTCTACCCAGACGGATGACATGGTCAAGAAGTACAACGATCTAAATCGTGCTCATGAGTTGCTCCAGGCTCAGTATTCTGCATCGTTACGTGCTTCGACTTCCCCCACGGTGCCAAACCAGAAGGATGATGCAGAGTTGGTTACACCACCACCGGTCAACCACACACAATCTTCGTCACCTCCCAGCTCCCTCCCTACGGCCAGCGCAGCGGCCCTTGATGGCAAGTCGTTTGATGGCGCGGTGCAACCCCGGATCCTTCAGTCTCTTCACGGACTTTCTTCACCGCCTTCCAAGCCGGCGGCGTCACAATTGCTCACCATGCACAGCACGCCGGATGACGTCATCAAGTACTACACATGGACTAGTGATCAGCCGCGCTTGTATCTCAAGCAATCGCCCACAACCACCACTTTGGCGTCATTGATCAAGTGGGCCAATCACCCGTCCCGTCTCAACGGCAACAAGTCCTTGGATTCCATGGCGACAGCGCATGCCAAAAGGAGACGCACCTACGCTTGGGGCGATGGCGGCTCTGTGGGGACTGGAGCCCGGCTACCTCACCAAGCTCACTGACAAAGCACTGTGTCACCTCATCGTGACCGCCCGCTTACTCAGTGGGTGAGCAGTCCCCTTCGTTCACTTATGAGCCCGGAGCGGCAGCTGTGTCACGGTTGAGGAAAGGTTCAAAACTCGTCCGTCATTTTCTTGCTTTGCACTTGCTTGATGATGCGCTTGTCTGTGCTTGCGTTGTCATTTGCTTGATATTAATTGCCGCTTGCATTCATGTCGCCGCCACACTGTAGATTTCATTGGTTGCATGTTCACCATGTTGGCCGAGCTTCGCCGCTGTGGAATCTATGATGATGTTGCACAATGGCATTCTCTGGACACCTTTCTACACTCGTTGACAATGTTCTCTACGTGCTGGCAATACTGCTTTCCTGGACTACCACCACCGTCGATACCAATAGATGAATATGAGTCAGTTGCACATCTACCTTGGTTGGGCCTTATTCTGGAAGTACTAGTTGTGGTCCGGATTGCACTTCAGATTCCGATTCACGCCATGTCACAATCTTACCACACTGTGGCCAACAGGTATGAACTTCACAGGTGCCGGCGCACGGCCTATTTATTGATCAGTTTCTTACAGCGTCTCATTTCTCAAGATTATGGATATGTCCCACCGTTCTTCCAGGTTCTTCACTTCTACAAGACATCTCTGTTGTGCGAAATTATGCATTCCACTTTTGCAGACACAAGACATCTTCGCTCAATACGGACACGTTTTCCGGACCTCTATGACTTCATTCACGATCCAGGTCATCATCAACAACCATGCGTTTACATCCGACTTTCTCCATGGCACACGCCATACTACGTTGGTGCGACTGATCAGGACGTTCTACGACGAGAACACTCACGCAGTCGCAAATTTCTACAACTACTTCGGGGACGCCATGCCTTCTTCGAACCTGCACTTCACTACTGGAAGCGCTCCAACACTTACTGGCTTTTCTGTGCCATTCCGGTTGAGATCAAACTTCCCATTTCCTCGGTTTGGGTCCAGGAAAGCAAGTGGCAATACCTGCTGCGTCCGCATTTGAATGCACCCTGGGTACATAGACTTCTTCGAAAGGTTGGCTTCCGGGAGCATCTAGTTGACTTTCGACGTCATTCGTTGTCGTCTCCCACCTCGCTCGTCTGCACAAACGTTTTCGACGACGACTACATCCGGATCTTCAACGGCAATTACGACCTGAAATGTTGGATGACATTCAAGCGCATTACTCCACTCTCTATCAGCTGGGATCCAACACAGGCGCATCGTTCCAGGCCATGCGAGACCTACTGTCGGCGGCTTTTCCTCCCACTCAGCTCTACTACTTCCTGCGACTCTCCGTCTTCGTCAACGAGCCCTTTCGTTCAAAGGCACAGAAACTCCTCGCCCAGGTGATGCGCAAACTACAGCTCCAATCACCAAGCACTTTGACACAACTACTTCTACCGCCTCTACATGTACGGAATTGGAAAGCTCAACTTGGCACGTGGTTACAACGTTGGGTCGCTTCACATCGTGACTTGTTCCCCTCCCTATTTCTCCCAAAGATCCGGGTGGTGGAAACTCGCAGTGCTACTTTGGGAGACAGGATCTACAACTACCGCACATGGCAACGCAGATGGACTCCTGACGTATCTTTTCCGTGTCGCTGTTCGGACATTGATGATCACCACCTACACCGTGCGCATGAACATGCAGTAATGGTGGATGAGTTCTCACGCATCAATGCGGACATCGACATTGATATCATGGCCGCGTCCATGAAGGATCAGTATTTCGGCGATGTTGACTTGTTGCATCAGCGTTTTACCACACAGCTTCGCAAACTAGCTCGTCGGTGGCATGTACATGGCTCCAGTCTTCTTACTGATCTACGGCCTGTTTTGACTCAGTTGATTGATACCCATCGATCCAACCTTCAAGATCGTGCTTATTGGTCATCCACATCACTACAACGAACCGTGGCTTCTCTGTCCTCGTGGGTTGTAATTCCCGCGGATCATTTTCCCTCTCGTGCACATGTGATTTGCCCTTTGTTGTTCGCCATACTGATGCACAAGACCTTTTGCTCGGGAGAAGTCTTTTCGCTGTGTCGAGAATCTGCAGCATCTTTTCGCTCTGAAGTGGTCACTACGACACCTTCCCTCCTATATCAGCGCTACGCGTGGGGACTTCGACTTCAAGCACCGTTGCCTACAGCTCGCATCCTTCCAAAACCGACAAAGGATTGGCAGAAAGCAAGACCCATCATTTCTTTCTTTCGCACGTGGGCAGCTCCCTTCCTCACGGTCTTCGGCGCCCTCATTTTTGAACTCACCAAAGTTACTTTTCCCGACATATCAGGACAGCTTTCGGTCCAAGAACTTGTCCAACAGCTCTGGGACGCGCTGTCAAAAGCAGATCCCGCCGAATACATCCACCTGGTGTCTCAGGACCTGTCCGGTTTCTTCACGTCCATTCCTACGGAGCGTTTCCATCAGGCACTACAGGTGCTTCTTCATCGTTATGACCAAGTAGTTGGCCTCCGCCGATCCTCACAATGGTCGGTGTACGAATTGAAGTCAGATCATCGACGCCGTATGTTCAAAGGCAAATGGCGCCGTCAAACGAAGGTCCCTCGAACCTTTCGTGAACAAGACCTTCGTTGCCTCCTCGACTTTGTCATTGACAACAGTCACTTCGAGATCAATGGCTACTTGTTCCGGCAAGAACGTGGAGTCGCTATGGGATCACCTGCAGCACCACCTCTCTGTAATCTGGTTGCCACGGTGGAGGACTTCTTCTGGCACCAAACAATGTGTTCTTTGCTTTTTCGCATGCCCGATGTCGGGGTGATCTGGCACGAGCGTTATGTCGATAATCGTTTCATCCTGCTACGTGACTCTGCTCCAGACTCACCGGTGCTCAGGAATTTTCTTTCCCTGGAATTTTATCGTCCACCTGTGATGCTTGAGTTTCAGCATGATGACAAGTGCTGGGTTACCTATGTGATTCTTCGTCCAGGACTATTACACCACAGCTACCTGATCATCCCTCTCAAATCAAAGGGATTCGGAGTGCCAATGATCAGATGTTTACTTACTCTTCCTGGTCTTCTCGCTCGTGGCTCATTATACGTGGTGCACATCCTGCGGTTCAGCAACAACATGGACTTAACGCTCTCAAACGCCTTTATGAGGCCAAAGGTTTCGATCCCCATCTCCTTCGTGATGTCCGGCGACGACTCGGGACAAAATATGCATGCTGTCTTGTTGCTGTGTTACTTTTGGTGTGCGCTTGTGATTGCTTGTCGGAGTGTCGTGTTGTGTCTGCATGCAGCTGGCTCAAAACCATGGCGGAGTACACGGTCACCAGTCTCTTACGCCCAGACGGCTCGGTTCAAACCACGAGCCAAGTGACGCTGGAGCACCTTCCAAACTTCATCAATGGCAATGAGATGCAACTCTTCGTCCGGACACACGGTCTGGTACATCAGCACAATGTGCAGGCCCACAGCTCTTCCCGTGATGTTCCAGCACTTGGATCAGCGACCAACATCAGAGCGGTGCGCAATCATCCAATCGGGAGGCGCTCTCGCTCTCCTAGATCCCGTCGCTCCCGGGTCAGGCTCACACCGGGACCACAAGGGATGTCGGAAGATGAAGAGGACTGGGGAGAATGGAAAGGTGTTGGTCGTCGCGCTCATGATGATCAGAGGAGACCTCGATCGCCTACACTGCCGCCTACTCCATTCAGAGCACCTGTGAACCAGATTGAGCTGCTTCATCTCCCTGTTCGCCAGCATGTGCCTGACTTGGGCAGTCACCGTTTCACGCTACGCACTGGCTACCGGATCGAGGAAATTGCCATCCTGGTGGACGGTGTTCTTTACTACACGTTGCCCTGCATTGCCACCTTAGTGTTTCCCGAACCTGAGAAGTGGAAGAAATCTTGGGAGACGGTCTACAGGAGCCTCATGCCGCATCGCCGCAACATCATCGAGGATGAGCAGCGGGTGAAGTCCGTTTCAGAGCTCACATTTTCTCCGTTGCCCCATGGTGTCCCAGGCCCCTGGACGGATCAAGTTGTCAAGGAGATTTCCAGCTATTTCCAGATCTCCCCGAAACCCCCCGAGGCGGCACCAAGACATGAGCATCGAGCAACCCCACACGCTTTTTCCGGAAGAAGAGCGTCATGATGTATACCACGAAAGCCTGGGCACAAACCACGGTGGGCCAGTGCAAAAGGAGGTGTCGGACTGCATTGCCGAAGTCATTCACCAGAACATTCCCACGTAGCTAGGAACCGCAATCGATGAGCGGAGTTTCCACCTGCCATCTTTGGCATGAATGCAATCATAGTAGTGGGAAGCAGCGATGTCGGCGTACACGCTTGTTGCATGCTTGTTGTATTGCTTGTTGCCTCCGCAGTTTGAGTTGACCACTGATTGAATCGCCCTTTCTTTCCAGCCATATTCCACACTGGAATGGATCATGGCGACCTTTTACGAGAATGCCGGCATATGCTGCATGCCATCTTGTCGCAGATCAGTATTCTTTTGGCTGGACTACAACGTCTTGAAGGTCAGCAGCGGCATCCACAGCCGCCACCTCCACCACCAGTACCGGACGGGCAACCACCGCCGCCACCCCCGCCATCAACAACGCCGTCGTCCGTGCCGGCCACATCAGTCCGACCAGATTATCCGACGGTACCAGTCACTCTTGTGGCCACCTCAGACAACCGGATGGAGCACACTGCTCATGTTCATACGGTGAGTGTCAGCACTTCTCGAGAACGCAGACGGAGAAGAAGGTCCAGACACCGGGAACCTCATCGGCGTCGGTCGCGCAGCCGCAGTCACCACAGGCGTCCTCTTGGCCGCCCTGCCAACGCTGGTCCCGCGTCTCACCATCGCGCCTTCACTCCAAAGCACCCACCGGCAGTCAAGGCCATGCCGGCGTGCCGGCCATCTGGTCTCTCATATGACCGTTGACGGACTACCAGCGGCAAAAGGTCCTCAGTATATCGATGCACGCATGTTTTGCTAACATGAGGTTTATGCTGTCCCGCAGCCTTTCTTGCTTGGTTTGTCCTTGCAGTGATTTCATTTGCCATGCAGTTGTCAGTGGAGTTTGTGAACAACCTGGTGGCGGTACTCAATGTCCTCGCATCCCAAGTAGCGACTGCTCTGGATACCCTGAACTTTGCCCTGGCGACCGAGCGAAACCAGCAGTCTGACACCCGAGTGTCCCCTAGGGCCCCACGGAATTCCAGGCACGGACTGCGCCCTCGCATCATCACAGAGCGCATCTCGTCCGACCGATCTCGCTCTCCTACTCGAATTCGAACCCGGCCTCTGGATACTTCCTCCACCTGGTATATACCGGCCTTATCCCCGCCTCGTGCGGCACATCGGGATGCCGATGACAGCATTTCTGGTCGCAGACCAGAGTCAATGTTGGATCGGTTGCCACCGCCAAGGCCTCTTGCTCCCCTACCCCCTCACAGTGGACGCGAACTACCACACCTGATTCGGATTCGGAAGGTTCAATTCGTCCACACCCAGGTGCTTCATCGTTCCGTCCATCTTTCACGGTGGTTCATGGACCTTGGGAACTTCTACAAGAATTCACTATTGCCCTTCGCAATGCACATCGTGAACCTTTTACGGCGTGGACACAAGGTGAGCTGGATGAGATGGTCAGACGGAAAAAGGACAAGGATTCCAGGCCCACCTACAAAACCATTGCCCGTTTCCTTCAGAAGCCCATTGAGGAAGTCAAGCAGGCCTGGAAGGTCTACCAGCAACTTGAGGCTCGCGCTTAGGGCACCGTGCGTCGAAAGAACCAGTGACTACCGGAGGACTAGCCCGTAGGACGTGACAGTGCATTCTGTGAGCGTTGCATGTTGTCGTGATGGTTTGGATTGCAGTCATGGCTGATCGCATGATTCTTTCCTTGCTTGTTTGCATGACATGGCCGGCATGCTTTGCAGTAATGACTTGACGGACCGACATGACATTTCTACCAGTGAGGACATTGTTGGCTGTCATGGAAGTTGTTGATGACATGAATTTCATGCATGGCTGAGCTGCTCAAATCATGTCGGAGCAAGATGTGCAGACATACATTACTTGGACCCATGGAGCGCAGCCGACGTGGTTACAGTTTCACGGGCCTGGTACATTGCTTGACAGACCAGTTCGATGGACTGCTTCACCTCCGCCACCGCCAAGGTTTCCAATACTTCTTCCACCTCCACCTCCTCCACCGCCACCACCACCGGTGATTCTACACCCACAGTTTATGCCCTCAGTGCGTGCCTCCTCGAGCCCTTCTCCTCGAGGACAGTCCTGCCCTGCCACAGTGAAATCGCAGCGCACACGCCGCTTGATATGCAGCACTGACCAGTTCCGTGATGATGATCTACGCAGTCTTAGGCGTTCTCCGAAACGCTCTTGTCACGCCTTTCTACATCATGGACGGAAGTGTCTTTCTCCCTGTGCTCGTCGCCGACCAGGACATTACCACCCGCCTTCAGTTTGAAAAGTTGCCTTGCATTGCGTTGTTCAACACACTCTCATTGCGTCAGGTTGTCATGGCATGAGTGTCTTTGCCGCAGAGTCAGTGATTTACGATTTCTTTCAGCGGCCCTGCGACGACCCGTTTTGCCGCTATGAACCCTCACTCCACATCGAGAGAGGAGTGGAATGGATTCGAATTTACACACCGGGCACGTGGCAACCCGTAGCCACAGATACTCTGGTTCGTGCCCCAGCCTACGCTTCCACGTATCGGGAGTGGCGCAAGTCATATCACTTCGACGTGTACTTGCCCGAAGACAGCACCGGAGGAACAGCTGCGGACCCCAATGTCACGCCCAGTTCGTATGTGTCATACCACGTGTGGGAGTACCGAGACTGGGAAACACGAGGTTATCAACGCCTTGGCGTTCCTCTACCAGCCATTGGATCGGTGGCGCTCGTGAATGAAGAAGCTGCTTCCTCGTTGGAGTCTTCTGTTCCGGATGGGGCGTGGCGAGAACCTTCACCACCACCATTCTATGATCCTTGGAACGACTCGGATTGATACTTGAGCAACATGTCGGTTAAAATGATGCGAGTGTGCCTGATTTGATTGCGGCATCATGTTGGGTTGTCTCTGATTGTGTTGTGCTTTCTTCCGTCTCCATGTTTTCGCCGCTTCCGTTTTTGCCTCCTAGCGGCTTCCCTGGTTGCTATGTTCAATTCTACAATATATGGCGCTGCAAGATGGACCCTGCCACACTACTTTGAGTACGACATCGTCAATGGCCCTGCGGGCACAACCGTTGAATGGATTCGGGTCTATGTACCTGGTCCGTGGCAACCAGTTGCCGAAAACACCTTGGGACCTGCCCCGGAGGACTCAACCACCTATCGGAATGGCACAATGGCCTAGGGACAGCACGGGCGGCACCAATATGGGCTCTGTTTCCCAGCCGGTCTCATATGCGTCCTTCTATACATGGCAGTATCGTGACTGGGTCACCAGAGGATATCAACGGCTCGGTCATCCGCACCCCAACATTGCACGTCCAGTTTTCGCTTCGGGATCACCAGACCTCATGTACGCTGGACTGTCCTCTTCGTCGGCATCCTCGAACTCAGATGGTGGCTGATGCTTGTCCTCGTCTTTTCTGGATATTCAATTCAATTTGATTGGGGCGAGTGACTTCGACACCTGAGCCGCGCCTTGCTACAAAAGTGTTTGCTTGCATGTCTGATGTTGTGTCACATGTAGTAATAGCTGTCTGCAGCCGTACACCTCTCAATCTGTCATCAAGTGTTTGAGTTGTCATGCCGTGGCTGGAGTGGTGTCCGGAACCTCAACAGCCAGATGCCCAGTGGGTCAAGATCTTTCATCCGGGATCATGGACTCCACAAAACGAACACGATGCTCCACCTCCGCCTCACACATACAGAGAGTGGAAGGAGTTCTATGTCCCAAATCCTGATCAAGACGGTGCGCAGCCCAAAGACACCATGTGGTACAAACGAGACTGGGCCACAGAGGGCTATCGGCGAGTCGCTGCCCCTCAAGCTGGTCATGACTTCGACTCGATGTCTTTTCCTGATCAACATAACGTGGCCACGCAATCCTCGGCATTGTGTATGTCACCGCAAATGTTGGATGCGATTCTTAGATCATCGGATGCGGCGGCTTTCTCCACTGAGGATCTGACTCGTCTTCAAGATGGCATCTCTCAACAACTGTCGGATCGCGCGCGTCATGCATCCCAACAACACCAACCAGTACGTGCATCTCGTGGAATTGCACCACCAGAGTCTACTGGGGTCTCTGATCCATACCTGCCTACGACCCAATCATGCAACCCTACCGCCAAGGTGAAGCCCATCTTCGAGCTAAATGATGACTAGACTGATGCGTGTTGGGCATGGCACAAAAGGGTGATTTTCATGCTTGTGCTGCCTTGCTTGGTTGCTGATTGTGCATGGTTGTGCATGGTGACTGTTTCTTTACTAGCTGGATCTGAACCCGCGGTACGCCCTGTCTCTCACTTCGGCATGGACATCGAGGATGCAAAGCAGTACCCATGGCTCGAATATTCGGTCTGGCAGGATGAGGAGTGGGTGCGGATCTATACTCCGGGACAACCTCAGCTATGGCAACCAGGAGAAACCGTACCTGACCTACCAGACAACTCTTTTCGGGAGTGGGCGGGTAGCTGTTCCCATTGGTGGGACTGGTGAACACAGTCAGGCGTGGACCATTTGCGACTGGCAGCATCAGGGATACCAACGCATTCTGTCTCGCAGGGAGTCCTTCTCCACACATCATGCCCGTGATCAATCACTTGTTGATGCGCAGAATTCTGACGCAATCCGAGTCGAGGAAATGTTCACCTACGCTCCCCCTATTTCTGACGGTGATCGCTCGACTGCTTTGCAATTCCCTCCAGTCTTCTATGGCGACACCCGTAATGCTCATCGTGGTGATCTTTCGTTCCCGTCTTCTGAGCGGCTTAGGGCAGTTTCGCGTTCCCCTCGCCGCGGTGGATATTTTGGTAAACGATAGGGACACAAAGTTGAGCATGTGATCTTCCTGCCGAAAAAGAGACTTCTCGCCCCTCACTGAGGCGCGTGTGTGTGCGGAGTGACAGAATGCCCGGGTAGCAGGGCAACGGACACTCTGGGTCGCGTTGCCCAACGAAGACCGTCCAGAGTTGTCGTGAAGCAACACGGGACGCCGTGCTGTGTACCTGCAACATTTGCGTGATTCTGAAAGTCTATTTGGCCCCTTGGTTGTTCTTTCGGGTAACGTTTTCGCCTCTAGAGGGAAGCCAAGTGACTTGCAAGCAGAACTCAGCCGAGACTCATGAGTTGTACTCGAGACTCATCAGTTGTACTCGAAAGATTAGCACCCTCCATCTGGAGATTAAGTGTGTGTGTGTGTGTGTGTCTGTGTGTGTGTCTGTGTGTGTGTGTTTGTGTGTGTGTCTGTGTGTGTGTCTGTCTGTGTGTGTGTGTCTCTCTGTGTGTGTGTCTGTCTGTGTGTGTGTGTGTGTCTGTCTGTGTGTGTGTCTGTCTGTGTGTGTGTCTGTCTGTGTGTGTCTGTCTGTGTGTGTGTCTGTCTGTGTGTGTGTCTGTCTGTGCGTGTGTGTGTGTCTGTCTGTGTGTGTGTCTGTCTGTGTGTGTGTGTGTCTGTGTCTGTGTGTCTGTCTGTGTGTGTGTCTGTCTGTGTGTGTGTGTGTCTGTCTGTGTGTGTGTCTCTCTGTGTGTGTGTCTCTCTGTGTGTGTGTCTCTCTGTGTGTGTGTCTGTCTGTCTGTGTGTGTGTCTCTCTGTGTGTGTGTGTCTCTCTTTGTGTGTGTCTGTCTGTGTGTGTGTGTGTCTGTCTGTGTGTGTGTCTGTCTGTGTGTGTGTCTGTTTGTGTGTGTGTCTGTCTGTGTGTGTGTGTCTGTCTGTGTGTGTGTCTGTCTGTGTGTGTGTGTGTCTGTCTGTGTGTGTGTGTGTCTGTCTGTGTGTGTGTGTGTCTGTGTCTGTGTGTCTGTCTGTGTGTGTGTCTGTCTGTGTGTGTGTGTCTGTCTGTGTGTGTGTCTGTCTGTGTGTGTGTGTCTGTCTGTGTGTGTGTGTCTGTCTGTGTGTGTGTGTCTGTCTGTGTGTGTGTGTCTGTCTGTGTGTGTCTGTCTGTGTGTGTGTCTGTCTGTGTGTGTGTCTGTCTGTGTGTGTGTCTGTCTGTGTGTGTGTGTCTGTTTGTGTGTGTCTGTCTGTGTGTGTGTCTGTCTGTGTGTTTGTCTGTCTGTGTGTGTGTCTGTCTGTGTGTGTGTCTGTCTGTGTGTGTGTCTGTCTCTGTGTGTGTGTCTGTCTGTGTGTGTCTGTCTGTGTGTCTGTGTGTCTGTGCGTCTGTGTGTATGTGTGTCTGTGTGTCTGTGTGGCTCTGTGTGTGTGTCTCTGTGTGTGTGTCTCTGTGTGTGTGTCTCTGTGTGTGTGTCTGTCTGTGTGTGTGTCCCTGTGTGTGTGTGTCTCTGTGTGTGTGTCTCTGTGTGTGTGTCTCTCTGTGTGTGTGTCTCTGTGTCTCTGTGTGTGTGTCTCTGTGTGTGTGTGTCTCTGTGTGTGTGTCTCTGTGTGTGTGTGTCTCTGTGTGTGTGTGTGTCTCTCTGTGTGTGTCTTTCTGTGTGTGTCTCTCTCTGTGTGTGTCTCTCTGTGTGTGTGTCTCTCTGTCTGTGTGTCTCTGTGTGTGTGTGTCTCTCTGTGTGTGTGTGTCTCTCTGTGTGTGTGTCTCTCTGTGTGTCTCTCTGTGTGTGTGTGTCTGTCTGTTTGTGTGTCTCTCTGTGTGTGTGTCTGTCTGTGTGTCTCTGTCTGTGTGTCTCTGTCTGTGTGTCTCTGTCTGTCTGTCTCTGTCTGTGTGTCTCTCTCTGTGTGTCTCTCTCTCTCTCTGTGTGTCTCGCTCTGTGTGTCTCTCTCTGTGTGTCTCTCTCTGTGTGTGTCTCTCTCTGTGTGTCTCTCTCTGTGTGTCTCTGTGTGTGTGTCTCTGTGTGTGTGTCTCTGTGTGTGTCTCTCTCTGTGTGTCTCTCTCTGTGTGTCTCTGTCTGTGTCTCTCTATCTGTGTGTCTCTGTCTGTGTGTGTGTGTCTCTGTGTGTGTGTGTCTCTGTGTGTGTGTGTCTCTGTGTGTGTGTGTGTGTCTCTGTGTGTGTGTGTCTCTGTGTGTGTGTCTCTGTGTGTGTGTCTCTGTGTGTGTGTGTCTCTGTGTGTGTGTCTCTGTGTGTGTCTCTCTGTTTGTGTCTGTCTGTGTGTGTGTGTCTGTCTGTGTGTGTCTCTCTGTGTGTGTGTGTCTCTCTGTGTGTGTGTCTCTCTGTGTGTGTGTCTCTCTGTGTGTGTCTGTTTGTGTGTGTGTCTCTCTGTGTGTGTGTCTCTCTGTGTGTGTGTCTCTCTGTGTGTGTGTGTCTCTCTGTGTGTGTGTCTGTCTGTGTGTGTGTCTGTCTGTGTGTGTGTCTGTCTGTGTGTGTGTCTGTCTGTGTGTGTGTCTGTGTGTGTGTGTGTCTGTGTGTGTGTGTGTCTGTCTGTGTGTGTCTGTCTGTGTGTGTGTGTCTGTCTGTGTGTGTGTGTCTGTCTGTGTGTGTGTGTGTGTGTCTGTCTGTGTGTTGTCTGTCTGTGTGTGTGTCTGTCTGTGTGTGTGTGTCTGTCTGTGTGTGTGTGTGTCTGTCTGTGTGTGTGTGTCTGTTTGTGTGTGTGTCTGTCTGTGTGTGTGTCTGTCTGTGTGTGTGTCTGTCTGTGTGTGTGTGTCTGTCTGTCTGTGTGTCTGTCTGTGTGTCTGTCTGTGTGTTTGTCCGTGTGTCTGTCTGTGTGTGTGTCTCTGTGTGTGTGTGTCTCTGTGTGTGTGTGTCTCTGTGTGTGTGTGTCTCTGTGTGTGTGTGTCTGCGTGTCTGTGTGTCTCTGTGTGTGTGTCTCTGTGTGTGTGTGTCTCTGTGTGTGTGTGTCTCTGTGTGTGTGTCTCTGTGTGTGTGTCTCTGTGTGTGTGTCTGTCTGTGTGTGTGTCTGTCTGTGTGTGTGTGTCTGTCTGTGTGTGTGTCTCTGTGTGTGTGTGTCTCTGTGTGTCTCTGTGTGTGTGTGTGTCTCTGGTTGTGTGTCTCTGTGTGTGTGTCTCTGTGTGTGTGTGTGTCTCTCTGTGTGTGTGTCTCTCTGTGTGTGTGTGTCTCTTTGTGTGTGTGTGTCTCTGTGTGTGTGCCCCTGTGTGTGTCTCTCTGTGTGTGTCTTTCTGTGTGTGTCTCTCTCTGTGTGTGTCTCTCTGTGTGTGTGTCTCTCTGTGTGTGTGTCTCTCTGTGTGTGTGTCTCTCTGTGTGTGTGTGTCTCTCTGTGTGTGTGTGTCTCTCTGTGTGTGTGTGTCTGTCTGTGTGTGTGTGTCTGTCTGTGTGTGTGTCTGTCTGTGTGTGTGTCTGTCTGTGTGTCTCTGTCTGTGTGTCTCTGTCTGTCTGTCTCTGTCTGTGTGTCTCTCTCTGTGTGTCTCTCTCTATGTGTGTCTCGCTCTGTGTGTCTCTCTCTGTGTGTCTCGCTCTGTGTGTCTCTCTCTGTGTGTCTCTCTCTGTGTGTCTCTCTCTCTGTGTGTGTCTCTCTCTCTGTGTGTCTCTCTCTGTGTGTCTCTCTCTGTGTGTCTCTCTCTGTGTGTCTCCTTCTGTGTGTCTCTCTCTGTGTGTCTCTCTCTGTGTGTCTCTCTCTCTGTCTGTCTCTCTCTGTGTGTCTCTCTCTGTGTGTCTCTCTCTGTGTGTCTCTGTCTGTGCGTCTCTCTCTGTGCGTCTCTCTCTGTGTGTCTCTCTCTGTGTGTCTCTCTCTCTGTGTGTCTCTCTCTCTGTGTGTCTCTCTCTGTGTGTCTCTCTCTGTGTGTCTCTCTCTGTGTGTCTCTCTCTCTGTGTCTCTCT